>JAJLRJ010000008.1:24665931-25213431 GCA_024195265.1 Dendrophyllia cribrosa | reverse complement strand
TCCTTAAAGGGGCAATGTCATGGGGAGTTTGCTCTTTTTGGTCAAAATTTCTACTACTAAATATTTAACTTAGTACCTCGCACTTATACATAATACTCTAAGAGCACTGAAAGGGAAAAACCGAGTGATTCCTTGAAGAGAGAACAGACCAAAATGAGATTTAAGTGATCTTACTACAACACAAGAGAAGAACTTGAAAAAATTGGCCAATTTTTTCAAGTTGCAATCCATTTCCATCCGAGCCATCCACATCCAAAGATACTTATATATAGCTTCAGTGCACTAATATAGTAATCGTTAACAAAACTGGAGCATTATTCTTAGGTTTTCATCCATACAAATACAGTCAAACCTTCCATAAGTAGACACCCTCAGGACCAAGAGAAAGTGTCCGCTTATGGGAGGTTGAAAAAAAGAATTGTGCACTAGAGGTACATAAAAAATACTGTCGATAAGTGTCTGCTTTCGCGGTTCCCTGATTTTAAGATATCTGACACCTTGGAATCAAAATGAGTAGTTACCTACATTTATTAATCTGTACTGTTCAGACTCGCACGCCGCTTTTGTTTAGGTGAAGTAAAATTAAACCCGAGCCTAGTTTGTTGTAAAATTTCTTGATTTTGTTTACTATCCGCTTATGGGAGGCCATTTTAGACCCTGTGGATGCTGAATAGGTGTCTGTGTCTGCTAACGGGAGGTGTCGGCTTATGGGAGGTTAAAAATGTAGTGTCGGGGAGGATAAATTGCCAGGACCGTGGTTTGGTGTCCACTTAAGGGAGGTGTCCACTTATGGGAGGTGTCTGTTAGTGGAGGTTCGACTGTATGTGTTTTTGGCTTTTCAAATGATGCAAATGTACATGTTATTACCCCCTTAAAATGCCAAGTTCTCTTCATTTCTGCTGGTCGATGCTAGCATGCCATGAAGCCTGTTCCCAGTTAAGGTTTTGGGCCTGAAGTTCTGCCTCTGCAGTCCTTCTCCAGGTGGACATGGAACAGTTCCTTTTCCTTTTCCCCTTTGGTGTCCATCTGAGACCAACCTTGGAGATGTTAGTAGCTTCTCTATGCAGTATTCTCATTAGGATAACTCCCATGTCTTCCTGTTCTGTCAGTTTGAAGAGCTCATTGATGGAAATCTTTCTTGGCCAAAAGATTTTCCTTAGACAGGATGTATGAAAGCTTAGGACTTATAACTAGGATTTAGTGATGTATGATTTTAAGGGCTGGTTCCCACTAAATTAGAAGTGGAGTTGAGACTCAGAAGCGTAAGAAGCCTTCTGTTCTAGTGTAATTTAAGAAACAGAGTCGCAATTGGAATCGGAAACTCAACAGAATCAGAATTGGAAGGAATAGAAGGTTTCATTTTTCTTCCGATTCTACTACTGCTTCTGTTGGTTACTACCCACTTCCATTGCTTTGATTTCCACTAGATCTTAACTTTGTTGCCATTCTGATTTTCCTTTTTGATTCCACTTCCGATGCTTCAGTTGCTAGTGGGAACCAGCCCTTGATGTACCATGCATAATAGATTGTCAGATCAATAATAATAATTCCTTTTTCTCAACAGCCAGTGGTTAAACTCTCATATAACAGGTCAAACAACAAATACTCCTACACTGGGTAGGTTTGTATAAATACTGAATGAAAGTCTTGAGTAAATGAATGGCATTTGTATGTAGTGAGCATATAATGAGAATGAGATTTGGATGTCAGCTTGTGAAGGCACCTCAGGCAGCTGCTAGTGCTACATATATCTTATTGACCAAGCGCGAGGGCCGTACTGGGAGAATATCGGCCCGAGGTCTTGACAGTACGGACCGAGCGCAGCGAGGTCCGTACAGAAAAGACCGAGGGCCGATATTTTCCCAGTACGGTCCCGAGCAAGCTTGGTTAATAAGAGATTTATTACACGACTCCTGCCGGCGGGAGGATCACGCGGGATCATTCGGGACAATGCCCGGTCCAATACTTAGAGAATATTGGACCGGCAATCGAGCATTCTGATTGGTTGATTTTAGTTATTGGCCCTCTGACTGTCTTAGTCGTGTAATAAATATATCTTATTGACCACGTGTGAGGGCCGTACTGAGAGAATATTGGCCCAAGGTCTTGACAGTACGGATCTTGCTGCGTTCTGTCCCTACAAAAAAGATCAAGGGTCGATATTCTCCCAGTACGGTCTTGAGCAAGCTTGGTTAATAAAATACACAACTAAAGGATTGTGCAGGATAATTCGGGAAATGCCCGGTCCAATACTTTGAGAACATTGCATTGGACTGGAAATAGAGCATTCTAATTGGTTGATTTTTTTTTATTGGCCCTCTAACTGTCTTGGTCATGTAATAAATTATAGTCCTTATTGCATAACTGGAAGGCCAATAACTAAAATCAGCCAATCAAAATTCTTATTGGCCAGTCCAATATTTTTTTACTATTTTATAGTCATATAATTAATCTTTTATTAACCAAGCTTACTCTGGGCCATAAGTGAGCTTATCTCAAAGTGTGGCTTTATATCTTCCAGATTTACAGTATATATGTTGTGGTGCAATTTTGTCCTTGGTGCAAATTTTATTTTCCTTTGTTTAAAACTCATTATCACACATTATCATACATTTCTATACCGAAAAACAAAGGAAAATAAAATTTGCACCATAGTTAATAGAATTAACTGGTTATGAAACTCAGTCAGTCCTTTGTTATATGTTTTTGTTCTCCATTTCTTTTGTTCGTTTGCCTTGACCATGCACAAAACACAAAAGGTATTGAAATGCATATGAGCAACTGACCAGTAGAAACATTTGGGCTCACACGTTAAACAAAACAATGTGCACTGTCACGGTTCGTTCAACATAAAACAAAGCAGCTTTGTACACTCTTTTTGAAATTTGTTGAGCTTCATAACCAGTTTATTCTATTAACTATGTTTGCACCAAGGACAAAATTGCACCACAACATATACAGGATACACTGTAAAGGTGTTGTGGTGCAGTAGTCTAGAAGTCAACACATGAGACTTTTGACTGCTGTCGTGTTGTTTCGTTAGACAAGCAGCTTTCGTCCACATTATCTCTGTCCACTTAGATATATAAATGGGTACTGGACAACTGTAGGTCAACTTAACAAAATACTGGAAAAAAAATAAAAATACAGTTTTCAATTAAGTGTCATAAAACCAAAATCAAAGTAATCACTCTGGCCAATCACAGCAGGTACAAATGAAGCCACTGCCGCCACTGTCAAATGAGGAAAAATACATACTATATTATTTATATTGTAAATGGTTTGAACCCAGGATTATCAGTAGTCTGTTGTTTGTAATCGTCCGGGTGAGTGTAGTTCTGAAAACAACTGTTGTTGTTGACAATGACTGTTGTTGTCAACAACAACAGTTCTTTTCAGAACCACACTCACCCGGACGATCACAAACAACAGACTATATTATTTATTTTCTTTTAGTTTATTTTCAACTGTTGACCTTTTACCTTAAATGTAAGCTCTTCATACATTTTCTAGATTTCGTTTTTGGAGATTTTTGAGAAAGAGTAAGGGCCTGGTCGCACAACAGTCAAAAACAAAAATTAGCCCGTGCAAAAATGGAGGAAAACAGAAGAAACCGCTCCGGTGGGACACGCTTTTTGTGGAATGCTTTTGTTTTTATGTCATTTTGCACGGGCTAATTTTTCTTTTGACTGTAGTGCGACCAGGCCCTACATGTAACTGCAGAATTCATCCGTGAAGTATCTCCTATTCTTTTACGTTTGTGTAACAATGACGCTTTAATTAAATTAAATTTAATTTAATTTAACTTAATTTAATTTATTTGTATTAATTTACTGAGCGACCGCTGGCCGCTCCATTGCCGGATTAGCCTTGCTATTGGCAATAGGCCATTTGCACGATGACGTCATATGACTACAACTACCAGAATCCTTCAGTTTTTTGTTTTGTAGTGCAAATTAGGGCTATTGTTATTTAAACCGCACTGGGATTACAAAATTTAAATAAGAAAGGAAAAACGAAATGAATTCTGGTAGTTGTAGTCAAATGACGCCATCGTGCAAATGGCCTATTACTCTCAATGTCCTCAATTAAAGATTAAAGATAAAAAATACCCAGCCACTTTGAAGCTATACCCTGAAAAAAGCTGGATACGTGGCTACGCAGTCATTCTTTCCCTACGCTTGTTCTTTTTTCACGTTTTAAGAACGAGAAATATATATATATATATGTCTATTCCAGGGGATGGTGGCTACGCAGCTGCGTGGCTACCTGGCTACGCAGCTACGGGGCTGAGGTATCTAAGTAGCCGCGTAGCCACTGTTTCTAGAAATGTTCTCGAGTGGCCGGGTATTCTGCTTCTCCTAATCGCTATTCGGAAGTTTGGGAAAATTTTGTAAAAAATTGTAAAATTTGTGTTCTAAAGGTTCAGGGTTAAAAGCATACCAGTCCTCACTAAATGTCTTGTCTCTTATATCTGTTCTCACAGTCAGTCAGATGACAACCTGTTAAAAAATATCGAACTCTTCGACAAGTTATCCCTTCGCTTCAACGGACGCATTCTCTTCATTAAGGACTTGATTGGAAACAACGAAATTTGCTGTTGGACTTTTTATGGCAATGGCAAGAAACTCGCCGAGGTTTGCTGCACGTCGATTGTTTACGCCACGGAGAAACCGCAAACAAAAGTGGAATTTCCTGATTCAAGAATTTACGAGGAGTCACTGAACGTTCTTTTGTACGAGCACAGAGGCACTGGGAACTTCCCCGACGCCGAGCTTCTCAGCGCTACTCGGAGAGCAGTCGGGCCCCGAGTGATCACCGAAAGCGACGAAGAATCCTCGAGAAAACAAGACAAGAACCGATGAAGTGCAATCGCAAGTGTTCTAATTGCATCGACAGTTGGCTTTGCGGTTGTGTTCTTTGTACACCGTTAGCTCTCTCTTTTCAGTCAGTGGAGCGGGCGAGCTAATCACGAAAACAATATCGCCTTTTCCCCAGCGCTCCCTCGGCTCGCATTACTTTCACGAGAATTTAGTTTTATCGACTGAGTCGATAAGGTAAATTGACCACCGTAAAAAGATTCAAGTAGCTGACGTTTCGAGCGGTAGCCCTTCGTCGGAACGAATCTATTCGCTCCGACGAAGGGCTAGCGCTCGAAACGTCAGCTACTTGAATCTTTTTACGATGGTCAATTTACCTTATCGACTCAGTCGATAAAACTAAATTCTCGTGTTTCATCCCCCCACCGACGCAGCACCACAGTTTCTCTAGAAACTAACCCCATTCGCATTACTTTCGCTCGCTCGCTCGCTCGCTCGCTCGGCCGATCGCCGATCACGTGATTTGCTCGCCCGCTCGACTATCCAGAGAGGGACTGCCAGCAGTCTATTCTTTGTAGCTAAACGCTCGGAAATTGCGCTGTTTAGACATGGAAAAGTTTGTAGCGGATATGCACCGTTTGGAAATTTTTGGAATAAAAATGATTGACGTATTGGACTTCTTGAGAAGTTGTATATTCTCCCAAGGAGAGTTTACCTATGTAGGAAGCTCTAAAGAGAATTTTAATGTTGATTATAGGACTTCATAATGGATTAATTATAAACCCTTTCACTCCCAAGACAAATCTCCTCCTACCCTTCTCAGAGCGTAGTTTGAGTTCAAGACAGGAAATCTTTGGTTTATGTAATTTTGCTCAAACTTTTAAGAAGTCTGTAGATATGTCAAAACCTTGCATGTCTGAGTACGTTTTTGAGCTGTACAAGCCGGTTCTAACTTTTATGGACAAGGCTGGCAAGATACTCCAGGAATCATGGACTATTTTATGTGATGTACTTTGGGCATTGGTTTTGCTGGTTTTCGGCCTTCTAAACTGTCCAAAATCACCTGAAGGATATAAAACCATAATCTACCATATTTACTCAAAAAACGCGCCGTGGGGCATTTAAAATTTTTCGACTTTCCAATGCGGCGCTTATTAAAAAGTGCCTAAAACACGATATTTGACGCTCGCAGCAGTACTGTTTAACTCGGATACCGGTTTGATTCTCGACGTGTGTTAGTTGGTCATTTTTTCCTCGCTTTCGTGCTGTTCAAACGCGTGCTTTCCCTAAGCGAGCTCTTCCATAGGCCTGACGTGTTCGTGTAGGACATGTTTTTGGTGAGTATAATTTTTGTACTGCTTTGCTACCGTGTCACTTAAGGAATTATTCGGTCTTTTCTTTCAAAGCATCGTTGATTGCAAATCGTGCGAAAGCAGCGACATAAAACGATCTACCGATCTACAAACCGAATCACGAGTTAAGCCGATTTGCTCTGATCTGTGACAAACAAACTGAACAGAGCGAATGCGCTTGGTGGTCAATGTGCCAAACAACCCTTTGTGGTCGCAAACGTATCCATTAAAAGACATTTATTCACGCTTACCTTTGTTATTCTTCTTCTTGTACGCGTTATTTGGCCTACATATTTCGACTCCTAATACCTAAATCAAAAGACACCGAAGACTTGCTGCATCTGCTAATGAACACATTCGTTCCTCTTTACTACAATCAGTTTTGGACATTACTACCGAATACCTCCCAATATATTTTCGGGCAATTAAGAAATATGATGCTTTATAACTAGACCATCTACTCGCAGCACTTTTTTACATTTCATTAGGAAACACTAGTTTTTAAAAGAAATCATAACTTCCCATTTTCTAAAAGAATGAAAAAAAAAAAGAAAACTTCATGCGTGGGAATGCATTTCTGCGGTTGGTTTACAGTAGCGGAGTATATAAATGTTTTGCATGTTTACTTTGAAACTCTTCCGAATAATCGCCGCTCTTGAACTGAAGTGCTTCGAAAACGCGCCGCACTCTTGTGAAGGGTGCGACGCTTATTCTAAGGCAGCATAGGTGGTTTTCATGTTACGTCATCGCCGCCATGCTGGTGGACATAAACAATAGTTCTCTCTTTCTTAGCTCCTTTTGTTCGTCCACCAGCATTTGTTCGTTTCAATATTGTTATCTATGTCTCTAGAGATTGGTTGCAAACCACCTATTGATTGTTATTTCCGCCGTTTTGTGTGGCTCTTTTTCGAGTATTTGATAAAGCCATTCCCTTTCCTTTTGAGAGCTCCGCTGTTAGGCTAGTCTAAGGCGAATTCGCTTTGACGAATTAAAGGGTCGCTAGCGCTAACGTGAGCTTTTGAATCTCTTTACGGTGCGGGCCAATTTACCTTAAGAAAACCAAATTTTCATGTTTCACTTCCCCACCCCTCCCCCCCCCCCCCCCCCCCCCCGTCAGCTTTTGAATCTCTTTACGGTGGCCAATTTACCTTATTAACTGAGTTGAAAAAACCAAATTTTCATGTTTCACTTCCCCACCCCTTCCCCCCCCGTCAGCTTTTGAATCTCGTTACGGTGGCCAATTTACCGGCTTATCAACTCAGTTAAGAAAACCAAATTTTCATGTTTCACTTCCCCACCCCTCCCCCCCCCCCCCCCCCGTCAGCTTTTGAATCTCTTTACAACGCAGTTGAGAAAACCAAATTTTCATGTTTCTATCCCCCACTGACGCAGCACCACAATTTCTTTAGAAACTCTCCTCCTTTAGCCTATCCACAGTTTTTTTAACATTTTACTCCAGAGAGAGGCAAACCGTTCTGGGAAAGTTTGTAATAATTACACCGGAAAATAAATGAAGAACAAAAGGCACCACCACACTGGAAGTTATCAGTCAATCCACTTTAACTTTCAACTGAGAGTGCCAAAAGTCAAAATTCAAGAAAAATCACAAATTGAATTTTGTTAAATATCGAAAAGAAAATGGTACGATACACAAGCACTGCCGAAGAGGTTTCATTTGAATGGTAACACCATAGAACTACACTTCGATACACTACATTTGTCCATAATTGACTCTGGGAGTGAAAAGGTTAACAGCTATCTTGCTGATAACGTATACCCGAACTACCGCAGTTTATCTTCTAGTAGTTGGCGATTTATCCATGATTGGTGAAGCTACACAGCGACTTTTATCACTGGCTTATGCTGGCCAGCGAGGAAGCTCTCTCTCTATTTTCTGATTTCATATCTGCTGCAGTCAGCCAGAGGGTTTTCAGTTTTGCGTAAGTATAGCCTGTGTTGCAGGCGCAGATAGAGGATGGAGAAGAGAGACTCCATCGATCAAATTAAGGTGCTGTCACGGGGATTTGGCTGACTTTTGGTCAAAACTACAAGGCTAAAATTACTGATAAACACCTTCAATCATGCATGTACAAAATTTTCTTTGAATCCAAAAAAGAAGATTGATAGTGAATTATTAAAGAAAGAACAAACCACCGCGATTTTTATCGATTTTTCAAAGACACGGGGAAACAACTGAACTTTAAATAAGTTTAGCCTAAACCTTTTTTAACTAGTTGCAATCCATTTCCATCCTGGTCATCAGCCGGTAAAATTAAACATTAATACTTCACGTCACTGCACTAATATAGTTATTGTAAACCAAAATGGACCATTATTTTTAAATTTTCTTTGAACAAATTTTGGCGCCAAAAAAAGTTATAGTGATACGGGATATTTCTGGGGAAATGAAATATTTTAGGGATACAGGATATTAGGGTAGGAAAATACGGGATATTGAGCAACAGACTTCGGACATAAGAATATAGTTACTTGAATGCGGGATATTTAGGCCAAAAATAAATGAATATGGGATAGAGGAGGGATTTGAGCGCACAGCACAGCGCGAGGAGCATCGCGCTAGCCTCGCGCGAGCTTCGTGACCAGAAATGCCCTCACCGAAAAGCATGTTGGGATACAGTTAGTTGGCGACAAAGATGGCGGACGGTCCAGCAGGTTTTCATTTCGATGAACTGAACAAAGTTCGGGTTCTAGAGCCCGAAATTAGCCAACAGACACAGGAGCTTAAGGAGGAGTGCAAAGAATTTGTCGATAGTAAGTATGGCGTCTTTTTAAGAGATGTTTTGTGGAGCAAAGCTAACTTTTTACATAATGTTTTATACGAAACTTTCCTGTGATCCCCAAAACATGTTGATTCTTTACTTTGATAGAAGCTGGGTAAGATATTTACTTTTTTTACACTTCAGAAATTGGAGAATTCCAAAAAATAGTTGGAGGATTTATTGATATGGTCGATGCATTGGCCAAGGAAGTAGAAAAGGAGAAAATGAAGGTACTATTCTTAATGTTTATTTATGCATGAGAATCCTATCTCCTTGGTGATACTGTATATAAGTTCAATCCCCTTCCTAATGATTGACTTTTCGTTTGTTTTATCCGTAAAACTGATTGCCTGGTAGATCATTTTTAACCGTTTTATTCAAAAAGTCTAACCTGGAGACATGTAATGTGCTACCACTTCTTAGTTAATTTTGGATGAAATCCTGGTATTTACAAAACGTAAATTCACTAAAATTTTGATTTCGACGGCATTAGGAATATAAGGGTTAACGTTTTAAAATAACATTTTGAATCAGTCACTGTGGTAAGCTGTGATCTTATTACATGTCAATTGACGATTTGAAGAAAAGAAGCACAAAATTAAAGTCTTTAGATCTATACCCATATAGAGGCTCACACTTGCACAAACCTTTGAGGACTTCCAAACTCACTTTCTGTGAGTGTTTGACTGTCCTGGTGTAGATTTTCACAGTTGTGCTAGACTTTTGCATGATACCAAAGAGTTGGTAGGTCGACAATGGCAATTGGCAAAGCTAAAAATAAAGTTTTATCAACTGAGTTGATAAGGTAAATTGGCCACAGTAAGGAGATTCAAGAGCCAATGTTTCGAGCGCTAGCCTTTGTCAGAGCGATCATTTGTTATTTGCTCTGATGAAGAGCTAGCACTTGAAATGTCAGCTTTTGAATCTCTTTACAGTGGCTACAGCTGTACTTTACCTTAAGGTGGCTGAACATAGTTTTACTGTACCTATGCATCATTCATTGTCATTTTAAAACCACTAACGTCTGGGTGCCCAAAATTGGCGAGGCATAAGAGTAAGCAACAAGCTTTATATTTTGATATTTTTGTTGAGCATTTAGGGAGTTGCCATGGCAACAAGGTGGATTGTAAATCAGCCTGCAATATTTGGTTTCGTTTATTTTCAGAAAATCTAGTCATTAGATTTTGTCCATCATTTGTCTCTAGTAAACTCATAAAAATTTTTGCATGTTAACACTAGTCTTATGTAATTTTGACAGAGGGATCTTCTGTAATTTGTTATTTAATATGTTTACGTTTTGTAAAAATCTCCTCTGTTAGATTTCAAATTTTTGGTGGCAGGTGAGTTTGGCATATTCAGAACTGTTATTGTGCCAAATTTCGTGAAAATCTAATGAGTGGTTCTGTAGAAATCAGCACGTTTCCGAGGAAAGTGGCTAAAACAACCAGTCACAATTTTTAATTGGCCAACTGCGCATGCGTTGCATTTGACTGGGTTCTCGATCCAAAGACAAAAACGACCAAAAAGGCAGTGTATTTCTTCAATGGTTCTATATATTATCTACTGATGCAACAAACATTTTTACAAACAACAAATTGTTCCATTTTAGGGCGAAAAACAACACTTTCGCGATCCATGCTGAGCAAAATAAAATGATTGCTGAATAGGCGCCATGTTTGTTTTTCTCAAAACTTTGCGTGCACTGACTCACGTAAGCAGCTGAAATTGAAGAGCGCGCGCAAACTGTGTTCAGCCACCTTAACCAAATTTTTGTATCTCTGAAGGACGTCATTCACATCTAACAATAAAATTAAGCTTTAATATTTTTCAAATTTGTAAGGCCATTGGCTCAAGGAATCTTCTGAAATCAATTGCAAAGCAAAGAGAGGCACAACAACAGCAGCTTCGAGCACTGATTGCTGAAAAGAAAACACAGCTAGAACGGTAAGGTTGCTTGATGTGTTTGTATTGATGCTCCAGCTTTACAGTATCTTAAGCAGCTTTTGTTCTTTTGTTGTGGGCTCTTAAAAATATTTTTGACATCATACCATTGTTATTTGTTTTTTTGAGCCTGCATGGCTTGTGCTTTCCTCATTATTTATTTTTTTGCAAATTGAGAAGAACAACACAGTTTGCTGATTCGAGCCCTGTTCAATGCCCTTATGAGGCCCGTTAAGGTTATCCATCGAGGCCCGTTAAGGTTATCAGAATATGGCATTGTTGTTGCTTAGTTCCATTCCCCCAGGTGGAGAACGGGGCCAGAGAAATATTAGAATAGGGCATATTGGGGCAAAAAATTATAAGGATAGGGGACATTCTTGTGGATAAGAACTGAAGTATGGTATATTGAAAAAGAAAATCTGTGAATCATGTTGACCAACAAATTTGGGATTCAAGATTATGCAGTTAGCTGGATATGGGATATTTAATAGAAGACAATGTCCTTCTTTACCAGAAAAACTTAATATAATTACTTGGAAGTAAACTTGCAGTGGACAGGTGTGTTACATGTATTTTATGATCTATGCCGGACAAGGAGAATATTGTTTGTTTCAAGAAAATATCCATACCTCCCCCATTGAAGGTTATTGGAAGTTCTGAGGGGGAGTGGGGGGGAGGGGTCTCAAAAACCAAAGTTTTTAAAGGAAAGTATGAAGCTAAATTGGAATTTCCAGAGGGGTGGGGGTGGGGACCAAACCCAAAAAAACCTTCCATGGGAGGGGTATGGATTTTTTTTGGAACAAGACATTTGTTAACTCATTTAGTCACATCTTGCTATGAAAATCAAAGATATTCACAGACAAGCTGTCCATTCAATATACTTTTGAAAGGAGTAGTCTGCAGATTTAACCTTATATGCATGGAGATGCAGATAGTTTAGTGGTTAACCCATTGAAGTGGAAGGTTGGTGGTTTGAGTGGTTGTCCCTTCATAATTATTGTGTTGCATCAAAAGTCAAGAAACCTCTAGCTCCATTTTATCACAGTTTATCCAAAGGAATAAAAAAAGAGCTGGTGTATACAGCTGTCAATCGCTTTACAGGAATCTGTTCTCTATTCTTCAGTTAACCATTGGGTGTGTATGTGTTTTTGTAGATTCCGTGTCCAGCATGAAGCTTTACAAAAGGTTGAAAGTGAACAGAATGAATTTATAGAGCAGTTTATCCTACAAAAGTGACAGCAAATCCCAGGTAAAAGTCAGTAAAACGTTTAGGGCTAGCTCTCATTGAAATGAAACCTCTTCAGCACTACTTTTGCATCATACCATTTGTTTTTCAATATTTTACAAACATGAAATTAATTTTGGGATTTTCCTTGAATTTTGATTTTTGGCGCTCTTGGGCATTTAAAGGGTTAATCAAGGGTAACACTCAGTAGTCATGACTAACAACCCTATGGCCTGAACCATTAGGAATGTTTGCTTTTGTAAAGTACATGTAGGGAAAAATGAAAAAAAAAAAGTATAAATTAAAAGAACTTATGAGAACTAATAACAAACTCACCCTAGACTCAGAAATTGTTACCAATTAACCCTACTCACAACCTAAAAGTCTTCTTTGCGGTGCCAAGATTATAATTTTTTTATTTCTTCTTGTTACAGGTGGCATTTGTATAAAACTATTATTAACTGTTGTTATCTGTCAGTAAATTAAGTAAAAATTGTAAATAGTATATTCAAATAAATTACCATACATTCTTGTCGAGAGTGATTTCAAGTGATATTAGTTGCAGCTTTTATAGGAAGAAAAAGATTGATGTAATATAAGGTACCTTATTTGTATATGCAGATACATGTATTTATAGTTGGCAGAAAATATATTTTGTATTGGGCAAAGTCACGAAAATACAGAGTATATATTTTCTTCCAATGCCATGAATGTAATGCAGTATTGCCATCTCAAAATTGCAATTAGTTTTGTATCACGATTCAACTGTTCTTCGGACAAAAATAAAGCAAAACTGAAGATAACTTGTGCTGATCAAAACTGGAATACTTAGTATAAATTGCTCATTGAAACAAAACAAATTCAACAGAACATCTTTTTTAAGTTTTTCAAAGTTAAAAACTTAAAAAAAAATAAGTAAAGAACACAAACTTGCCAAGATTTTTATTTCAAAACGTTTTTAAAAATAATTTTGAAAAACGTTTTGGGCTAAAAATCTTGGCATAATTATTATGATGGCATGTTTTAATAGCACATGCACAGTACAGCTTGATGTAAACAAATCGTTCAAACAACAAATCATCCTATCCTTAACTTTTAATAGAAAGGATTGTTGCATTGAATACTGTGTTGTTTTATCTGCCAAACCTTTCAAAGTCATCAAAGTTTTTTGCCCCTCTTTTGAAGATAATTTTAAATTTTGGTTTGGTATGCAACAAACTTATTGCTGCACCTTTCAATAACATGCGGAATTTGAAATTCAAATCTCCTCCAACGGTTGTGTTATTCCCTGCCGTCAATCACAATTGATATGAAAGCCAACGGACCATGTAAAAAAGAAACAAACAAAATGGATAGAAATCTACCAATCATAATGCATGGACGTGAACTTTTGAACTCATTGAAGTGAAGATCTGTTTCCTTAGAGGTAAGCCAAGATGATTGACGGCAGTGTAAACGTAACCGTTGGTGGAAATTTGAAGTTCAAATTCCGCATGTTATTGAAAGGCGCAGTAAATTGCTATGGGAAATTCTCAACCAATCACAGGCTGGTTTTTGAGACGACAATGCCACTTTATATTGAGTCTTGAAAGCAGGCAAAAGTATCTGAGAATTGTGATACATATGTATATATATTTTGTTTTTACATTGTTAAATGTATCTTCAGCAACAGAGTTGCTTTAGATAAGATTCTTAATGTTATACTTTTGTTTGTTGATTTTTGTTTTCCATTGTCTCAAATTATGGTCCATAATGAATCAGAGACGGAGGAAAATAAATATTAAATTGGTTTGAAATTTTTCAAACCAAAGAAACATTTAAACCACAACATATTGGAATCTTGATTTATATATTGGAATCTTGATTTATATATTGGAATCTTGATGTATACATTTGGAATCATATAAATGTATTCCTTTGAATTTTGATGTATATATTGGCTATCTAGTTGTTTTGCCCGTTTTAGGCAAACATACTTAAGCAAATCTAAAACACTGTTATTTATCACTTAATTGAAATATTGTATCAGAAACGTTCCGATAGACCATTTTCACGATGCCATCATCTACTGCTTCTACAAGAACCCTTCAATTTTTTGTGTTCTCTTGTTAATTAAGGTTATTGTTATTTAAGCTCCACTGTGATTACAAAATTTAAACAAGAAAGGAAACACTGAATGAATCCAGGAAGCTGTAGTAAAATGATACAATCATGAAAATTGCCAATCCTTTCAGACTTAATTGGCATTGTAGTCAGTAATTGCCCCCATCATAACATCAGTGATTATAGTGTAAGCATCTGACCAGGCGGCCTTCAGTTTTGGTGTGAAAGCTTCTCCAAGTCCCTCCTCCAAAACCGATAGCAGAGCCTGTCCAACATACTGAAAGAAAAAGGATATACCATAAATCCTCTATTAAGCCCCTCCCCCTTGCTAATACCCCCACCCCCCTCCCCCCCCTCCCCCCCTCCCCCCTCCCCCCCTCCCCCCCCCCTCCCCCCCCCCTCCCCCCCCCCTCCCCCCTTCCCCCACTTTTGGAGCAAGAACTTTACTCAGCCCCCCTCTCTTGTAGGCTCCCCCTTTTCCTTCTCAACTAATGCAGTAGGCGACAGACGGTATATTTTTACCGTACCAATCTAAGGACAAATTTATATAACTACTCGCGAGCTTTGGGGAAAATATTACTGGTACTTTTACTAAAACATAATCATAATTACGGAAATAATGAATGTGAATCAAAATATGGTTTATGGGGATTTATCCACGTGCAGGAATCTATGGAAATTTATGAATTACAAAAAAAAAATGAGTGGTGAACGGCTGGCATTTCGCTAAGTTGTAATAAATGGTTTTACTGCCGATCTTCAATTTATGCTTGTAAAAAGAACAGCACAACAGGAAAGTAATACTTGATAGCTTGCACTTGAAAGGATATATTGTAAAAATACAGATATAAGCCCTGGACTGTTTTTCCTGGGCTTTGGGGGGTGGTGTTTTTGGGAGGGATTATCTTCAAAATTCTCGCGGACTTCTAGGATTTTTTCCCTTAAAGTCGGAAGTAAGGACCACGCTGTACAACATAAATGAAACAATAGAAAAGCTTTCATTGGAAAAAATACAGAATTATCCACAGACTCAACCAGCATAATGAACAAGAAGTCAATCTTACCCCAAAGTCTTGATTGGTCAGCTCAAACATTGCATGCGCTCGACCCAGTTCCTGTAGCGTCGAGATGAGAACATCCGGGTTATCCAAATTCTGTACTGCGAGGTCAACAGCGTTCATAACATTTAGCGCATGCGCAGTGAGGCTTGGGTTCGTCATGTCATTACCAAAAGGAAATAAATCTTTCACTTGAGGTGCTATCTCAAATAACCTGTTAAGAGAATGAGAGCGGCTTAATACTGCCTTAGAAGATTATTACCTATCTTCTTTCCTAAGTTCTTTAAGCAGGTAGTCTCGCTTGAACTTTTGATTCACAAAACTCAGAGGTTTAACCACTTGGTACAGTTTGACAAACAGTATCACAGGGAAACACTCCTCGATAACTTCGTTCAAATCTCAATTGCACCGTAAATCTCCTTGAACACTGTATGTTCATCCTCGTATTTCTCCGAGTCCCAGCTCCCTTAAAGATTTTGTTACTCAGTTGTATATGGTCTCTTGTTTTTATGTTTGTCCTTATCACCCAAATTATTTACTTAATTGTTTCTTTTCAAAAATATACATAACTTTAAGTTATTTAGTATTTAACTGTGTTTTATTTTTTCTGGGATGTCCTGTTACGTTCGCGCCTTTTTCTTTGGACTATTCCTTTTTTCACATTCGCAATTTTTTCTGTCTATTAAAACAAACTTTGTTACAGCCAGTGTCCAATAAAGGTAAAAAAGAAAAAGATTTCATCCAAAAACTCGAAAGTTTAGCCGGGGCTAATCAGGAACGAGAGTTGACAAGAGTTTAAACTCTCTGATAGCTAATGAGTCAGCGAGAGTGACTGAGAGTTTAGGCCAAACGAGAGCGAGAGTTCAGAATTTACATACTCTTATGAAAATTTCAGTGGTTTTAAACTCCTCGAGAGTTCACGACAGTTGCCGAGAGCGTACAAGTGTTTCAGACAAACGAAAGGGAGAGTTTGAATTCTCGTTAAGTCCGGGCTTTAGAAGTTTGAAGTTTTGAGTGGTGTTTCATGATTCATGACACAAGATTTGACTTGGGGGAAAAGGTGAGTTGACCGGGTATCCTTAATTTGCTATCATTTAATAGTGTTTATTGGTTTGTTATCTCACTTGTGAAATAAGAGTTCTCCGTGGTGTTTCTTGTTGGGTAAAACCTTCTCCCATGAACTGCGGATCATTTGAATCTGCTGGTCGCTCAAGCCAGATGACTCGCTGCAAGTTGAAAAGGCCACTAATATTATTGATTTACTTTAACCTTCTTCTAATAAAGCTAATTACCCATTTACTCCTAGGTCGTCTTACATAATGCATTTTTTATCCTTAAGGGTTTGAAAGACTTGATTTTCCGAAAAACACAAACAAATGTTTTTAACCAGTAATTATTCTTTAATAAAAGTTTCCAATTTTAGAATAAAACCTACACGAGTAATTCCAGCATCCTCGTGATGAAACTCCATTCCAATTCAAAAATTCCTTAGGGATCATTTCGCGGTCATTGAAGTCGAGGATCATTTCGGAAGCTGAATATTTTGTCAGCCACACCTTTGTTTTTGTTTACATACGGGAGTTTCGGTATTATATTACACGTGGCGCGTGACCAAAAGTAAGGAAATCGCCGCGAAAGGTCAGAGGCGAGATATTTATAAAAATATCGTTATAAAAGGTGACAGGCCTAGCACAAATCCTGCGTTGTCGCAAAAAAAGCATTTCAGCCCGGCTTTAGAATAGGGTTACCCAAAGTACGTGTCTGAGAGATTGTTTTCTTTTTATAGATCAAAATTAAGATATAACAGGACTGTTGTTCTCATGTTGCCGATTCTTTGATCTTAGGAAAGTCTCTGATACTGACTGACAGGGCTGACAGGAGATATTTACGCTTTCCAGAGTCGTTTACTATGAGAATATTTAGTTAATAGCATCGTTTCTTTGCCAGTTCTCAGCATAACAATAGTTTCTTTGGCGCATAGTTTGCAAGATCAGTAGTAGTCGCTGAATGCCAGGATCCGGCACTGAGTTAATTTCTCAGTCAGTCCGTGATTTTGTGTGAGCGCAAGTCTGCTGGCTTCCGAGATAGTGTTTCTTCATCACGGCTAAAGAGTCTAAGATCCATAGAAAAATGACATATTACAATTGATTTCGACCCCTCAGAGTTTATTCTGCATTTAGGTTGCGTGTCTCGGAGCTAGGCTGTACTTTCGTTGTTAAACGTATGGCGTACGTTATTGCATCCATCATGAAATCAGTTTGTGAAATATGTGAATCTCCGGCTTATGGTATTTTGCGAAACGAAACGAAACGAAACGAAACGAAACGAAATGGTAATTTGCGAAATGGTAATTTGCGAAATGGTATTTTGCGAAATGGTAATTTGGGAAATGGTACTTTTATGATATGCAACTGTGATAATGATACATTGTTTTTCTTCAGCGTTTCTACGCATCTTAAAAACATTAAAATAAGCTTTTTTACTCTGACAAAACAGGTGTAGAGTAAATTTGAAAGTAAATAAAATAAAGATTACATGGAACTACATTGGTTTTCCTGCGTGTTAACACTACCTGATATACCGCAGAATTCCGATAATAACGGCCCCCGTTATTTTCGGATGGTCAGAAAACGTTTGTAATTCAGCAGTGGTTTTACACAAAGAGGACGCATAACAGACATAAAAAGGTCATTCAGGTTGCATACTGGTTATTCATTATCCATGTACACAAAGTGAACTGTAACAAAAAAGGCCCAAATGTTCGTATACTATACGTCGAAAATATTTTTCTATTATATATTTTGTTGGTATTAAGGGGCCGCTATTATCGGGGGGGGGGGGGGGGGGGGGGAGAGGGGGGGCCGTTACTTTCGGGGTTTAATAGCAAGATAAAAAATTACTTTCGGGTAGCCGTTATTTTCAGGGGACCCGTTATTATCGGAATTCTACGGTATAAAATCGTACAACAAATCATATATGGCGGTATATGTATGGATTTCGCAAAATACCATTTCGCAAAATTCCATTTCGCAAATTACCATTTCGCAAAATACCATTTCGCAAAATACCATTTCGCAAAATACCATTTCGCAAAATACCATTTCGCAAATTACCATTTCGTTTCGTTTCGTTTCGTTTCGTTTCGCAAAATACCGTAAGCCTGAATCTCCAGCATGTTCGCTGTTTCATAATTCTCACGGCCGGATGCAACTGTTGTACATTTTTTAACAACAACAATTCGGCGAACTGGCTATGGGTAGCCGTACGATTCCAACCTCACTTCTGCTCGCATTCCAAAGGTCGAAAGTCGATTCGCGAAGAATAGTTTTCTTTGCATTTCCTGGCGTCTTCGACCGTCCACGCTTGGGAAACCGTGAGGCCGTAAGACCCGGGCATAAGACCATTGACTTTGGATGTCAAAACCTTGTCCATCGGTAGCGCAAAACTACGAAAAAATCATTCAAACCGATAGACTAATAATTCAAAAAAGCAACGATAACAGTTACAGACTTTCATTTACACAATTAAGATTACGATTCACTGTGCAATGTCCGGTTATTTCGATGGCATCGAAAATGGCGGATTTCACCGTTTGAGCGCGCAGTGCATTTTGGATGACTAGGGTCCTTTAAGGCCCGTTAAAGGAGGATATTACCATCTTCCCAGCGTGCTTTGGGTAAAATTCGGTTGAATGACTTCCGGTTAAACCGAAGAATGCGCGTATTTTAGTCAAATTTGCACATGGACTTCCTCGCTTTAAATTAAAGGCATCGCAAGAAAACAATAAGTACCGTATTACTCTATAAATAATGGTCCAGGAAATGTTTTTCTTAGACTGGAGTAGACCCGTTAAAAAAATAATCGTGTCATTGTTTGACTGTTGTCGTCCATGTCTGTGTGCAGTCTTTGCTGAGGCATATTTTAAATTTGAAGGTGAATGTGATCTATTTCGGTGGCTGTCTGCTGGCGTTGAAGGTAAACTCCAAGCGGCGTGTCGTTTTTGAGAAGATTTATTTGCATTTGCGGACCGATTCGATCGATCACAGTAAAAAAATAAGATGAAATAAAGCTAAATGATTAGTACTCGTACCATAAAAAGGTCAGAAAATAGCGAGAAAAGCGACTCACGGTTGATTTAGAACCAAAAAAATATATAAACAAAGCCGTAAACAGACACAGCAGGACAGTCGCGCACTGAGTAGTCTTAGTTGAGTTGAAATTGAGTATCTGTGGTTTTGTTTTTGTGAGCGGAGAATATTTCACAGGCTCTGCTCGCGCGTGTTAGATTCAATAGCTTAAGGCAAGCAAATACGGATATTTCTTCTAATTTAAGCCGGCATTGTTTTCGAATGGCGAAAAGGTTTATTAATTCCACGAATGTATGAAGAGACTTCACGCGTCTACCACGCGATGACGCCAGTCGAAAATGCGAGGGTTTCGGCCCGTCTGAGAAGTTAAGCGGCCTTGAGAACAAACTGTAGAATATATAACCTGAAATGAAAGATATCCTGTAAAAGCGCGAATAGAATACTAAATAGGTAATAGTAGATTTCTTTTGAAAGGTTTCCGCTTAACGACCAACTGACTTCCAACCTCAACGGCGTCTGTGTAAAATGAGCTGCTTGCGGGTCGCCGCCGTTTGATAAAATAGTTTGCTTGAAGTGCATGCCGGGAAGATAGTAATATCCTCCTTTAGGCCCGTTTACACATGCGATTTTTGATGCGATTTTTGTCGCGCTCTCCAATGCAACTTTTGTCGCAAGTGTAAAAACTAGCGGCGATTTTCTGTGCGATTCGGGTGCGACATTTGCTTTGATTTGCTGTGATTTCCCAAAATCGCCGCCAAGTTGCATCAGGTTTCGAACATAGTGTCCCCATTTAGTGGTTCTTTTACTGCTATTTTAGTTTGACACTCAAATAAAGGTATTTATTTATTATTATTATTATTAAGTATTTTTTCACATAAGAACGATAGGAAACTTCATTGTTCTGCGGCATTGGCTCTTTCCCACATAGAATATCTTTGATTTCAAGAATAGAGGTGTTCCTGATGGTTAATAATTATATTTCATTATAAAAATAAAGAAAATCCATTTGCGTAAAATAAATTTTAGGAAATGTTCGTACTTAACCAATCAGAATAGCAGAAGACAATAGCTAATAATTTTGCTTCTTTGATGAAGTTCCCCAAATACAATTTCTTTTAAAAATTGTATGTTGTGCGATTAGGTCTCAAATTACTTGAAACCTTAAAAAAATTAGACAAAATGTACCTTGAACCTTAACTTTTTAGCGGTTTTTGAGTCTAGGCCAATGAGATCACTAGTTTTAACAATGAAAATTCTTGGCATTCCATCGTGTTTGACATTCCATTGCCGTTGGCGCTATCCTTCTTATGCGGATCATTACTTAACATGTTCGAAACCTCTGCGAGATCGCGTGACAAATCGCGCCCAAATCGCACTGAAATCGCCGCCCGTTTACACATGCGATTTGAAGATGCAACTTGCGCGCGACAAAAATTGCATCGAAAAGTGCGACGCAAAAATGGCACAAAACATCGCCTGTGTAAACGGGCCTTTAAACCACCACGATGAACACATCATATTATTTTTTTATGACATATACAACCGTGTTTAGCCAATTTGCATTTCAGAGGCATAAGGTCATGTGAAACATATTTCAGTTTTCTTTGCTCATCGTGTTGTGTCATAGACGGCAGCCGGACATGCAGGAGCTCTGCCTTTATTTTGCATGCTGTGATGTTTTTAAGGTCTATACAATCATGACACGGATTGCTGCCTTCCGAATACATTCTCAATTCAACGTCGACGACATATAACTGTACATGTGTTTTATGAGGCATGGTCCGTTCTATCAAGTAATTTAATTTTGTTTTCTGACAGACTTCTATGATTTTCGCATTGTTGCCTCAGACAAACACAATATTATAGATTGAAGCATTTTGCCGCGTGCCAGTATTTTAATTGCTTAGCTTTGCTTGGTGCTATTAGTGCCAAATTGCTGTTTGCTCCACCCGTAAATCGGAAGTCTCTATTGAAATCTATCGATTAGGTAGTCGGGTAATCCATAGGGTAAAGAATTACAGTTGTCCAGCTTCGTAAAGACGAAAGCATGGGCTTACGTTTCGATGTTACCAGTTTGACTAATACTAATAGCAGCTAATAGGCACTCGTCAGAGCAAACGTGCGGTTTGGACGGTTTGTTCGTTTGTTCGTCTGGTTATGTGTCTTGTAGTTCGTGTTGTTTTATCCGTCTTGTAACAAGACGAACTATAAACGATGTTTACCCAAAATTAAACTATCCCAGACGGATAATTCCCGCGGATAATTTGTTTCAAGTATTTTCCACTAACGATCGACCTCAGCATTTATAATTTTCACGATTCAATAAGTTTGTTGGAATATTAGTTCTAGTAATTGCAAAATTCTCACCTGGTTTCCTCATGCTCGGCAGAATTAGATTCACTGGAAAACAGGCTCCCCATGTTTACAACTTTGAAGCCTGAAGTAGTACTGGCAGTTGTTATTCTAAATTACAAAGACACAAAGCTCATGGGAGATGTGTTAATTCATTCAGTCATACTTCGCCGACTTTTTTGCAAAAATATGCAAAGACTCACAGAAACCGTACAGTTGCCCGAGGCAGTCCAAACCTGATAATTCACAGTGTATTAAACCTGAATCGATAGCAGTACATCACGGGTGGCGTAACATAGATTGTTTGTGTTCAAAGAGCATTTTTTTATGAGACTTAAATGATAAATTTATTGGCATCGACGCCCACAAAAGGTCTTTAAACTGCTTTGTAAATATAATCAAGAGTTTTTTCAATCAATATCAAGCTGGTAATTAGTTGTCAAATGCAATCTTAGTAATAGGTTAAAATAAATTTAAATAGGTTAAATCATGTTCTGAGTCGAGAGGGAGGCGCTATATCGCTTATTTGAAAGGGTGGGTGGAGGGGGTGGGGGGAGGGGGCGTTTATTTCGTTTTTTAAATTTCGGCCTCGGTATAACAAAGTGAAAGACATTAAATAGCAAAGCTGGAACGTAATTTTCGGTAGAAACACGAATTTATGTGTGTGGTACATGGGGTGTGCTTATTAAATATTTTTAACAGGCGCTTATTCGAAGGAGAGGGCGCTTTTTTGAAGCTGAGGAAACCTTACAGACTTCAATGACGATAACATTGAAAATACAACAACCTTGCACATCTTTTGTTTTTCGATCACACGCTATGATTGAATAGCTTTTAATATAAATATAAAAAATTCTATTGGTCAGTTACGTTGCTCAAGCGAAATTCCAAATCTATTGCGGTTGTGCAAGGTCAAGTCTGGCGAAAATATGCAACAAATTAATTTCCAGGCCTGACTGTTGCACTTTATTAACTATGATAAAATTGTATCGCATCTTTACAAGATATGTGTATGTCATTTTGTCATTTTATTATTTTCTTTTGTTTTTTAAATGTAATAAGTTGATATCTAACGCCTCGTATTATTATGATAATTTTAAAGGGTGCGTTATTTCAATGGATGGCTGCATCAGAGGTTTGTAATTTGAAAAAACAAGGCCTTTGTATTTCGCTTTTTTTTCCTCCTGCCTTCAGTTGAAAAGATAAGTAGCATTCTAACAAAAGTCACTAATGATCTCTCTGTCTCCCCCCTGTGTTTTATTTTTTCTAAAAAAAATAAGGTTGAAAGGGATAAACTTTTTATTTATTTTGCCCCGAATATTGCCAGGAGGCTTTGCCTTGGTGACTTTATAGGAGGTACAAAACCAAACATTAACGGACATGCACATCACAACTGTGGCACAAAGACTACATTTTTTACGCCTACGGAGGTATGATTACTCTCACCAACGTCAGTTTTATCCGGGTATGGCGTGGAGAGAACATGTTCGAAAGATACGTGAGTAAAATTCGCATTTTTTAAACAACACAGGCTTGGATGGCGTGACGCAGATCTTGCATACCGGATAAATAAGGACCTAACCTGTCATATGCAAGGCCTGGTTAGCAGGGCAAATTATTTCGTGTGTTGATATGGAAAATGTCAGCCAGGTTTCCGGGATAAAATTGTGTACGCGATAGCGTGCACGAAAACATTAACTCGTGATTTTTTTTCTTATGTATTTACTCATTCAGCATCTAAAAAGCATTTTTGACACCAAAAGTCTAAAAATAGGTCGGAACTGATGCTTATCTTGCCCACCTCCCACAGAAACAGTGCGTATTTGAAAAATTTTCATCTTGGTTATCGCGCCGGCCTGTTCATATGGGAACATTTCCAGCCCGGTTACCGAGATCCGCGACCGAGATCCCGGCTGGACAAATCGAGATCTCAATAACCGGGCTAGCCCGCCTTCTCATATGGTCCATATGAACACCGACATCGCATCCATATGAACACCGCATCCATATGAACACCGACATCGCAAATTCTACAAATGAAATTAAAAGACGTACCTTTGTTCCAAAGACAGCTATGGGTATCTAAATAAAACCAATGTCCGCTGTGAGCAATCGCACCCTGAGAATCATTTATTAAACACACAACGCATTGGTGGTGATGATGGCTGGTGAAAATCAGCTGTTTTGTCAATCAACTTTGGCAAGAAAGGGATGAGTACTCGATGTTTTGTTTCGTTTCTAATTTTACAAAATCAAAAGTATCGCGACCACCCGTAAGAAAAGCGGATGAAAGCAACCTCGTTCTCAGGGTTTTTCCCTTTTGAAATTGGGAGGGGCAGGAAAAGACCCTGGCATTCGGCCGGTCACGTGCCATCGGACACGACTCATGAAATAGAGGCTCGAACTATCAACAATATTCACGTGGCAAGATGGCGGAAACTTCAAAGGGGAAAAACCCTGGGAACGAGGTTGGGATTAAAGGAAAAAACAAAACCCGAGCCTGCACTATAGGCGCTTTTGGGGTGCTCAAGCGGACTTTGGGGCGCGAGTGCGGAGCGCGAAACTCGCGAGGTATTTTGCAAAA
The DNA here is from genome assembly GCA_024195265.1 of Dendrophyllia cribrosa. NCBI lineage: Eukaryota > Metazoa > Cnidaria > Anthozoa > Scleractinia > Dendrophylliidae > Dendrophyllia > Dendrophyllia cribrosa. Next base: position 25,189,128 of record JAJLRJ010000008.1, on the reverse strand, counting down.
CCGCAGTCTAAACCAATTTAAAGGGAGGGTTTCACGGTTCGGCGCATGTGGAAGCTATGAAGTAAACCATTTAAATTCATTGTTTAGACCAATCGGAAGCGAGTAGATAACTAGCAGGAAATTTGCCCGTGAAAATCAGTCGCTGATTGAAAGGAAGATTATACATACCAATGTGCGCCATGAAAGCCACCAGAGCGTAGAATAAATCCTTCGGGTCAAAGGTTTTATTCAGTGTTGACTTTGTCGGTGTAATCCGTTGAAGTTTTCTGTGAATTTTGGTCATCCTTCGCTTTGTTTGGACTAATTATAGTATGTGATTATTGAAGGAAATGTGAGTGGTTTTTTAACCGATTGGTAAGCAAGCGAATAAAGCATTTTAATCTGTGCACATGCGCCGAACCGAGAAACCATCCCTTTAAATTTGGCCAACCCTAATAGAGCAGTTTTCAATTGAGTGTCGTAAAACCAAAACCAAAGTAATTACTCTGACCAATCACAGCTGTCGTAAACAATCCAATGAACCAATCAGAGCTCGAAGCAAATACATGTCGGTGGCGCCAAGCGCGGGAAAATGCATGCGAGCAAGTCACGATTGGTTTTGGTTTTACTTCTTATTGGTCGAGAAAGTGGCGCGAGATTTTTTAGCCAATCACAAAGCGTAGCAATGCAAAACCAAAGCAATTGTGTAATTACTTTCGACACTCAATTTAAAACTGCTCTATTTAAACGTAATTTACTGTAATCAGGGCTCTATTATATTCCACTTTAATTTAATTTAATTTAATTTTGTTTTATTTGCTTCTGCTTTTGTTTTTATGCCGAAAGGATCAATTTGCCGTTTCTTTTGTTTTACTGTAATCAGTGCCCAGAAAGCATATAACACAGACTAGAAAAACTTTTATTTACTCGAAAATGACCAACTTAAAAACAGATGTAGAGGTCCATTGATTGCTTTAAACCCGGCCTTATAAGTTTCGTTAACCTCCCCTCGCGTGTCCCGCGCTCCGCGCTCGCGCCCCCAAACCCGCTTGAACACCCCAAAAAGCGCCTGTTGTGCAGGCTAAAAGACCCCGACAAAAAAAAATTCAAAGACGCTACCCGAAAAGTGTCAAACCCATGAGTTCCTGTGTGTACCTATTAGAAGACCAAAAAAGAGGCTTAAATACGATAAACTGCAAGGCTGATCTGACTACGTAAAAAGGAAAACTTTGCAAGACACCAATACGACAGAAACCGATAAAGTAGGGTAGCAGCCGGGGACAGCTGTTTCGTTCTTATTGGAACTCGTAGCGTAGCGTAAACCTAAGGACGACTGCGAAAATGCAGGCGCAAATAGATTACACAATGACCCGTACACCATGTACGATACCCGTAATTTATATATTGCCTATTTGAGGAGTACCCCCCTCCTCCTCGGGCGCGGCCACCGCCTCAGTGAGAAGGCTGTTCAGTTATAGGGCTAATGCGCGTTTATTCTTATAGATGGGGAATTAGGTGCACTAACAATTATCGTGGTCAGTTTATCAGGTTGTTTCCACGTGCTCTTGAAATAAACTTTGAAAGCCATCTAGGAGTACCAAAAACAACGCCAATAAGGACGTCTTATGTGGCGTGCTGTCAAGTTTGGTATTTGGCGTTTATAAATACTTCTTTTAATTAAGCGCGCCAGGCGTGCTGCCTGCATTCGACAGGTTCTATATATTTCTTACTAAAGAATACTGCAGTGCGTATGCGGGCCTTTATATGTAGTAGGTCATGTGTACACTAGTGTCTTGGGTTGCCAATGGGTGAAAAACCTGTGTCGAATTAATTGCGTTTACATTTGAGCTGGATCAAAGTTGACGCAAGCCATCGCAAGTAAACGGAAGTGCGTGAAACTGATGGCCAAACAACGGTTACAACTGACTTGTAACTCAACTTTGTAACTTTAGACTTTGATACGTCAAGCCACTGTAAACCCACAATCCTTTACAAGGTCAAGGCGTAAAGCAAAACGTTGAAAAATGCAGTGAGAGGGAGCTTATAATAGTTGAGGTATTTAAAAATAAGCTAATACAATACGTTGTTAAAATTTTACATACCAGCTTCTTCATACGTTTTTGCAACTGTATGACAACAGTCGTACGCAGAACTGTTTCCCTGCGATGCTAATAAATAGAGGTTATTCGGTGAAAAGTTGTGTAATACGGATGAGTATTTATACTTTCACTCGTGCTCAGAACCGAGTATATGAGTTTATAAAGGTTTCTGAATCAGATTCTGAAGCCACTTGGGGAGGGCGTAATTGTAGGTACCCGTGACTAGCGGCGTGACCCAACTGATATCAGCTACGTTGGGTGCAGTTGACTTTTGTGAAAGGTGCTAACAATCACTTTTGAATGATAAAAAATAGCAGATAGGTAGTTGCATTGTTCTCCAAAAATTATGTCATTTTACAGCAAAGAAAATATCTTATTCACGCTCCCTCTGCCTTCGAGGGCCCCACCCCCTTGGAACTGCGGCCGAGCGCGGCCGAATCCTTTGAACTCTGTCCTGTCATGTGACTGGGTCACGCCACACGGTTCGCTGAACGAAAAGTCTGCACGCAGAGTTCGATTCTCCACCCTTTGATCGCTGGATAAAGAGGATACTAAAAGGAATCTGAATCACTGACATACTGTAGCAGCTACTGTTATTCGCATTTTTGAACGCCATGTCTTCGCTCTCGACGTATGATGTTTGTGTTATAGGAGCTGGAGTGGTTGGAAGTTCCACCGCTCATTATCTCGCCTCTAGAGGACAAAATACCCTTCTGCTAGAGCAAGTAAGTATCATGTTATCTTCTATTAAATGCTAAATATGTACTAAATCCTTGGTAGGACTTGCGAGAGAAACAAATGAGAAGTCTTTTTTGTTAAAAACACATTCTGAAATAAAGACGTGTCTTCTAGCAGGGGGGGGAACTTCCATATGAAAGGGGCGGGGATGCTCGTCGTCTCGCTTTGGGGTATGAATTTTGGGTTTTGGTCTCACTTAGGGTGTTCTGGGCAGAACACCATTATATTTAGCCCTCAAGATCTCGTTTAATTAGGGTTGCACGTAAATAGTCACTGTATTTTTTATTTGTCTGTGTTTTAAAATGGTCTCTTTATTTTTAGGGGTCAAAAAAAGCTTGGGTCACACCCATTGGTCTCCTTTAGGGGTTTAATTCAAAATTTCCGGCGAGCATCCCCGCCCCTGTCCGGGATTTTATTTCAGTTTAGGACGGGCTCTTTCTCTTCCGAGCTTCTATATTCTTCATCAAAATACTTCCCAGCTTAATTATAAGCTTATATACATGTCTACTTTCTTTTTTCATGAAGTTTCCTCTTCCTCACTGGCGAGGCAGTTCTCATGGGCAGACCAGAATTATTCGTGGTTCCTATGATAAACCCTATTACACAAAAATGGTTGTTGAAGCACGAGAGATGTGGGAAAACATTCAAGCAAAAGCACAGCAAGAAATAATTATTCCGTAAGTTCCATTTTCTGTACAGTGAAGCGACACATAAAAAAATGCCTCGGCTAGACTTTCCAGACTTTACAATACCCGGCCACTCTGAAGTTGCATTACTCATGCATCACAGCCCGCGGTCCCACAGTTAATTCGTGACACCGCGGTCCCACGGTTACGTGAATACCGCTTGATAAAAAGAATGCGGGCTTTGATGAGTCGAAAATATAATTTTTACATTTTTTGGAATTAAAATTCGGAGTTTAGCGCTGATCTACAAGGGCTCTACATGGAAATGGTTAGCTTTCATTTATTGTTATGGTAACACAATACACATGTTAAACTTTGTGGGTTAGCGCTGATCTATAGTGATTAGGGCTAAGAACTGCCTTGAAATGGTTAGCTTTCATTTGTCGTTATGGTAACACCCTACAAATCTTAAACTGTGTGGGTTTAACAGGGGCTAGTTAGGGTTAGAATTTAAGGTCAAGAAAACGATTGTCATTGGGATTGGGATCAATCAGGTTAACGTAGGATTTTCATGAATTCAAAGTAAGAAATGTTACTTTTTGCTTAATATTTAAAGTGAATTGTTCATAAAATGCAGCATTATGTCAACAAATTGCGAGATTTTTGTACGGTACGCACACATAATACTTGAGCATTTACAACTGTTGAAGAATATATTTTTTTTAGCGTCAATTATTCAAGATATTGGTTCAGTCAACGTTTCGATTTCATTGTAACATATAACTCAAACTTCAGTAGACGGCAACGATATCATGTTGAATGGCAATGTAAACAATCAATATCATGAACTTGCAATATTGAGTACGCGTTTTCTTGTTATTCTACCCGTTATTCTCGAAAAGTATTTCTACGATACCAGGGACCGGGAAAGCAGAGAAATGTATGCATCATTATTATTTTAATTCATTGACTGTGGTACCGTGGACCGCAGTGGCAGGGAAAACTTATACATCATTATTATTCATCGATTGTGGCACCGCGGACCGCTGTGGCAGGGAAAACTTATACATCATTATTATTCATCGACTATGGCACCGCGGACCGCGGTGGCTGGAAAACTTATACATCATTATTATTCATCGACTGTGGCACCGCCGACCGCGGTGGCAGGAAAACTTATACATCATTATTATTCATCGACTGGCACCGCGGACTGCGGTGGCAGGGAAAACTTATACGTCATTATTATTCATCAACTGTGGCACCGCAGACCACAGTGGGAGGGAAAACTTATACAACATTATTATTCATTGACTGTGGCACCGCAGACCCCGGTGGGAGGGAAAACTTATACATCATTATTATTCATTGACTGTGGCACCGTGGACCACGGTGGCAGGAAAAAAACTTACCCATGTAAAATGGCCACCGGGATCCCGCCAAGATCCCGGCGGAAATCCCAGCGGGAGACGGGATCCCGTCTGGAATTGGATTTCCCGGCGAGAATCCCGCCGGGATCTTGCCAAGAAAAAATTCCCGCCGGGATGTAGGAGGGAATCCCGGCGGGAATCCCGTCTTCCGGCGGAAATCCCGTCTCCCGGCGGAAGACGGCACCGCAGACCGCAAGCCCCAGGTCACAGGCCGCAGGCCGCAGACCGCAGTGGGAGGGAAAACTTATATATCATTATTATTTATTGACTGTGGCACTGCAGACCGCGGTGGGAGGGAAAACTTATACATCATTATTATTCATTGACTGTGGCACCGCGGACCACGGTGGCAGGGAAAACTTTAATACATCATTATTATTTATCAACTGTGGCACCATGGACTGCGGTGGCAGGAAGAACGTTTACATCATTGGCATCATTATTAATAGGAATATTTTTCTTCCACTGCGTGACGGGCACCACTGGCCATGTCGTGTAAGTAACGCTTTCTGAGTGCCCGGGTATTGTAAAGTTGCTCCGATGCCTCCAGTCCGAGTAAGCGCCTGACCCTCAAATACATGTAAGCATCACACATATATTGAGCTAGCATAGCAAAACAGTTTTAAAAAGTGTTGCCCTCAAATAATTGCTGCATTGGTTCAACAACAATGCAGCACTTATTTGAAGCACTTCACCAGCACTGAGCTCTATCCAATGTCTATATCAGTTCATTTTTAGTATCAACATGTTCATTGTAGTTTGCTGTCAATTAAATTTTTTAGCTGGAAAAAATTCTTTAAAATAAAAATCATGTCAGAGAACAAAAATTGTCATTTTTTCATTCTTTTACTCTGATGGCATCATGAACTTGTTAAGGGACAGACCATTTAATTTTTGTGGGGGGGGGGGGGGGGGGGGGGGGGGGGGGGGGGGTGTTGGGCAATTTCTTTTGAGTATGATTTTTTTTTTTCGGCATCACTATTTGCAAGAATTTTTTTTTACCAAAATGCTTGAATTTTTTTTCATGTGCTTTCTTGTGCACAATTTTTTTTCTCTTAAATTTCTTCTGCAGGAATTTTTTTTGGTAATTGCCCAACCCCCCTCCCCCAACAAAAGTTAAATAGTCTGTCCCAAATGAAGAAAGAAATATGAACTTTGTTCACTTAATGCCGGATTGCAAACATTTAACTTCAGGAATTATTTTGCTGCAAGAAAATATTTTTCTGAAGTTTGAAAGGAAGTATAATGTATACGAAGCTTAAAATTTGAATTATTGGTACATTGCAGCAGGTCTCAAAATCTTGTTGCAAAAAAAAAATGAGGTCTCTTAAAAATTGCATGAAAAATTTTTGTCTGAAATGCAATCCTGGATTTTGACCTGAGACTTACAATATCCTATTTTGTTTTATTTTGTTAAAATCTCATTCACATAACCATGAATTCATGATTTTTTATTATTGGTACATTAAATGACAATCCATTTTCACTTATTTCAGCAATGTAGGCTTGTTAACAGTGGAAAAAGGCCCAGGCGAAGAACTGAATACAATAGTGAAGTCACTTGTCGAAGCTGGCGAGAGTTTTCAAGTGTTGTCAAACAAGAAACTGAAGGAACAATTCCCTGATCTGAGCTTCTCACCCCAATACTCTGCAGTTCTAGAACAATCAGCTGGAATTTTAAAAGCTGATAAATGCTTAAAAGTATTACAGGTAGGTATTAAACATTTAGTTATTATATTAGTTTAAATTATAAGCCAAGACGTAGTATAATAATATTCAACAATGCAATATTCTGGGTGTTTCTTGGTGTTGCCGAAGCCATTGTTGGTTAGCTTTTGTGTTGTGGTGTGGGTATTGTTTGGTGTCTTTTGAATCTTCTTTTTTTACGTCATTTGGTAATCACACCATCCGCAACACCAAGAAACTACCAATATCTACCAATATCTACTAATACTACTAATACATATATCTTATTGACCAAGCGTGAGGGCCGTACTGGGAGAATATCGGCCCGAGGTCTTGACAGTACGGACCAAGTGCAGCGAGGTCCATACAGAAAAGACTGAGGGCCGATATTCTCCTAGTACGGTCCCGAGCAAGCTTGGTTAATAAGAGATTTATTACATTATTTATTCCTGCCGGCAGGTCAGGATCGCACGGGATCATGCGGAACAATGCCCGGTCCATAATACTTAAAGAATATTGGACCGGCATTCAAGCATTCTGATTGGTTGATTTTAGTTATTGGCCCTCTGACTGTCTTAGTCGTCTAATACATGCTTTTAATCTCTGGTTGTCATAGCAAGGGATGTCAAATGGTAAATCTGAGACTGTGAAATGGCAAGACCAGCATTTTTGTCTGTCTGTTCAAGACTATTTTAATTTAAAAATTGTGCAACTGAGATCCTGACTCCAAGATGGCTAAGGAAAAAAATATATTTCAGTAATTTAATGTGACTTCAATGGTGACTAGAGTTCTAACATTCAGGAATTAAATGAGACTTCAAAACCCATGAAATTGGACTTACCGTAAATTTTGTGAGAGCCATACATTTTGAAAGGCCGTTTTCCACCCCTGTAAAAAAATAAAAAAATATATATGTTGTGGTTCAATTTTTTCTTTGGTTTGAAAATTTTCAAACCAGTTTGATTTTTGTTTTCCTTTGTCTCAAAATATGATAATGAATCTGAGACAAAGGAAAATAAAAACTAAACTGGTTTGAAAATTTTTAAACCAAAGAAAAATTTGAACCACAACATATATATCCTTTATTTACCCTCCGCAGTGTTTATAGCACAAGTGCTAGTGGGACTGAGCATTCAAATTAAACACTATAGTAACACTACAGTACACTACATACAGTAACACATACCTATGGCGAGGAGTAGGGCTACTCCCCTCTGATTAGGATGGTTGCCCTGTGGCACTGAGACCTGGGTGGAGTTGAGAGAAACAATCTGATGTGGACTGTCTTGTATAAGAATACAATCCTGGGGAGACTCAGCTATAATAGTGACAGGGAGGTGCGAATGAGGCCTCAGATCACAGATTTGAGACCCCCCAAAAGGTTTTTGCACCTTCCCGTCACTATTAATTTATACCTTGAGTACCCCCCCCCCCCCCCCCCCCCCCCCCCCCCCCCCGGGATACAACACAAGATTGGAGACTATGTTTCAATTGAAGGGCCGAGAGCATGTCCAGCCTATATGACTTTTTAGGCCTTTTTTTATTTTTTTATCGCTCAGAATACCTCAGAATAGCCTCATTTTATCGTACAGCGAATAATATCACAAGCCCTTGTCGAATTTGCACTAACCCTAAGGAATTTGACCAATTTCACCTGAAAAAAGCAGAGTTCTGGCCCTCCAGTGCTTTGACGGTACATTCAGAGTGCAATTTCGAAGCCATTTGAAAGCAGTTTGGCCGTGAGAATACGCGACTGCAATACTTCTGACCAGTGCCAACAACTAAACGAAAATACCGTTATTTACGCACGCCTGGCTCGCTTATCTATCGTGAGCTCACTACAGCAACACATCGCCTCTGTAGCCAACGTGTATGAGGCCCGTCCGGTGATTGAAAGACATCATTAAGTCCGGAAATCCTTGAGTCTCTAGCACTTCTCAAAGAAACGAGTCGTGTTTCTTGTCCTTCCTTGTGTCTGAAGCGCCATTTAGCGCTCGAGGTGAAAAACGGACCTTGGTCGGGAAGACGAGCCGGCGGGAAAGTCTGGAATCACTTCGGATCAGAAAAGGGGCAGCATTGAGAGTTGTGGGCCATTTCCCATCCCGTGCCGTGGTCGAAATGCCCGATATCCGAAGTGCTTTGAGACTTATAGTATTTTGCAATAACTTTCGGGCGCGAACTCCATTTCGGTTTTGTTGTAGGATTTCCTGACATGCTTTGCGACAGTGGTAGATGGGTCCGCTGTGCGTGGTCGGGCACTTGAAATACAGCTTTGGGCAGCTCGAAGTGAGTTGTTGCTGGCCCGCGGGAAGACGTTTCGCATTTGGAGTCTTTAATGCAACATTAAATTCGATCTAAAAGGATTTTGAAATCGAGATACGCGTTTTGATGCATATCAACCTTTAAATAATAAAACTTAGCCTGAAGTGAGCATGTGTTCGTCAGTGGTCTAGTGGTTTGGTCGGGGATTTGCGCTCGGACGGCTCCGGGTTCGAATCACGCTCAGCATCATTTTTTTTTTCTTCGAACTGGACATTATGAAAGTGATTTACTTTTTTTGCGTTCGTCAAAATTCCTTACGTTTAATTTTAAAAAAATATCGAACCGTGTCAGTGCGAAAACAGAAGCTTACCGCAATATTGCGTTACAATAGGAGCCTTTGATTGATTGATTTATTTTTTTGGCTTACGGTATTTCTCGAAAACGACGGAAAAAACAACGGAAAAAAATTCGGAACAATGTTTTGCAACTAATTTCTAGTTCACATGCCAAAATTGGACAAATCTGAGCAAGAAAAAATAAAAAAAGGCCTAAAAAGTCATATAGGCTGGACATGCTCTCGGCCCTTCAATTGAATCGTTCATGAGATTTATGCATAGATATCAATAAAAAATAACATTTTTTTTAAAACAATGTTTAATTTTATAATACATATTCATTAAATGTGTAATCTGTAGGAGCAATTTGTTGAATTTGGTGGAACACTGAAGGACGGTGAAAGTGTGATTGAAGTATGGCCAGGACCAACAGTTAGTATTAAAACCACCAAGAATTTGTTCACAGCTAACAAGGTGATATTTACAGCGGGTAAGCAGAACATGACGATTAAAGATAATCAGCAACCCGCAGAAATATTTGTGAAACCATGTTTGTGATTAAGTTCAAGTTAGTTTCTTCTTACCATAATATATATATATATATATATATATATATATATATATATATATATATATTTAACAAATGGTAAACGCCATAGCGTGCACTATTGAGTTATGGATGCACGCGGGAGGTTGCTAAGCACGAAAGAAGCGTAAGAGTCGCACGAGGCGATAGCCGAGTGCGACTCTAGCTTCTTGAGTGCTTAGCAAACCTCCCAAGTGCATCCGTAACTCAATAGTGCACGCTATGGCGTTTACCATTTGTTTTATAACATGACATTGAGACATTGGAACAACAGAAGTCCATTTATTGAGCTACATCACAAAAAAATGTTCGTTTAGTCTTACATGACAAGAGAAAACAAGCGCGCGAAAATTCATTCATGACAACCGACTGCACACCAGCAACTCGATAAAGTTTAATCACGTTTCCTGAAATATCGATCAAAATCCTCTTTTCAAGGTCTGTATCCAACAACCGGTGAAATAGTTCAGCAGAATTATGAACAAACTGAAGAAAGTAGACAACCGTCCAAAATCATTTAAAAGTTAAATGGACTGAATTTCAGGTAAAGTGACGCGATCCTAATTGCAGAATTTGTGTAAATGTCTCCCAAGAGCTTTCCACTATGAAGCCACAAATGTGTTGTTTGTGTTTGTGTAAGTGTGGTTGTCTCAGTGGCCTAGTGGTTAAGGCATCCGTCCGGTCATCAGGAGATCATGACCCGGGTTCAACTCCCGGCTGAGGCACTTTTTCACTCATAATCTTTTTTGTGAAAATTTCTATATATATATATATATTATTTTACTGCAGTTATAGATTTGTCAAAGAATTTCATATTAATATGATTTGTTTTAGGAACCACTATAATATTGCTATGAATCATATTTTCCATTTACTTAATTACCATATAAAGAGCTCTTTAATTCAGCTTATTATTAGCTTATGATTATCAGCTTATGATTCATAGCAATATTATAGTGGTTCCTAAAACAAATCATATTAATATGAAATTCTTTGACAAATCTATAACTGCAGTAAAATAATATATATATATATATATAATATATATATATATATATATATATATATATATAATCCAAGAAGGAAAATCACTCAACTTTGATGACCATAAGTTTAATACAAACTTGTTTCGTAGGTGTTGCCACCCACTCCTCAGTTAAACTTACAATGATTGATCCCTTGTTTGACTACGTTATTTATATGTATGATTTCGCAAGACGCACACTCTACCTAACCGTTAAAAAACCGTTAAAAATATGCGCGCGCCTAAAGAATACATGCGCGCGCACTACTTGCTTCGGTAGAACTTATTCTAGGGTGTGTTTTAAAATATATTTACGTCTGTGTCTACACGTTGAAATAAGCTCGTTTCTCCTATTAAGCGAAGCCATTTGCGGTTTAGTTATTATCAAATGTTTTTCTGCAATACACAGATTGCATCGTTTCGTTTGATTCGAATATGCCTTGGCTTTTGCTAGAATTTTCCAGGTGATGTTATATTCCTGTTTTCGGTCCTTTAACTGCCATAAATATTTACTTAATTCTGTATCGTTCTTTCTATTTTCATTGTTAAATGACGCCTTATGGTTACGCCATCTAGTTTTAAATTCGTTAGCTGTTAAACCTATATAGGTCTCTGCACTTTCTTGCGTCTTGACGGTAGCTTGATAAACTATTTCTTTAGTTAGACATTCTCCGTTCAATGGGCACTCTTCTTTCTTTCTACAACTACACTTCCTTTCAACATTATCTATACTACCTTGCTGTTCTGCCTTTTTCAGAGTGATCTTGTTGTGTCCATCTATGATTTGTTTAACATTAGGCATACAACTATAGCTTAGCTTAAGTGTGTTCCTGTTAAATATTTTCCTTAATACATGGCCGCTCGGAAAGCATTTATCTATTAACTTAAAGAACTCTTTACCTACATTAGTTTGAACATTCTTACTATATGGCGGGTTAAACCATATCACATTCCTTCTTCGTGTACGCTGTTGTGTTGCTGCTCTTGGTGCTGGTGGGTTGAATCGGAGTTTATAATCATAACCGCTCTTCCGCAATGCTTCCTGATATTCTGGTGCCGCCTCATTGAATGTTTCTTCGTCGCACGATATTTCAGACAGTCTCCTGTTAATTGATTGTGGGATGTTCCTAATGATGTTAGGCGGATGATTTGATTTGCTGTGTACATAAAGCGGGTGGTTTGCTGGTTTGGAGTATGGTTTGAACTTTCCAGTGTTCAGGTCGAGCGTCACGTCGAGAAAATTAACTACTTTCTTGTTTGCTTCAATAGTGACACGTAATCCATTGTCTGCGAAAATTTTGCAAATTTCCTTCTTTACCTTCTCTACCTTGCTGGGCGTTTGTGACATTACCGCAAGACCGTCATCCCTGTATAGGCCTATGTCAATTCCTTGAATCTTCTTTAATTGTGCCAGTAGAAAACAGCCGACAAGTTCACATGTTTCCGCCCCGTCGTAGCTTCCCATGGTAACATCGAAGAGCGTGGTCGAAGATCTCTTTTCCCATGGGTCCCCTTTGCTGAACAGAAGAGAGTGCTTAGCGTTTATGATTACTTCGCGTTCATCGGCTGTAATGGTTACATGTCTAGATGCAAAGTTCAAGGCGCGGTGAAGAAGCGCTTCAGAAATGGAAGGGTAAAATTCAACAACATCAAAGCATATAAATGCTGAAGCAGGCTTGTTGGTTAACTTTTAAGTTAATAGATAAATGCTTTCCGAGCGGCCATGTATTAAGGAAAATATTTAACAGGAACACACTTAAGCTAAGCTATAGTTGTATGCCTAATGTTAAACAAATCATAGATGGACACAACAAGATCACTCTGAAAAAGGCAGAACAGCAAGGTAGTATAGATAATGTTGAAAGGAAGTGTAGTTGTAGAAAGAAAGAAGAGTGCCCATTGAACGGAGAATGTCTAACTAAAGAAATAGTTTATCAAGCTACCGTCAAGACGCAAGAAAGTGCAGAGACCTATATAGGTTTAACAGCTAACGAATTTAAAACTAGATGGCGTAACCATAAGGCGTCATTTAACAATGAAAATAGAAAGAACGATACAGAATTAAGTAAATATTTATGGCAGTTAAAGGACCGAAAACAGGAATATAACATCACCTGGAAAATTCTAGCAAAAGCCAAGGCATATTCGAATCAAACGAAACGATGCAATCTGTGTATTGCAGAAAAACATTTGATAATAACTAAACCGCAAATGGCTTCGCTTAATAGGAGAAACGAGCTTATTTCAACGTGTAGACACAGACGTAAATATATTTTAAAACACACCCTAGAATAAGTTCTACCGAAGCAAGTAGTGCGCGCGCATGTATTCTTTAGGCGCGCGCATATTTTTAACGGTTTTTTAACGGTTAGGTAGAGTGTGCGTCTTGCGAAATCATACATATAAATAACGTAGTCAAACAAGGGATCAATCATTGTAAGTTTAACTGAGGAGTGGGTGGCAACACCTACGAAACAAGTTTGTATTAAACTTATGGTCATCAAAGTTGAGTGATTTTCCTTCTTGGATTATTCTGCTCCTACACTGTAGAGCACTTTATTGGATTCGCCGGTGAATCTTCAACTTGGATATATATATATATATATATATATATATTATTTTACTGCAGTTATAGATTTGTCAAAGAATTTCATATTAATATGATTTGTTTTAGGAACCACTATAATATTGCTATGAATCATATTTTCCATTTACTTAATTACCATATAAAGAGCTCTTTAATTCAGCTTATTATTACTGTACATGTACGTAAGAACAGTTTTCAACTGAGTGTCATAAAACCAAGACCAAAGTAATCACTCTGGCCAATCGCAACCAATTCAATGAACTTATCACGACTCAAAGCAAATACAGGTAGCCGGGCCACCGTATCAAGCACAGGAAAATGTGTGTGAGTGGTTGTATTTATGATTGGTTGATTAAGTGGCATGAGATTTTTTAGCTCATCACCTTAGTGGGGGGGGGGGGGGGGGGGGGGGGCAGGGGACAGGGGGACAGGGAAACCACAGAGCCCCAGAGAACGGGAGGTGAGAGGGGTACGGGAGACAGGAGAAGAAAGGGCAGGAAGCGGGATCTCTATGAGGGCAGGAAGCGGGAGAGAAATTCAAAAAGGCAAGCGTTCATTATTTATTACTGCTTATCATCCAGTTAAAACCAATAAACCCAAAAACGTTTTTTTAACTTCCATTTAACATCCTCCGAGGCTTAAAACAAACTTTTATATGCGAGGAAGTCAGTTATGTCATAGGTTGGTTATGTCATAATTCCTGAATGAGATGACATGACACATGTACAAGTGTGTCAGTGTCTCGCCGGGCAGGAGTTGGGAGACAAAGGGTACACAAAGGTACAGGAGGTAGGAGAATGGGGTATGGAAAGCAGAAGGTTTTGACCCCCTTGTCTCCCCCACACCTTAAAGCATTAAGCACTGCAAAACCAAGGCAATTGCAAAATTACTTTTGACACTCAATTTATTGAAAACCACTAGGCAAGTCAGGCACACAGAAATTGTTAAATTCTTAAAACTACTACAACAACAACTACATGCTCTGAATTAAACATTCCCTATTCTTTACAAGCATGTATTTCGTGACAGATCAGTCACTTAAAAATACCATGCTCCAGTCCATTTAACATTCACTTCCAAACTTATTCTATTTTTTATCATTAATTATTTTCTTCTTAGGCCCGTGGACCAATAAGCTTCTAAAACCTTTAGGAATTACATTGCCTCTTTTGGTAAGAGTAAAGAAGTTAAAAAAAAAATAGAAGAGTGTCATGGAGCAAACAAGAAAATGTACACCTGGAGCCCAATCCATGGATTTTTGTTTTACTCTGGACAATGTCCTGAAAAAGCTCTGCTTTTTGGCCTTGGAACCCAGAAGCCCTGGAGGCCTGCTTGCTTGTTTGGACCCAGAGCCCTGGGCCCTAAAGCCCTTCAGGACCCTGAAAGCTCATGTGTACGAATGTGAACAAGTACCTGGATCAATTAGCAAAAATCTAGTAGTTAATTATTAAAGCTATGTTTATTGTTTCATTTGTGAAGAAAGCCAGCGACTTAAAAGAAAGCGGTGAGAGGGGCTAATAATTAGCCCTTCCTGATCCCTCTCCTCTAATCAACTCCCCTCCCCATCCCTCTCACCACCACCACTTTGGGAGGGGGATTAATAGAAGATTATTTATGGCAATACTATACTAATTGCCTCCTTTTTAATTTGGTGTGTTATCTTCTTTGCAAATCTCAAGCCACTGGCATTGATGACTTTTGCATTTCACTGCTGTGTTAATTTACTGCACTGCAGTAAAAAAACAAAACAAAAACAAAAGCCATAAGACCACTATAATGCCTCCACAGACTTAACCTTTAGCTATATATCCTTGTATTGTGTACTCCATTTGTTTCAATTTTCAGCCACACTTAGCCTTAGTTTTCTACTGGAAAACTAAACAACCTGGTACATACAGTCTGCAGAGTGGATTTCCTACATTTTATGACTGCACAATTTCTGATGGTCGCTGCTTATATGGATTGCCATCATTTGAGTACCCTAATTTGTTAAAGGTAAGTGTCCTTCATGATACCAGTAAATGGTGTGTCAGCTTACAATTTCCCCTTCTGCTCTCCTATTATTTCCACTGTGCAAGGATCCATGCTTATGTGGATCTCAGCAGCAGGTCTCCTTATAAGAAGCCTGGTGTTTTACATGCTAACTTATGTGCAGTTTTACATGAAGTTAATTTTGTTGACAGTTCGGGCCCTCCGGTGAATGCAGAATACCAGAATACCATAAAGAGATTGACCCAGATTCACGGGATAGTAACAGGAGAATTGTTGAGATACTCATACCGAAAATCAGGGAATACATTCAAGATCATTTTCCTCAACTTGATCATCGAGAGCCAGCAATTGTAGAGTCCTGTATTTACACGGTATGTGTGCTTTTTCTATAAGCAGCCAGGTCATAATGTACCAGATGCAATCTTATAGATTAAGGCTCATCCTAGTGACTATTATCATCATTGTCATCATCATCGTCATCCCTTTCCTCCTACTCCTCCTCATTGTTCATCCTCATCACATCCTCCTCCTCCTCCTCCTCCTAGTGGTTATCATCATCATCATCATCATTGCCATCATCATCGTCCTCCTCCTCCTCCCCCTCACCCTTCTCATCATCATTATCCTTTACCTCTTCCTCCTCATCATCCTCATCGTCATCCTTATCATCATTGTCATTCCCTTCCTCCTACTGTACTTCTCCCCACTGTCATCATCCGCATTATCATTATTATCATCATTCTCCTCCTCCTCAGTCCTCATCATCATTATCACATGACGTCATTCTCTTTTTCCTACTTGTTACTTGTGATCAACATCATCATCGTCACCATCTCATCATCATCATCACCACCATCATAATTCTCCTCTTCCCCATCCTCATCATCATCCTAATGATTCTGTTGATAGAAGCCACCCTCAGTTAAGTCAGCAGTATTCTGTACATGCGTAGGGGCTGTAGGAAAAGCATGGCCGAAGTAATGGCTACCTAAATAAAGAGTTGCGTTGAACTGAAGCCTGTTGTGTGAAAGGCTAGTGGTCAACATGGTGTCATACGTGGAGCGAACCGTCTCCAGGAGTCAGTAAGTCTTGTGAACTGTGCAGCGATTAGAGTGTTCGAAGTTGAACACTGTTATGTTTGTTCAATTCGTTCCCGCCATTTTGAAAGTTGTCAAGTGAACAGTGCCTTTTAGCTGATTGAAACTATACATTGTTTGTATTATGACGGCTCAACCTGTGGGATTTCCTGTTCCCCAAATGCAGGAGGGGTAAGATGAACGGGAAGCCCTTGACTGTTTTATTTTGGATTACATCGATTACTGTGCTGTTATGGACTGGTTTCGAAAGAAAGCTGGATGTAAATATGACGATGATAGCCCGGATGGTCAAACACAGTGGAAGAAACCGAGTTTATGCATGTCTACCTTGCGAGCCACTCTTCCATCCAAGGTGAAGAGACTAATTAACCCTAATAACAAGACGCTAGGTCTGTCTGAAGAGGATAAAAACAATCCGGTCAAAGTCATCCAAGTTCTTGTGAACCAATTCAGTGGCAGTGTTAGCGTACAAGCTGTGTCGAGAGAACAAAAATGGGTCAAATGTTTCAAAATGAGGGGGAGTCGATTAGTGCCTGGGAGTGCCAGGTACTGGAGTGAGCCAGGTATTGTGAATATGGAGACTTTGATGACCAAGCATGTCGAGACCGTTTCATTGCGGGTCTGGTAAGTGAGCCTTTACAAGGAAAGTTGAACAGTAATGGTCATCGCAACAAGGAGGGAAACATTGTGGAATTCCGGACTGTTGTACAAATAGCTAAGAACTATGAATCCTCGACTGATGCGTGACGACTTATGAGGCAAGTCCGTGGAGATCAAGAGCAGGAAAATTGGACAAGAAAAGCACCCCACATAAATCCCAAAAAGTCCCAGCTCCCGAGTCGCGGTAACAGCAAATTCCCATCTCCTAAACAGTCTGAGTGTTGCTACTGTGGAGCGATACCTGGTCATCCCAAAGAAAAGTGTCGGGCAGTTATTGTCAAGTATGTGTGCGGACGATGTGGCAAGGAAGGGCACATAGCTAGAAAATGTTTGAGTAAACCTCAAAATGTGAATGCGTTGGATGAGTCTTTGTCTGATGATGGACAAGAAACATCATTTGTTTACGCTCGACACCCACACAGTGAGTAATGTGTCAGTGCAAAAAGGCAAAAAGTTTTTTGCCTCGATTAAATTGTCAGCAGGCGGGGATTTTTTGCGTGGAAGAAACTGCAACTTGAAACAGCTTCGACCACAAACACACTTGCATTGGATGACCTCCAAGACTTGTGTCCAGCAGCATTTGATATCCATCGCCTGATCAAACCCTCTTCTGCCATTCTACGCACTTATGGAGGAGGTATGATGAAACCAGTGGGGCAAATAGAGTTGCCCTGCAGACTCAGGGGAAGCTTCACAACCTTCAAGCTGCTTCAGCTGTTAAGCAGAGATGTAATGGGCTCACAGCCACCCCTGCTAAGCGGATCTGACTGTGTTAAGCTAGGACTGGTTGAAATTAAGGGAAACACTCCATCTTCTCAACGCGATGGTCCAAGTGAGACTGCTAGAAAGTCAGATGTGTGTCAACTTGAAACAAGCCCCAAACAAGGAAGAAAGGATGAACGACCATCTGCTAGCAATTGCAGACTGCCCTCACTGAATGAAAACCCAACAGAAAAGCTTCAGCAAACTAATTCACCCCAGAGCACTGCTCCAGTCACGGTCATTGTTGAAGATATCAGTGAAGTCCACAATAATGCTGCAAGTATTGTCAAAGATGGGCCAGTTATGAGTAGGGCTCACGAGATGGGTGCGTTCCCTCCGTCTATCCCTTCGGGGAAACTAACAAAAGATGATGTCATGGAAGCTTTCAAAGATGTCCATACAGGGTTGGGAACCTTGGGGTCACCCCTTCACATCACCTTGAACCCTAATGTTACCCCGATCCAAGCTCATCCCCATCGATGTCCTGTGGCCAAGGAGGCAAAGGCAGCAGAGGCCATTCGTAACCTAGAAAAGCAAGGTATCCTGAAAAAAGTCACAGAGCCAACACCCCTTAGATCTCCAACAGTGTCTACAGGGAAAAAACCTGATGGTAGTTTACGTGTCTGTATCGACCTCAGCCAGACTATCAACAAAGCAATTGAGATTCCAAAGTATCCCATTCCTACAGTTGATGAGTTATTGCCCAAGTTGAACAATGCAAAAGTTTTTTCCTGTGTGCCGATGTTTACAAGGGGTTTACTAACATTGAATTGGATGAAAGTTCCTCATTCTTGACGACCATGCACACTCCAATCGGCCGATACCGTTGGCTTTGTATGCCTTTTGGCGTCACTTTAGGGCCGGAAGAGTATCAGCGAAGACAACACGAGGTGTTAGAAGGCTTAGTTGGTGTTGTTAACAAGGCTGACAACATCTTGGTCTTTGGCTGTGGTGATAGTATTGAGGAGGCAGAGAAGGATCATGATATCAACTTGTGGAATGTAATGTTGCATTGTCGTGCAGCGAACCTGAAGTTAAACCCGAAGAAGTTCCAGTTCAAAGTACAGCAAGTTACCTGGATGGGCCCTATAATCAGCAGTAGTGGCATTACTCCGCATCCAGATCGAGTCCGGACCATTGTGGACATGAACCCGCCGCGAGATGTGAAAGGGGTTCAGCGATTCCTTGGTATGTGTAACTACTTGTCTCTCTTCACGCCAAATCTTTCCGAAATTGTTAAACCACTCACTGAGCTAACACATGTGGATGCAGTCTGGTCATGGTCCTCCCAGCACGACAAAGCTTTTAGCTCAGCCAAAAGTGCCATTGCAAATACCACGACACTAAAGTTTTTCGATGTTAACAAGCCGTGTGTGTTACAAGTGGATGCCAGTGACACCAGCCTCGGAGGAGCCCTATTACAAGATGGTCAGCCATTAGCGTTCACAAGCTCGACCCTGTCACCAACCGAAGTGAACTATGCGCCCATTGAAAAGGAATGCTTGACCATCAAGATAGCATGCACGAAGTTCTACCAGTTTTTACATGGGAAACAAGATGTGATAGTGCACTCTGATCATCAGCCATTGGAAACTATTTTCAAAAAGCCATTAAATCAAGCCCCCAAACGCCTTCAGCGCATGATGCTTCAGCTTCAACCGTTCAAGTTCACAGTGGTGTACAAGAAAGGAAAGTACATGTACTTGGCCGATACGCTTTCCCGAGCTGCACTGAATTAGTCAGCACCTTCAGGCCCCAAGAAGAGATGTTTAAGTGTGAGTCTGGGGACCCTCCAGAGATGTTCAGAGTAGAGCTTGAAACTCTGGAGCTAGACTCCTCTGACATGTATCCTAGCACGCTGCAGGAAATCAAAGTTGAAACGAAGGCTGATTCTGTCCTGTCCACATTGTGTGAGTTTGTAGCACATGGTTGGCCACCTGACAAATCGCAGGTTCCAACGGCACTCCGCCACTACTACCCGCTACGGGATGAGTTAGCAGTATACCATGGTGTGTTGTACAAGTCGCATAAAGTTATCATTCCCACCAAACTACAGTCTACTATGCTGAAGAAACTCCACCGAGGCCATCAATGTGGTGAAAGTATGGTTCGTCGTGTGCGAGAAGTGATGTATTGGCCTGGAATGCAAGCTGCGATTATCCAGGAAAGTGCCAATTGCTCACTATGTGCTAGCTACAGCTCAGCGCACCCTAACGAACCAATGTTGTCCCATGAGATTCCTCAAGGCCCATGGAAGTTCATTTCGCAAGACTTATTCAAGCAGGGAGGGTGATGGTATGCAGTTACAGTTGACCATTACAGTGATTGGTCATCTCGGTGACAAAGGCGCATTTTGCGCGTTATGGTGTGCCTGGCAAGTTCTTGTCTGACAATGGGCCGCAATATATCTCTCAGGAGTTGTTGAACTTTGCCAAGGAGTATGATTTTAAGTTGATCACCCGATCACTTTAATGCGAGGGCAACGGGTAAAGCAGAATCTTGTGTTAAAGAAGCAAAGACGATGTTGAAAAAGTCAGATCTCCTCACCGGGCTGTTAGACCACCGGAACACTCCACCCCAGGGCATGGCGACCAGTGGGGTTATGGAGAGGTCTTGGAAGAAGTTACTCCCCGTTCGTATGTCATTAGGACACAGAATGCAGAGCACTCGCACCCATCCGACCAGCAAACCCTTGAGAAGCACAAAGCACAGATTGGTGTTGGTTCTGTTGCAGAAAAGTCTTCAGAAGCTGCGAAATCCAAGTCTATTTCTGAAGAGGAGACGCCAGCTGAGAGTATACAAATGAAGACTTCCTCTCCGGTGCATACGTATCGTTATTGTCGAATAATAAGACCCTTCCGTGAGACTGGACCTCTAATTTTAAAAAGAACTCTACTAGGAACTGTTGAGTACAAGTACACTCAATGACAAGGCTGACTATTAGCTTACGTTGTTTTTTTTTAATGTTCGTTCACCTTTATACTTTATCAGCCTTAACTGAAAACATATTAACACGTTAAATGTTTTCTTTGAAAGAGAGGATGTTGATAGTAGCCGACCTCAGTTAGGTCAGCGGTATTCCGTACATGTGTAGGGGCTGTAGGAAAAGCATGGCCGAAGTAATGGCTACCTAAATAAAGAGTTGCGTTGAACTGAAGCCTATTGTGTGGAAGCCTATTGTGTGAAAGCCTAGTGGTCAACAATTCTCCTCACCATCATTACCCTCTTCCTCTTACTCCCCATCATTATCATCCTCCTTCTCCTCCTGTCATTATATACAGTACATTTTAGTGCGACCAAATGGCCAAAATGTCACATCTTAGCAAAATTCTTGTATTGTATTTAAGCAAATAAAAGTAATGATTTCATAAACAATGAATTTTCCTTTTAAAATCCAGCTCACCCCAGATCTGGACTTTGTGTTAGATAAGCATCCAAGGTTTCCAAATATTGTCATTGGTGCTGGCTTTTCTGGTGAGTGTTTTTACTGTTGAATTGTATGATAGTGAAATGCACAGTAAACTGTTTACACTCGCTTAGTACAATGCTAAAGTGCATATAACCCACATAATTTTATTTTACGAATATTGAATATGTCAAGTGAATAATTGAATCAGTGGTGGACTATTTTTTGATTTGAATGCTGCATTCAATGGAGGTTCATATCCCCAATATACTAATTAATTAGCATATTTGGGATATGAACCTCTATAACACACGAATGCAACACTCAAATCAACAAATATTCCACCATTCAATAATTTATTATTATTATTATCATTCGATGTATTATTTTCTAATCTTTTTATTGGCCGAGATCACACCACGTGACCTGCGAATAACTGGCTATGAATAATTCTGCTCATGCTCGTAACGGTTTTGCTGCTCCCGTCCTTTACAATGGCAGCCCGATTTCTGTTCTGTTTTAGCAGTTATAAATAAATATGAAATTGAAAAACAAACTCGGTGATCGAATGAAAAAAAAAATCGTCTATCGCATAACATCGTGATTTGTCAGTGTCTTGCAGATCAATAGACAAATTCGGCTAACGTATTGTTGTACCCAATTCAAACCTTCTGGGAATAGGATCCTTTGTTCACAGTATTTCCATACAATTTCCATGTCAATGCTTCTTTGATATGGAAATATGACGAACAAAGAGTTCTAATCCCAAAAGGTTTGAATTGGGTACAACAATGCGTTAGCCGAATTTGTCTATCATTTGCCCCAGCCTTTGCCTTTGGCAAATAATTGATCTGCTCACCACTGACAAATCACGTTATTTTGCTCAACCTCATCCAATAATAATTATTATTGTCAGTGGCGAACACATCAATTATTGATGTGTTCGCCACTGACAAATCACGATATTTTGCTCAACCTCATCCAATAATTGATGTGTTCGCCACTGACAAATCCCGTTATTTTGCTCAACCTCGTCCCATAATTGATGATTATTCACTTGATGTAGAATCAATATTTGTGATAAAAAATAAAGGTTATTATATAGGCACTGTGTTCACTGCACTCTTTATTCTCTTTTTATTATTTCTATCACTTCTCTCCTAATTCTCTCTTCTTCAGAACCATATTGCTAATAGAAATGGAAATAAAAAATAACGATACTACTGTAATATTTTTTGCAATTTCATTAAAGGGACACTGTCACGAGGGCGCATGCGCGAGTTTTTCGAATCGAAACCATTCTCGACCCCAGGCCCTTCTTATTTCTTACTGCGCATGCTCGACGAAAACGCAGTAAGAAATAAGAAGGGCCTGGGGTCGAGAATGGAATCGAAACTTGAAAAGTTCAGCCTGAATTTTTCAAGTTGAACCGTCAATTTCAAAATGGCGTCGACTAGTGGCGGCGTGGAGGGAAAAGAACCAATTCGGGACGGAAGGGGAAGTTCGAGGATCAAGCAGAATATAAGATAGCGTGGTCTAGAAACCACAAACGAATATATTTGGAAAATCGGATATTTAGGTCGTGGCTTCAGGCTAAATTCGATGCCGGGTATGAAGCTTCCAGTGACAGCGACTTCGTCGCCCATTTGTTGTCGTTGGAATATCGTCGAAGGTATGCTATGCTTTCATGACTTTGGCTTCAGTTTGCCCTCCTCAGGACGAGTGGCTCCTTGACGGAACCAAAAAAATGAAAAATGAAAGGGAGTTAAGGAAAGAAAAAGATGAGCCTACGACACGAGGTATTCCCAGGCGGTCACCCATCCAAGTACTAACGTCGCCCGACAGGGCTTAACTTCGGTGATCGGACGAGAACCGGCGCATGTCAACCCGTGACAGTGTCCCTTTAAACATAGATGCTCAAAAGAAATAAATTTTGCGAAAAATAAATATTGTAATTTCACAAGTGCATATATAGATCTATACGAAGTATATAATATTCCTTATTTCCATAGCTTTCGGGTCAGTGTCTCAGAGGGGATCTTTGTGGGAAGTTTATTCATTATGTTGACAATATTTATATCTCTAGTTTGTTTCATTCCAAAGAAACGAATGTTTCTTCTTTGTCCGTAGGTCATGGATTTAAGCTTGCTCCAGTCAGTGGAAAGATTCTTGGTCAGCTGGCTATGGGTGAAACACCATCGTATGACTTGGCACCCTTCAAGATGTCAAGATTTAAGACGCCAGTTCACCATAAAGCTTCACTTTGAAAGGGCTACTTCTGTATGCTTTATGAAGATTCGGGAAATGAAAAAAACAAAAACAAAAAAAACTAAATTCAGTCGTATTACAAAGAATACAGTAATTATAATATAACAATAGTATTTGTTACTTATATTGCGCTTTTTCTATTAAATAATCAAAAGTGCATTACAATTAATATAGTACTAAAATCTTACAAATTACAAATTGATAATACAACTACCGACTAATCTCTTAAGACTTTTTAAGAATTAAAATCTATTATAAAATTGAAAATTGTGCTTAAAGAATCTGAACAAAAAGCCTTGGAAAATAAAGAAGTCTTAACTAAACGCTTAAAAATGTCAGTGTTCCTAGCTTGCCTTACTGACAAAGGAAGGCTGTTCCGCAAGACTGGTGCTGCTACCATAAACGAGCGATCCCCCATAGTCTTTTTTAAACCGCGGACTTGCTATCCGTATACCATTATTGTTTCGACGCAATTGATAATGTGAAGCTGGTAAGATTGAAACTAGATTCTTAAGATAACTAGGAGCTAAACCCTGAAGTATCTTAAATGTAATAAGAAGAATCTTAAAATCTGTACGCAACTTCACCGTGAACCAGTGAAGTTCCCAGGTGAAGTTTCCGAAGTAGAGGGGTAATGTAACAATACTTAGGTGCACAGTAAACTAACCGTGCGCTTGCATTCATAACTCTTTGAAGTTTTCTAATCTGATACTCCAGAACATCATACAATAGTCCAGCCTACTTGTAATAAACACGTGGACAAGCCTTTCAGTAAATTCACAAGACAGATACTTTCTGATATACCGGATATTGTACAGATAATAAAAAGCACTACCGCAAGCCTTAGTCACATGAGTGGACATGTCCAGATGAGAATCGAATCAGGCGCCCAAGTTGCTTACTGAAGAGACCTCGGCTTGGCCAACCTTTATCCTGTAAACAGACATCATCGATAACTGTCTTTCCGTACCAATGATCAAGAACTCTGTTTTGTTGTCATTTAGCTTCAGCTTATCATCCTTCATCCATGCGCGAACATCACGAATACAGTTTTCGATCGCAGTCACAGCTTCAGCCTCACTGGTATTATCAGCGGGATTAAACGATATATATAGCTGTGTATCGTCCGCGTAGGTATGAACGGATGGCAGATGGAATTTCAGGATATCAAATAACGTACTCGCGTAAATGGTGAATAAGAGGGGGGCAACAAAGTTGTGGAAAATTTATAACAGATGAATCCAGGAATGTTGAAACCTACAGAGCTTTTAAGAACAATCTGAAAAAACTCAACTTTTTGGGGTTTTAACATTATTAAATGCTTTGTATTTCGAATAGGCCTTAGATTTTTTTAGTTTAACCCTACTCCAAAGTGTAACGCGTAAACGGGGATGGAGTGGGGGTAGGGATAACTAACGGTGGGGGTAACGGTTTTTAACTATGTTTATTCCATAGGTATCTTTTAAAGCAGTAATATACATAAACAAACTAATTTAGCATAAATAAATGAATGAAAAAAGAAATCAGAGCTAAAAGCTTTATCGAGGCTTATATATCAGACCTTATAAGAATATTAAAATATAAGGACTGCAAGTACTTTCTTGTAAATTATACGTTAAAGTTTAAATGATGAAAACAATTTTTGCCGTTAAGTGTTTTTCCAGGCACTATAATAATCACTGGTCGTGCGTTGTTAAGGGAATGCATAAGCCCCGTCAAGGAAACTGTGATTTCGATCGTTTTTATCAGAAAACGTCAGGAGGACTATTAATCGATGTTTCTAAATTAATGAATGAAATTAAATTAAATGCTTTATTACATCCTTTTTGAAATCACTTGTGATCCTTGCAATCTGATTGGCTCTCAGTAGTGTGATTTATTCCCAAATCGCATCTTTTTCTCAGCAGTGCGATTTATTCTCAAATCGCACTGTTTTTTGCTCTAAATCGCATCTTTTTCTCAGCAGTGCGATTTATTCCCGAATCGCACTATTTTTTGCTCTAAATCGCATTTATAAGTCGCATCAATATTGGTACTGACTAAAATCCTGTATTTGGGTAATTAAATTGTGCAATTTCAAAATGGATATAATAAAGTGGTAATTGAACTTCATGTCGTGCAATTTTGGTCTGAAATCATACTTGTGATTTCAAATCGAACTCGCGCTGCGCGCTCGTTCGATTTTGAAATCAAGCGTATGATTTCAGACCAAATTGCACTCCTCTCAGTTCAATTACCATTATTAACGAGGTGGAAAATTGATCGATCAATCTGGTGCTGATAAATCACTTATTAATTTACTAACAAAGAGATACAACCCAAAAACAAAATATAGTATGAATGCTGTAAGAATTTTTAATGATTTAAACATGTTGAGTAATATACCAAAACACAAATCATCAGGAAAATCTAGAATGGTTGGTTCAAGTGTTATTATCATAATCCGAACCAATTAGCAGATAGAATGAAAATAATAATTGGTTCAATCGCTGCTGGTAATAATTCTCCTGTTTTAAAGAATGACCTCTCACAAATAAATGGCGAACTCTTAAAAATAGGAGCAATCGACAAAACATTGCATTAAAAATTATATAACAATTATATAAAATAAAAAAAATATCTAATGTAAATAATAAATGGATGTTAATAGAGTATTAGTTTTCAAATCTATAGATGCAAGAAAACAGAATTCAAACAATAAACCAGGAAATTTTACTGTAAAGTTCATTCCTGAGATGATTTTAGACCCAAATAAACAATATTATTTAGCATTAGACCATCTTAGTATGACTGCTAGTTGGTATAATATAAGACCAGAATATAACAACAACAAGAACAAAAACTCTTCGAGTAGTGAAGTCGTGCTTTAAGAAGCTTGAAGGGTCTTGTGAGTGCCCCTAAGGCACGAGAATTAATTCAATATATTGTTATGATTTGTTTTACATGTACAGTCGCTTTTCCGGTCACACTAGGTGATCCGTCACGAACGTTACTACACTGTACGTCATTTGAAACCTTTAATCAGTCTTCCGCAATCACTCGTGCATGAAAGGTCAACTTTAACTTTTATATTTAATACTTCCATTTATCTGTTGCTCGAAAAGAAAGAAAACGAAATCGTTACGAATGGAACTCTCGCCAAACCCGGCAATAATGTAAGTTCCTTTTTCTTATGTTGTAAATAAATCCAATCATCCATAAGCTTGAAGTTGCCACATCGACTGATGTGACGTCACTAACACTTCGCCTCGGGCTATAAACCACTTATCGACTGATATGACGTCACTTACACTTCGCCTCAAGCTATAAACCACTTAAAAAAGTGAACTTTTTCACTTTTTGCAGCACATTTTATAAGTCGTGCGGCTTGGCTCAGAGCCAAGCACGACTAATAAATTAAAGATAACAAAAGACAAAGGTAAAACATATCAAACAATTAAATTTCCATCAGGAATTTATGATTATGATGATATAAATGATTTTATACACAAAAGAATTTGGAAAATAGGTGAAACAGACCAATATAGAATTAATATATTATTTGATCTTACAACTTTCAAGGTATTCATTCAATTGAATGAAAATTATTAATTAAATTATAAAATTATTATTAATATTGATTTTGGTTCTAGTGGTAATTTTAATATTTTACTAGGATTTGATTCAGCAGTTTTAAAAACAAGTAGTTATGGGAAAAATTTTCCTAATATTAGTAATAGTGTTGATAATCTCCATGTAAGAAGTAGTTTACTGAGTGATTCAATTATTTCACGGAAAAAGGTCAAATGTTCTTTACACATTTTCAACAAGTACAAAAACAAGATCTTTACCTTTTGAAATCGAACCAATGAATTATTTGTGGAATAAAATAAATGGTAAATACATATCTGAAGTCATATTTTACTTAACTGATGATGAAGACAGACAAGTTGACTAAAAAAATGGAAGAACGAAGAATAAGAAATCCTGATACAGGAGAAATCAGTTATACAAATATTGACTTCGAAGGAGAAGTCGGTTCAGGAATTTATGACATCTTTACAAAAATCGGAACCAAATTAACAGAAAAACAGCCAGCAAATTAGCAAGTTAAGCAGCAGAAAAACTTATTGAAAAAGGTGCTGAAAAAGTTGGAGAAAAAACTGGCGAAGTTCTTGGTAAAAAAAATTATGACAAGTTTTCATCTAAAGGTAAAAAACCAATTCACACATAAGAAACAAAAGTTGATAAATACAAGTGTATTAACCCATTGACACCTGAACTGCCCGAAACCGCCCGTACAAGACTCCACTGCTTTAAAAAATTGCAACTTTCTCAATTGTGCGAACATTGCCTTAACTAGCAGTTGTGAGCATTGACTAGAGAGTCCCTCAAATTGAGATACCCAATAAACACAAAAAAGTCAGCGAGTTTTGCAGAATATCAGCGTTTGAATTTGGACAATAACCAAAATGACCGTTTTTAACGTCATAGAAAAAGAACAAAAATCACGTTTTTGCCTTTAGTTTTTTTATTCAAATCATCGTGTCATACCCAAAAGTCAACATTCACAGCAAAATTCAGTCCTAGTCCTAGCTTAGTGAATTTTTTTGCTCTTATTCGTTGCTCGGGCCGAGCTACAGCCTCTCGTTCTAGTGCATACTGACCTTGCCTCGATTTTCAACATCACCACCGCACTGCATGCTGGGAAATAGCCACAATTTTTGACAGCGTTCATTCCGTCCTCCACACATTTCATATTTATACTAAGTCCATAGCCACTCCGACCCACCGCCGAAATTTCGCGCTTGTTGTGTTCTTCAGTGGTCGCAACTTCCAAAATATGCCGTGGTAGGTCGAGAAAATCATCCAGAGTCGAGTCCCAAGGCTACTTCGTTTCGGGGCGGCCATAGGCGTACGGGCCGGGGGGCTGCAGCCCCCCCAAATTTTGGGCAACTCAGATTTTTTTGGCAGCATGCAAAAGAAATTTGGGCAAAGCCAGTTTTTAAAGAGGTTTCCATGTTTTTTTTCGAAGAGATAGATATTTTCTATTTTAACCTGAAGTCGGCGTGGTAAAGCCAGTTAAATTCACACGAGACAGTGGTTGCCTAGCAGGTGATTAGTTTCTGGTTATTAGTGAAGGGGATCATATGCTGATATACATATTTGTAATTTTTTGGTTGTTGGGCACTGTCTGCACTGTACTAGCTGGTGTGGGGTATTTCCAGTCGTGAATTAAGCCCTCGTAGGTGAACATGCGCAAAGACAAACGCAGCTGACACCGGAATCGCACCACCGTATTTACACTTAACACTTACTATCCGTCCATCGACAAGGTGCTGTCCGAGTTTGAGCTCAGGTTTAGCTTAAATGACCAGGAAATACTCTGTGTTTTAGGAAATATCTGTCACAGTGAAACACCTGATAAAGAAAGCTTCTCCCGCGTTGCTGATTTCCGAAGACGACCCGACCAAATCCGAAGACAACCCGATCTATACCGAATATGTCCGAAGATGTTCCGAAGAATTCGGAAGTTTTCATGAGACCTCAAACCTCCGTTTAATAACATCCAGTTGTAATCGTAATGTTCAGATCGATAAAAGCCTACTGTGAGACTCTCATAAGTGGAACGTACGAAAGGAAGGAAGAGATAGCGGATATCCACAAGCAGGTGCTTTATCTTGAAGCTTACAGCCGACGGGAGAATCTTAAATTTGAAGGAATAGCAGAGAAGGCAGACCAACAGAGCGGCGAAGTTTCGATTGAAGACACCAAGGAAGTACTGACCAATTTCATGACAGAAGTGCTAGGAATTGAAGATGCTGGAAGTATAGAGTTTCAGCGAGTGCACCGAATGGGCAAGCCCAGAAATGGAAATGAAGGACGAACGATCATCGCACGATTCCTAAGATTTTCTGACAGAGAACGTGTATTCAGATGCGGCCGAAAGCTGAAAGATACCCCATATAAAATGTACGAAGAGATGCCTAAAAAAATACATGAACTGCGCAAGGTTCAAATGAGCAAACTTAAAAAAGCTAGAAATGATGGCAAACGAGCTAATTTTAGTAAGTCCGAGCCTGATAAACTATATATAGAGGGTAAATATATAAAAATGTAAAGGCGCTTTAATTTGTTTTAGTTTCAAGTTGTTGTTTTTTTCCTTTGCCATTATGCTAATCTGGAAGTTATATAAGATTTCATTTGGCACCATCAACTTTTTTTTAGCGCTTTTTTTGGCTCTAATTAACACCCACTAGGCGTTTCTCAGACGACGCAATTTAGTTCATTAAAACTTAATTATTTCCCGGTGAAGGAGCCAGGAACAATTAGGTTGGATTAACTATCGAAAGGATTAGTTGACTGTTAAGGCTCGCAAACAGTTTACTCTGGAGCGAAAGGTAAGGTTTTCAATATTTTTCCGCCCTCTGTCTTCTTGTGTGTTTTATGTAATGTGTTGTGAAATACTCAACTCGTCCGTGCATAATCAGTTTACGTTATGTGTATGTCTTTATATGTTAACGAACCTGCCATTCATTTTAAAACAATGCGGTGTTGTGAAACCTATAGACTTAGCTAGAGGTGACAACAATCTATCTATATTGTACAAAAAAAGATCGCGATGAATGGTAATAACATTAAGCTGAAAGCTATCTCGCTCAACGTTCGTGGTATTCGGACCTTGGAAAAGCGTAAAGGAATTTTAAATTGGTCAATCAAGCAAAAGGCAGATATTTGTTTTCTACAAGAAACCTATAGCACAAAGGAGGTCGAAAACCAGTGGAAAGCGCAGTGGCATGGCGATTTCTTTTTTGCGCACGGGTCTGCGCATAGTCGAGGGGTTGCCATAGTTATACGACATACGCTTGATTTCAAACTAATTTCAGTCAAATCCGACAAAGAAGGAAGATTAATCCTTTTGGAGGCTAATATTCAGGATTATTCTTTTCTTTTGGTAAACATTTACACCCCTAACATAACAACTCAACAATCCGAATTTTTCCAAAAAATATCCAACATGATTAACAGCGAGGAGCACTTTAAGCAATGCAAAATCTTACTCGGTGGAGATTTCAATTTAACTCGCGACCTTTCCCTTGATTGCCTAGGTGGGAACCCAACCTATAAAAATTCAGTCAAAATTTTAGATGATATCTTAAATGAAAACGACTTAATTGATATTTGGAGGATACAAAATCCAGAAAGCAAACGTTTTACATGGAGGCAGAAAGGTCCATTTTTCCAAAGGCGACTGGACTACTGGTTTATAAGTGATATATTAGAGGATGATGTTGCAAAGGCCGACATTATAACCGCTATTAAAACAGATCATTCAGCAGTCGTCCTTGAAATAGACAGCCTCAATGACCAACCACACGGTCCGTCCTTTTGGAAACTAAATAACAGTCTCTTAGAAGACACTGATTACATTCTCCTGATGCGAGAGATGTTCCCTGAATGGAAAACAGAAATCAATTTCTGTAATGATCCAAGAATAGTGTGGGACTGGATTAAATTTAAAGTTCGCCAAGAAACCATTACTTACAGTAAACAAAAAGCCCGTCAAAGAAGAGATAAATTAACAATAATTGAAAGTAAACTTAAGATATGTGAAGAAGAAGTAGCGGCATCTCCAACACCCGTAAATGTAGAGAATTTAGAAAGGTTAAAGCGGAATATGAAAGAGAATACGACTATATTGTGTCAGGTTCGATTATCCGCTCTCGCATCACATGGTACGAAAAAGGAGAAAGAAACACTAAATTTTTTTTAAACCTTGAAAATAACAAAAAGAAAAAGAGCTCAATAAGAAAGCTGATTCAATCAAACGGTAAAGAATCTACCAACCCAAACACAATTTCAAAGGAAATCGAATTTTTCTTTGCGGATCTTTACGATGAAATGGCAGAATTTAATTTTGATCAAATGACTTGCCCCTTCTTGAAGTCTGCTAATATTCCAAAATTATCAGATGAAATGCGCGACACATGCGAGGGCGAGCTTATGTACGCAGAATTTTTTAATATTCTCTCCACGTTTAAAAACAACAAAACACCAGGTAACGACGGCTTATCTGTGGAATTTTATAAGGTCTTTGGCCGGAAATCGGGCGGAATCTTGTCGATTCCTTAAATTATTCCTATCGCCACGGTGAACTTTCAACAACTCAAAAACAAGTAGTAATAACTCTTTTAGAGAAAAAAAATCGAGACAGACGACTAATGAAGAACTGGAGACCAATTCCCTTAGTCAATGTTGATGCAAAAATTGGGTCAAAAGCGATCGCTAAACGACTTGAGAAAGTCCTTCTTCAAATTATTCATTTCGATCAAAATGCTTATGTGAAAGGGCGAACAATTTTTGACGCAGTTCGCACCATTGATGATGTAATTGAGTTCACTAAATGAAAAGGCCATAAAGGTATTTTGACTGCTATTGATTTTGAAAAGGCCTTCGATTCGATTAACCGGAGTTTTCTTTTTAGAACTTTTGAAGTGTTTGGTTTCGGCGCTTCCTTTATAACCTGGATTAAAACATTTTACAACGACATATCAAGTTGCGTGATTAATAACAGCTTTACTACACCTTTCTTCCAAGTTAAACGCGGAGTTCGTCAAGGGGATCCCCTTTCCCCGTATCTTTTTATTATTGCTCTCGAGACTTTGGCGATATACATACGAAATAATAACCAAATACGAGGCATTAATATCAACGAAACAGAAATGATCAAGTTGGTTAATTTCGTGGACGACATAACAACGTTCGTTAGCGATAAATCTTCTTTTTTTAATCTCATGGATAGTGTGAAACATTTTAGCGAAACTCGGGATTGAACATGAACCGTGAGAAAATCGAAATCCTTCCACTGGGCAACATGGAGCTTCATCACAACGACATGGGGGTTGAAGAAATAAAAAAAATTGTAAAAATTTTAGGTGTATTTTTCACAAATGACAAAGCACTGTTTATTAAAAAGAATTTTGAATCCATCGAAAAGTCTGTCAAAGAACTTCTACATGGATGGAGCTGGAGAGGACTCACGTTGATTGGCAGAATTCAAGTCATTAAATCATTTGCTATCCCAAAAATTCTTTACCGCGCGACTCTTATTGCATGCGATAAAGACTCAATCCAAAAACTTAATTCAATTCTGTTCTCCTTCGTATGGAAAGGTAAAGACAAAGTGAAACGAGCGGCACTGATAAACCCAATAGAAAAAGGAGGCCTGAGTATGCCTGATATTAATTCAATGATTACGACACAAAGAGTTATGTGTATAAAAAGATATCTGGATCCTTACCCAGCAGGCTGGAAAATCGTTTTGGATTCGTACCTAAAAAACGTAGGAGGGAAATTTCTCTTTCACTGCAATTTTGACTACAAAAAGCTCTCGATTACTGTCCCCTATTTCTATAAGGAGTGTCTTATGTCATGGTCCTCTCTAAATGAGAATAACCCGTCCACATTTGAAGAAATTGCAAATGAAGTTTTGTGGAACAACAAGAATGTTTGTATCGAAAACAAATCTGTTTTCAGCAAAAGACTAACTGAATGTGGTTTCTATAAAGTTGGCGACCTTTTCGACACTACAGGAGAGCTTGTGTTGGGAGGGGAATCGCGAAGCCTGAGTTTTTCCCTCGTTGATGTCTTCCTATTATTTAGTATATATGTAATGTACCGGGAGTTTGTATATCAAATAGACGCAGAATCACCGAGAACTCAACACAATTTAATCAACATGTCCGCAAGCACATGGCAAGAAGAAAGTAATGCGCATGCGTGAAGCGCATAAAGATTCATGGGATATGACAAATGCCCTCTCTTGAAGCAAAGGAAAAGAAAAACTGAACCCGATAAAAATACAATGCAATGAACTAATAGGAACAAGTCTTAAAGTCACGTGAACAGTTTCCACTTAATTTTTTCCCTAAAGACTAGTAGAACCTCTGAGGCGGTTTACGCTCTCTGAGAGGGTATCTCCGCTCCGAATGCTCAGGCGTTGATGCTTGAAGCTCTGAATCTCGCACAGATGAGTCCTGCAGTGTAAAAAAAGCATCAACCAGGCTATCCAGGGCTGGAGTGTCAAGTACGGGCATAGCCTCTTTAGGCTGTAAAAGGGTTGGTGTTGTAACAGGCCTTTCCCCTATTGCTGGGGCCAACAATTCAGTTTGCTCAGGTAGCTGGGGTTCACGAACTAACTCTGACCTAAGTGTGGAAGGTATAAATCGTGGACGTAATTGTTCATGATGTCGCTTCCAGATAATGTCTCCGACCTGAACCTCAAAATTCCGGGGACTGACTGTTCCAACAATGGTTCCTGGAATCCATTTGGCTCCTTTGCCAAAATTACGCACAAAAACTGCTTGGTTTGGTGTAAACTGAGGTTGGTTATCAAGGTTGTCTTGAAAAACCCTAACTTCCTGTTTAGAACTTTTGGCTCTTAGTGCGCTGAATCGTATTCTAGGCTGTCTGTTCATAAGTAATTCGGAGGGTGACTTTCCTACTGCGGTAGGTGTAGCCCTGTAAGTCAACAAAAACCTGTCTAATTTGGTTTGCACAGACTCGCCTGTATCTCCGATCTTTCCTAGTTTATCTTTAAATTCACCCACATAGCGTTCTGCTAAACCGTTTGTCGCAGGATGTCCTGGAGCCGTGAGAGTATGAAGAATGTCGTTCTCCCTTAGAACTGTTTGGAATTCATCACTCGTAAACTGAGTCCCATTATCTGTTACTAGATGCTCGGGTAAACCAAAGTAACTAAAAATGTGTCTCAAAGCAGTAACAGTGTTGGCACTAGTGGCATGAGTCATGGGTACTATCTCCAAAAATTTGGAATAAGCATCCACCACGACTAAAAACATCTTTCCCAGATAAGGTCCGGCAAAATCTACATGTAATCGTTTCCATGGTCCCCCTGGCCAGGACCATGAAGCAGTTGGGGTGGATGCTGGCGATTTGGCAGATTCTTGACAAGCAGGACATAATTTAACTGTCTCCTCAATTTGCTTATCAAGTCCAGGCCACCAAAAGTACTTTCGAGCTAATTGTTTCATTTTAACCATACCCAGGTGTTCTGCATGCAGATCGGCCAATAAAAGGTTCTGTAATGACTCTGGTACGACAACTCGCGAGTTCCACAGGAGGATACCATCTTCATGAGAGAGTTAAAGCCTTTTGCTGTAGTAAGGTTGGAACATGGGTTCCGGATTATCTGGCCAACCCAGCTGGGTAAACTGTAGCACCTTTCCAACAAATTGGGTCTTTCATGGTTTCCATAGCAACTACTGAAGCATTTAAAAACTGATCTTCTTCGATAAACATCACAATTACAGTTACCTGTTCCGCAGCAGACTGCTTGCATTTAATAGGCTTCCTAGACAAAAAATCCGCAAACACATTGTCTTTGCCTCTTATGAACTCAATTGTATAGTCATAAGCAGCCAAAAGTAGTGCCCATCTTTTGATCCTGGCTGCTGCCAACTGGGGTACGGGCTTGTGTTCCCCAAGTAAAGTAATTAAAGGTTTATGATCTGTTAGAAGTTTGAAGTGTCTACCTAACAGGTACTGACGAAATTTGGTCACGCCAAAGACAACAGCTAATGACTCGCGTTCGATTTGGGAGTAATTCTGTTCCGCATTGTTTAGTATCCTGGATGCATAGGCAACAGGTTGTAAAGCACCATCAGGTCCCGGTTGCAATAACGCAGCTCCCACACCCACTGAAGAAGCGTCACATTGTAGAATTAATTTAGCCATAGGATCATAGTGATGTAAATCAGAATCAGAGCACAGAGCAGCCTTGATGTTATCAAAAGCGTCCTGTTCCAGTTTTGACCATCTCCATGGTACCTCCTTACGAAGTAATCCGTACAAAGGCGAAGCCAACTTTGCAAAATCCGGCACAAATTTACGTAGAAAATTGGCTGATCCAAGGAATGACTGTAATTCAGAAACATTTGTTGGAGGTGCTGCATCCTTAATGGCCTGCACTTTCTCAGCAGTAGGTGAAATCCCCGCAGCAGAAATGGTGGTACCAAGATACTCAACTTTATCCAGCATGAAAAAAAAATTATCAGGGTTAAGCTTAAGACCACAGTCCTGTAATCGCCTTAGTACTCGATGAAGGTTTTCCAGATGGATTTCATCTGATTCTCCTGTAATAAGGATGTCATCAATAGGGACACAGCATCCTGGAAGGTCCTTAACGACATTTTCAATAGTGCGTTGGAAGATTGACACAGCACTACTCACTCCATAAGTCAGGCGCCTGTATTGGTATAAGCCCAAATGAGTGTTAATTGTGGTGTACTTTCTGCTTTCTGGCGTAAGTTCTAGTTGATGATATGCTTGAGAAAGGTCAATCTTAGTGAATTTTTTTTCCCCCAGACAATGCACTCAGTAGTTCCTCCAGAGTGGGTATGGGGTATTGTTCGAGGACTGAAAATTTGTTGATGGTGACAGAATAATCTCCACAAATTCTCAGGTCCCCATTTGCTTTAACAATAGGAACTGTTGGTGATGCCCACTCGGAATGCTCTACTTTCTCAATGATATCCTCTCCTACCAGTTTCTCCAAGGCCTCTTCATACTTAGACCGAATTGCAAATGGTACTACTCGTGCTTTGGTGAACACAGGGCTCTCATCGCTTACTCGCAATGACACTTGGATTCCTTTAAGTTTTCCCACTGAACTAGTGTCAAACAAATCCGGGTACTGCTGAACTATATCCTCAGCTGCAGTTGAAATCATACTAAAAATGTTCTGCCGAGGTAATGTAAACTTGGACATCATGTCCCGCCCCACCCAAACACTGGATGTTCCCAGTATAGCTTTTCAAAAGCACTGTAGGAGGTCTGAGTGTAGTTACTTGTCCTCCTAGTTTGGTAAAATCAGTAGAACTCAACAATGTCACAGAAATGCCCGTATCAACTTCCATAGGGACTTCCTGGTCTTGAATTGTAACTGTAAGTTTGTATAAGGGCGGTGTAATGGACGAATTTCCAGAAGATTGCACATTTTTCATATAAAGTGTACAAGAAGGGGCTGAATTCTCTTGCTCCTCTTTGGTACATGTTCCTGATGCTGGAGTAGCTGTTACTTGGTGAGAGGTGTTGTTACTACCCAATTCTTTCTTTCTCTTGAAGCATGCTTTCGACAGGTGCCTAGGCTTGCCACAGTAATTACATGTAGATTCGACATGACTGCACTTGTCGGCCAAATGTTGTGGAGAGCCACACCGAAAACACTGCTTTCCTCCCATTTTAGACTTAGAATCTGTTTGCCTTTGGCTTTCTTGGGCAGGAAAAGTTTTTTTGTAAACAGCATTTACAGGCAGAATTCCCGCGCCGGAAGTATCGGTGTTGCCCTGGAGTAACTTAGATTCTTTCTCAGCCAGTTCATCGGCCTGAGCGACCTTGAGGGCTTGATCGAATGTCCTATCTTCTGAAAGTAGTTTCTTTTTAGTAGTTTGACTTCTCACTCCCCCAACAAATTGATCTCTGAGGGCTCTTGTAAGGTAAGGACCAAAATTGCAGTTCACAGCTAAGCGTTTGAGCTTGTTTGCATACTCCGTTACGCTTTCAGTTTCGCTTTGTACAGTGTGATGGAAGCGGTAGATCTCTGCAACATCAAGTACCTTAGGTTTGTAGTAGTCTTTCAGAATTTGTGTAAGCTGCTCGTAAGTTTTGTCAGCGGGTAAATCAGGAAGACAAAGATCTTTGAGCGTACTGTAAGTGGTTTTACCGATCAAGGAGATTGTAACGGCGACTTTTTTCTTGTCTGCCTCTCGTTTAACTGCTGCGCTGGCGTCAGCTGCAACTTGACCGATGTTATGTGCGATGAAGTAGGCATTCAAGCGTTCACTGTAATCCGTAAAGTCAGCTCCATCGAACGGTTCCAAAGTGCCAAATTGCTGTGTAGTCATCGCTGGTACTTAAATTCTTTATCCTCGTCGCCAGTTTGTAATGTACCGGGAGTTTGTATATCAAATAGACGCAGAATCACCGAGAACTCAACACAATTTAATCAACATGTCCGCAAGCACATGGCAAGAAGAAAGTAATGCGCATGCGTGAAGCGCATAAAGATTCATGGGATATGACAATATATAACGCGTTTCCACTAACATGGCGCAACATCTTAAACTTAAATAGGAATTTAATATCAATTCATACGCAACAGTTGAACCCAACGACCTTTCATCTCTACATTAACAACGATGAATACAATCTGGAGAAGGTTAAAGAGTCTCTTTCAACCAAAATGCTTTGCGCGCGTCTATTATTGTTTTTCTTTTTTGGATTCGAGAGCCGCCATTTGCCAAAAGTAAGCCTTGCAGTGGACCCAGCGCGAAGACCTCT
Organism: Dendrophyllia cribrosa; assembly: GCA_024195265.1. Lineage (NCBI taxonomy): Eukaryota > Metazoa > Cnidaria > Anthozoa > Scleractinia > Dendrophylliidae > Dendrophyllia > Dendrophyllia cribrosa. The sequence continues at coordinate 25,151,250 of JAJLRJ010000008.1, read as the reverse complement.
TGGAAAGCAGTTCACAGTAGTTTTTTCGAACATGGAAGAACATCTAAGCACTAGCCTTCCAATAGACATTGAAGATTCAGGAACCGAGGGACTTTCGATAATTTTTTATGGCTCACAGATTGCAAGGAGTCGTTCTCCACAGCCAAGTACATCGGCGCCGGCCAACAACAAGCTGATTCTAGCGCCGCTAAATCACGTGGTAAGTAGACAGATATATATTTTCTTTATATTCGAGATGTGATTAGCACAATATTTATGTGGTAGACTTGCAGTTGTTCTACCATGTGCTCCAAAAAAAAAAAAAAGGAAAATACCGAGGCTTATGCCGTCATTCTACTTGCAAGTGTGGAAGTAAGAAATCTTGCAAAAACAACAAGGAATGTAGTATTGTTCGGAAAAATCTACCTGCAAGTGCTTTTGAACGACATCAAAATGCAGTATGTCAGTCAAACGAAGAAATTGAGGTAATGAATAAAGTTAATTTCGTTTGAGTGTTCTCGATTATTCACCAAGCATCCTTTACAGATGTAACATGCAAGGATTTATCTTATCGTCTTCAGTCGGAGTAGATTTTAGGCATACTTTATTCTCTATTTTCGAATTGCCCATAATACACTTTGTTTGCCCCCAAATTTTGCATAAACTATTGTTTGTAAATGCTCTTGGGAGGACTGCATATTCTCAAGAGCGTTTCAAAACAATAGAAATTGAGGTAATGAATAAAGTTAATTTCGTTTGAGTGTTCTCGATTATTCACCAAGCATCCTTTACAGATGTAACATGCAAGGATTTATCTTATCGTCTTCAGTCGGAGTAGATTTTAGGCATACTTTATTCTCTATTTTCGAATTGCCCATAATACACTTTGTTTGCCCCCAAATTTTGCATAAACTATTGTTTGTAAATGCTCTTGGGAGGACTGCATATTCTCAAGAGCGTTTCAAAACAATAGTTTATGCAAAATTTGGGAGCAAACAAAGTGTATTATGGGCAATTCGAAAATAGAGAATTACAGTTAGATTTTTATGGTATTTTTGAACAAGTAAATATTGCTTGTTTTGTATTCACCATTTTTCATTAAAAGCATTCACACCTTCACGTTTCTGCTATCTTATTCAGGATTTACTGTCAATACTTTCCGAAGCTCAAAAGGATGCGTTACTCAGGGAACTACTCAGCTTAGGGCCTGGTCGCACTACAGTCAAAAACAAAAATCCGCCCGTGCAAAAATCGAGGAAAACAAAAGAAACCGCTTCGGTGGGATACGCTTTTTGTGGAATGTTTTTGTTTTTGTCATTTTGCACGGGCTAATTTTTGTTTTTGACTGTAGTGCGACCAGGCCCTAAGTAGAACTACTTAGATTTTGCGAATCGTCTCATTAAAGCAGAAGAGGACGGGAAACCAGAGCCAAACGGTGAGGAAAGTCAGCCAGACTGGTGTGTCTGTTCGGTGTGCCGCGACATGGGAACAGAGGAGGAAAATAAGTGCTGTGGGAAAACAGCGCATCACCTCTTATGAACTATTCAGTAACATTCGTATTGATAGAGGTTCCTCGTTTGGCTATCCGTCTACGGTGCGATATACGCACGGAAGAGCCCGATTACATTATGAATAGCTTCAGAAAGGCGGCTTACCGCCAATTTATTCTTCGGCGATACGGTAAACTGGGAAAAGGTAACAGCATGTTTGCCCCGCATGTGGGTGATGACTGTTGTGCATGGCATCTACTCATCTCCAGATGGTTTGTATGTGTGTTTTAGGCATCGTTGAATATAGTCTTTTCCTTCATCTTATCCGAGAAAATGTCAATTTTATCAGGGACCGTCTAAAAAGATAATGGTCCTTTATTCACAGATAGAGTTGTTTAATTGATGTAATTCATCTTTCTTTAATGAAACCACATCATTATTCAGTTACCTTCTATGGTCTATAAAATAAAACACAATTTCAATCATACATGTTGTTTTCTGCCTGTTCATTTCCTCTGTCCCGTATTGGATTTTGAAATGGCTCAAGACCCCACCCATACCATGCATAAAACAAAAATCCCCCAACTGAAAAATCTTGGTGAGGAAGGAGTACAATTATTGTATGTGGGGAGGGGGGTTTATTTCACAAAGCCCTCCCTGAGACTAGGATGTCGGGGACTCTGATTGTTCAGGTAACCACCATTAGCTATAATAATTAGTAATATTAGTATATGGTTGTTTTGGGAAGCCACTGACCAATAGGCCTTATTCGTATTCTTGGTATTGAACTGGAACTAGCTTGCAAGGGAGGCTCATGTGGGGGAATATCATTTCAAATATTTGCCTTTGAAAATATTCCCCCACATGAGCCTCCATTTCAAGCTAGTTCCAGTTCGATACCAAGAATATCAATAAGGCCCATTTTAACTGTTATCTTAGACAGCTGGTTCACATTCTCCCAAGTTTCTGAGGTGACTAATGTAACGATATCGAGGGAATGACTTGAAACAAAATTAAACACTGTTACTATTAACAATGGGATCATTCCCCTCTACACTTTTCAGTTACTAGTCGCTTTACTGATAATGACGAAGCATTCTAATAGCACCAGTACTGATTGATGCACTGGTACAAAAATGTAGCTTTCTAGCCCAAAACAAAGTTTGTATGGGAGGCAACACTTCAATACAGTCAAACTTGCAAAAAAAAACTTTGTTCAACATGTTACAATAATAACAGTGACAGTAAAAAAAAATCCATAAATGAAACAAGATGCTATACAATTCCTCGAAAGATGTTTAGAAACTTTACATGTTGCACTTGCAATCTAAGGATAACTTTTCTGGTACAAAGATTCATCAAGATTAGCAAAAGCAAAATATTAGTGACAAGATTCACCAAAAGCAGTGATAACATGTTTACTTGTCCGCCTTGTTCTTATCACTGTTTTTCTTGGTGAATCTTGTCAGTTTCTTTTCACCCAGAAAGCTAATTGCCCTAGGGGGTTCCCTCATGGCAATGTTGGTGGCCAGGTTTACAGGATTGGATGGCGAGACAGTCACATGCCGGACTACAGTGTCATCATCATTTAGAACTGTGGCCCCAAGAACAGTCCAGTGTGGAAACTTCCCCTCCTTCACCACTGCAGCCCTCCAATTTCCTGACCACTTGCTGTACACATGTTTGTACATAACTTTCCATCCCTAGTACCAGCAATATTATGGTCTAACACTGCCAGAAGAATCTTTGCAATGAAAACCTCATAGCTGTAAAGGTTATAAAAGAAAGCAATTTTCTCATTTTAGTATGTGTTGACTGTGAAAGATTTACTTCATGACAAATTAGTACATGTAGCTAGAATCAAACTCAAAGCAATTGTTTAGTCAACAACTGAAAATGATTGTTGTGTTTTGCAGCGTCTATTTTTTTTTAAATAAAATAAATTGGAAAAAGTTGTGAAAGAAAGCAGCAAGGAAATCGGTTATATGTTGCAACAATACCTTTTTTAAACCCAGTATTTTTTATGAAATCCAAAATTGTAAAAAGTAATGTTTATGGCTGGTATTTGAATAATTACATTGAAGGAATTCTATGCCTTGACAAACAGCTGTTAATTAGATACCGAATGAAATAAATAAATTATTGTTAGTTGTGTATGTGCAAGTATACCTGAAACCAATCCTTTTAGAAGCATACTTGAGCATAAATTGTAGTTTTACCAATCAGTTTAGAGGAATAACATAATGCAAAAGCATGACAGACCTGTTTAGCACAACCCAGTGGCTCACTATTGGCAAACTTGACATCTGATTGGCCACACAGTTACATGTACTTATAATAAATTGATCAATTGAAGGCTGTCAGAGAACATGACAGTTTTTCATGCATTAGGGCCAAAGGCATTAATAAAACCATCAATAATTAGTTTAATTGATATTCTTGTAGACCGAAGCTGTTTATTTTTTGTTGATGTCCCACCCAGGGGTGGGAAATTGTCTCTTTCAGTGTGCCTGCGGGTGGAAAATGGCACGTCAAGTGGAAAAAAAAATTGCAAAATTCTGGGGGGTGTGCCCGGGAGGGAGGGAGAGGGGTGGTAACAACTAGAATTGAACCATGCATTACTCCATGTGAACATAAAAATTTTCTGCAGTTTATATCAGATCACAAAATCAACTCAGCAGGATGTCGTTGCGGGACACGCCTGTTGATTGCTGTTCAGTTACATATAAGGGAAGTGGTCATAACAAGTATACTCGACGAGGACCCACCTTGTGTAGGGGTAGGGGGGTTATGCAAGATACCACCCATCTGATGAGTGTAATGGACTCAATTTTTGGGCTTGAAAATTGCAGATGAGACTTTAATATTCTGTGTGCATGAAGCTTGCATTGCTAGTAAAACGGCACAGGAAGATTTAAATCTTTCTCTCAGTTTCTACTCCTGATAGAATGGGGGCTATGCAAACAAAACACCATCTTTTTAGGTGGGGGAGAGGGGGTACATAAAGAGACCTCCAGTCTTTTTGTAAAATGGTGGGTCCTGTCCGAGTACAATAGTTTTGACCATTTCCCTAACATTTATCTTCCTGAAACTTGACTGTGCCACAAATAAGAATGAGGTGCATGACCATGCAGACACAAAGAACAAACCAAGAAAAATAAAAAAACTCGTGGCAAAGAAAACTTCATTTGGTACAAATAAATATAGTTTGTTTGTCACATATCATACTTCTTAGCAAAACAAAAACACATTTTTTCCATAGAAAAGAATATATAAACGTTTCCTATAATATTTAGCTTACCTTTCTGCCTGCCTCGCCTGGTTGCGTGTGAAAACGTTCGGTGTAGATTGAAATAAAGGTCTTTTACCTATAAATGGAAAAATGTAGAAGCTTAGCGAGTAATGTGTAAATATTCAATGGATAACACGTATACCATTTTAGTATCTATGTAGCTGACCAGCAAAACGCGAAACAAAACGAGCATCTGATAAACAATTACATGAAATCGGGCTAACAGTTGTTGATGCTGTGCGTTTTCTTTGTTGACGATCTGAACGAATCTTTATTGATCACATTTGCTCCTCCAAACATTTCACCATGGAGGAGAACTAAAGATAAAGATTTTTTTGCGTTGATTCCACGTCTTCAATGTGGACGTTGAAAGCCACACAACATGTCGGGCCTTTTTTCGAGGAGGACGTCCTCTGTTCAAACGCTTCATCCACGGAAAAATGGCACATAAACAACCAAATGGATAGAAAACAAGAATTACGAAATCTTAAAGAACTTTTAGTAAATATCTAACAAGGCCTGTCGTTAAAGATTGCAAAGATACAATCGGATGAACGAACGGACTCACAAGTTTAGCAATATCTGTATTACAAAAAATGTCGCCGCACGCCCGCAAAGCATTTTGGTTGAAAGAGACTCTTTAAATCCAAAACACTGTATCGCATTTTGGTCTCGAAAATTGCAAAAAATCCAACATCGGTCAAAAAATATGAAGAAACCTATAACACTGGTTGTTTTCAACTAAATTGGAAAGCTATATTCCTTTTACCTTTTCAAATAACCTTGAGTACTAAACTGCGCGAATTTCAATACAAAATATTAAATAGGATCATGTATACAAATGATATGCTTTACAAGTTTAAAAAAGTCGAATCTCCTTTTAGTCCATCAGCTGAGAGCCGAAATTTTAGGTTTAATACTCACTTCTGGGGAACAAACGAAACTTATTTTATTTTAATCTTTGTCTATTCAGGATTATGAAAAGGTATGATGGCAATGCTAGAACGGTAGCTTTCATCCTGAAAATTACATTTCAAATATGCTCCCTCAGCTCACCCAATGGCCGCCATTTTGTTTTATAGTGCATAGCTTTGGAATTTTCTTTATTCGTAAATGCAGAATCAGTAATTCTTTAACACTTACTAGGGACTAATTTCAATTAAGTGGTACTAATAAATTATATGAATAGTCAAATGATGTCACTTTTACGTCACAGATGAGGTAATGGTAGATAGAATTTGATTTTTGTCCTGCGACACATGCATGTACTTGCATGTAGTTTTGAAATTTTTTTTTGTGTTTGTTTTACACCTAATATAAAAAAGGATATTAATAAATCCATGTAACAATCGATGATTGAACGAATGCAATGTTTTGGTCAGTTAATTATATCTGAAAACAGCCTCTTTCCTACACTTGGATCCAGTCCTCTTCGTTAACACTTTTCAAGATGGCGGCCCCGACGATCGATTTATCGTTCGTATTAACTCACGTTTATTGCCCACAGTTCAGAAATGGTTGAGGTATGCATCATTTGTAATGGAAGTGGTTCTTATTTAGCGACATGCCGTGACATAAAATCATGGCAAACCTTGTATCGTACAGCAGTGATTCGAGATCACAAAGCTATACTCGAGCTATCTGTAGGTGAAAGTGACTTCCTTAGAAGGCCTGTAAAGTATCATCGAGCTTGCAGATCTGAGCTCACTCACAGAAGAGATCTCCATGTCAAGAATACTGAGACTGCTACTGAGAAGCTCAAGAGATGTTACCCAAGCGAGTTCAGCAGTGCTACCAGATTGCTGCATTTTTTGTAACAAGACTAAGTTTAAGCCCAACTCAAAAACACGGGAGAAGCTTCATGGCGTGCAAGAATTCCGTGCTGATGAGACGGTAAGAAAATGTGCCTCCTTACACATACCACAATACACGGCTATGAGTGCTGTAGCTCATAAGGTGATCGGAGTATGTGCCAAAGATTTAATATGCAGTGAAGCAAAGTACCATGCTTCTTGCTATAAGGCGTTTGTACGTATTCAGTATTCTACTGGTATCACTAGAGAGGATGAAGGTTCGAATGATTACGACCATGACTTGCAACCTGCGTATGATGCAGTACATAGTTTCTGTGAAGATTTGATTGCAAATCCACGGGTAATTGAGTTCAAAGAAATCAGGAAACTATTGTCTGACGAGGCAGACAAATTGGGCATCAGTGTTCCAGACTCGCATAGCAAAAACCTCATGCGAAAAATGTCAAATATGTTCGAAGAGCTACAATTTGTTTCTTACCAACACAACAAAGTTCTGGTATACCCCATCACGTTGGAAATGCAAAATGTCATAATCGAGAACTTTGAACTGAACTCTGAATTGAAATTGACAAGTTCAAAGTCTGATAACGAAGACAATGTTATTCAAGTAGCAAAGCTGTTAAATGGTGCAATAAAGAATCAGCAGCCTCAGATGTCATGGCCACCCACAGAAGAAGATCTACAGGCAGACAAGATAAGTTCATACATCCCGCATTTGTTGGACATATTTTTGACTGTACTTATATCAGGCCAATCGCTGGAAAGCACGAAGAGTAAAGCAGAAAGAACATCAAGACTTAAAGATTCTTTCGCGCAGGACATTGTTTTTTCCGTTACGAATGGAGCTATTAAAACACCTAAAAGTGTTTTGTTCCCCTCTGTTGTGAAAGCGCTCTCCAATAACACCGAGACTGTCAAGATTATCAATAAGTACGGACATGGCATAAGTTATGACCTTTTAGAAGAGATAGAGACTGAGTTTGCTTTAAATGTTATAAACGAACAAACTAAGAATCGTGTTGTCATCCCCACTGAGCTCAAAGAAGGTGAAAGCAGTTACTCTGTCGGTCTGATGATCGCAGATAACATTGACAACTTAGAGTGCACAATAAGTGGATCAGGAACATCACACCGTGTAAACTCAATCTTTGTTTTGGAAAAGAAGCAAAAGGACAACGGAGACAATGTAGAAGACAAGGACTATGAACCACCATCAAAGAAGAAGTGTCAAAGGTCACTACCATCGGACACTGTAACAAGAGAGATTCCTGAGTACTATAGAGGGAAGCGTATTGGCCCAGGTGAATTACCTCATGTGCAAAATCTTGGCATGCGCTCTTCATATGATGACAAAGCTAAGCTGCTGAGAAGGCCTTATCTTGTTTGGCTGGAAGTAAGGAAGCTACAAACTCACCCATCATTGTTGGTACAAGGTTGGACAGGCTTTAACATTAAGCACGAGAATTTAGTTTTATCGACTGAGTCGATAAGGTAAATTGACCACCGTAAAAAGATTCAAATAGCTGACGTTTCGAGCGCTAGCCCTTCGTCGGAGCGAATCAAGGAATTGTGGGTAGTGTGTGGTTTTATATAGTAAGCGGTGGAGCTACGCTATTGGTGGAAATTTGGTGACGTGAAAAACAAATGTAGATTAGTTGAATGAAAAGCGTTCGTTGATTCCGTGGGGTTTGAGAGTGCCGATTTGAAAGATGATTTTTTGTTCTAGGTTTTTACGGCTTTCTGTGTTACCCTGGTGTAGGGAAAAGCCGCAGATTGTCATGTGTTGTTTAGAATGGTTAGTAAGATTAAAATGGCGCGCGACTGGTTTGGATGCGTCTTTGTCATTTTTTTCAACGTCTCGGAGATGTTCACGAAAACGGTCGCCCAGTCTCCTCCCTGTTTCGCCAATGTATATCTTTTTGCAAAAAGTACATGTAATGCAGTAGATAACATTTACGGAGGTGCATGTAAAACGATCAGTGATTTTAATAGATCGTTTGGGTCCTGTTATTTTGTCCGCGTTGTGAATGAAAGGACAAGTGTTACATCGTGTGCGTGTGCATTTGAAAGTTCCCGGTACATCGTCAGATTTCAGTGCGCTCGTAACTAGAAAGTTGCCTATGTTTTTGTCACGTTTGAATGAAATTAGTGGGGGTTGTGAAAAAATTCTGCCAGTTTCGGGGTCGTTTTGGAGTAATTTGAAATTTTTTAAAATGATGCTTTTGACTGTGTTGTTGTGTGGGTGGAAAGTGAGGGTGAATGGAATTCTCTCGTTCTCTTCCTTCTGTGGCGTTTGTAGTGCTGACTGTCTGTCGATCTGTTGTGCACGTTGTTGGCCCGTATTAACAACAGAGTCAGGGTACCCACGTTTCTTGAAAAACTGGCACATTTCTTCTGATTTGTTGGAAAAATCAGAGTCATCACTACATAGACGTCGAAGTCTGAGAAATTGAGAATACGGAATGGCGTTTTTAACGTGCGATGGATGTGAGGATGAATGTAACAGATAACTGTGGGAATCTGTAGGTTTGTAGTGCACACTTGTGGATAAACTGTTACCGTTGATTGAAATATTAATGTCAAGAAAAGCGACTGAGGTTTCGGAAATTTCCCAGGTATATTTTAGAGCTGGATGAAAAGTATTGACAGAAGTTATGAATTGATTAAGTTCCTCTTTACTGGAAGAGGTAGCGCCAATGCAATCATCGATGTAACGGCCGTAGAGTTCGGGTTTGGTTCCGTGGTACTGATTAAAAAATTTGTCTTCTTATCTACTGCATTACATGTACTTTTTGCAAAAAGATATACATTGGCGAAACAGGGAGGAGACTGGGCGACCGTTTTCGTGAACATCTCCGAGACGTTGAAAAAAATGACAAAGACGCATCCAAACCAGTCGCGCGCCATTTTAATCTTACTAACCATTCTAAACAACACATGACAATCTGCGGCCTTTCCCTACACCAGGGTAACACAGAAAGCCGTAAAAACCTAGAACAAAAAATCATCTTTCAAATCGGCACTCTCAAACCCCACGGAATCAACGAACGCTTTTCATTCAACTAATCTACATTTGTTTTTCACGTCACCAAATTTCCACCAATAGCGTAGCTCCACCGCTTACTATATAAAACCACACACTACCCACAATTCCTTGATTCGCTCCGACGAAGGGCTAGCGCTCGAAACGTCAGCTATTTGAATCTTTTTACGGTGGTCAATTTACCTTATCGACTCAGTCGATAAAACTAAATTCTCGTGTTTCATCCCCCCACCGACGCAGCACCACAGTTTCTCTAGAAACTAACCCCATTCATTTAACATTAAGCTGCGAGGAAACGTTGTAGTTGTAGAGAGCACAATTGGCTACTTGGACACCCTGGATTCTCCCGCTACAGATTTGAAGACAGCGTATGAAGTACTGTCAAGAGGATGTGAGATCAGAGATAGATTGCAGTTAAAAGCAGTTGCTTGTGTCTTTGACCAGGCATTTTATGCCAAAGCTATGGAAGTTTTCTGGAAGAACAAGACACTGGTTGATGGATTAGTCATCATGATGGGTGGTTTCCATTTACTGATGATGCTGTTGGGAGTCATTGGTAGCAGATTTGGTGATGCTGGCATTAGAGAACTGGCTGTTCAGAGTGATGTGGTAGCAGAAGGCTCAATGGACAAGGTGATCAGCGGCAAGCATTACAACAGGGCTGTGCGCCTTCATAAGATTGTGTACGAAGCGTTGATGAGAGTTTTTATACAGGAGTTTGAATCGTCTCTCACAGATGAGTCAAACGCCTGTTTGCTCAACAAAGTAAAACATAAAATGGAACAGTTGAAGTTAGATCTCGGACCAGAAGAATTTGAGAGAGTGCTGCATAGCCATGAATTTCGCAAGTGGGAGGGCCAATTTAATGCGTATGCACTGGACGTCAAGGAGAAGGGCACAGACCTAGCGAGATTCTGGCTGTCTTATCTGGAACTCTGTGAACTCATGTTCAACCTTATCTACGCGACGCGAACAGGTAGCTGGGAGTTGTACCTTTCTTGCGTGGAAGAAGTCATACCATGGACTTTTGCTTATGATCGCTAGAACTACGCACGCTACCTCGTCCCATTCCATAATGACATGCGCGGATTGTCAGTCACAATGCCTGAAGCGTATAGCGCGTTTAAAGACGGCCAGTTCTCTGTTCAGATGAGCAAAGATAATCCATTTGGTCGTAATGAAGCTGACAAGACAATTGAAAACACCATCAACAGAGACTGCAAGACTAGAGGTGGCTATGTCGGTTTCAGTGCGAACTTTGCCACAACTCAGAGATGGGTGTTGAACGACTCGAGACGCAGTATGTTTAGGAAACTTCTGCGGGAACATTTATCGATGACACCCGACAAGACGTATGTTCACAAGGAACTTGCTCCAGCCCGGATCAAGACAGATTTAGGAGCTGTAGATCGAAAAGGTGGTTGATCTACTGGAGAATGTATTCAGTAATCCCTGGGCAAAAGAGGGCGATCTTACCAGTCTGTCCACAGGTGTTGCAGCAACTTCAGAAGTACGCAATGATTTTCTTCAAGCCAGAGAGAGGGGGCAAAAAGCGGTGAATGAGTTTGTAGTAAGTCGGTGCTCTTCGGCTCCAACATCAGATTATTTTGACCATTTGAAAAAAATGAAGCTAAAGTCCTTTAAGGATTTGAAGACCACCACTAAGGTTCGCACCAAGGATCTTGTACTCTTTAACAACAATTTTAATCTAAATGTTATCAAAACACTTCAGGATCCGAATGGCCGTTTTATCATATGCGACATTGAAGCGGATGGCAAATTGTTGACCTTGGCCAATATATACGCTCCCAACAAGGATGATCCTAATTTCTTTGACACCTTTTTTGATCGGCTCTCTTGTTTCAAGTGCGATGATGTGGTAATCGGTGGTGATTTCAATCTAGTACTAGATGTTGAAAAAGATAAAAAGAACGGAATCGCTAGAACACACCAAAACGCTTCGAAGGTGGTACAAGATGCAATGGAAAATATGGAATTGTGTGATGTTTGGAGAATTTTTAATCCAGATTGTAAAAGATACACCTGGCGCCAGCGACAGCCAGAAATTCATTGCAGACTTGATTTTTTTTTAGTGAGTCAATCCATACTCGGTATAAGTACTCATGCAGATATTACTCCAGGATTCAAAACTGATCATTCTGTGATAACGCTTAGCCTATCTTTGCATTCTAATCCCAGGGGAAACGGTTTTTGGAAGCTAAATACGTCTCTACTCGCTGATAACAACTTTATTGAAACAATAAAAATAGCGATACAAGAAACAGCTAATGAATACAAAGACGATAATCTGGTTAACCCTCTATTACTGTGGGATATGATAAAACTAAAAGTCCGCGAAAAATCAATTACTTATTCCGCTTCCATCAAAAAAGCAAAAGTAACAAAAGAAGAGGAGCTGGAAAAAGAATTAGCAATGCTGGAGAAACGACTGGACAATGCCAGTACCAATGATCCGCCAGTGAGCCAAAATGTCACTGAACGAATTAAAATCTTAAAAGAAGAACTCGAGAAAATAATTGAATACCGAACCAAAGGTGCCATTCTTCGATCAAAGTCCAGGTGGTACAATGAAGGGGAAAAGAATACTAAATATTTTCTTAATCTTGAAAAACGCCACTTTAAACAAGGTACAATAAGCCAATTGAAACTTAGCGATGGATTTTTCGTAATATCTGACAAAGATATATTATCTGAATGTGAATCTTTCTATAAAGATCTCTACGCCTCAAAAATAGACAACTCTGTGAATTTTGACTTCTTTCAGCAAGCAAATGAAAATGTTTTGACTCCCGATGATCAACAGGTTTGCGATGGTCTCCTAACTAAGACAGAATGTGAAGAAGCTTTAAAATCGATGAACGCGGATAAAACGCCCGGTACAGACGGCCTTCCAGCCGAATTTTACAAAGCCTTTTGGGATGACATTTCTATGCATTTACTCTCTGCCCTCAATTTTGCTTACGAATCCGGCTGCTTGTCTATTACTCAAAGAAGGGGTATCATTAAACTTATTCCAAAAAAGAGCATAGAACCATTTTACATAAAAATTGGCGCCCTATAACTCTCCTTAATACTGATTACAAAATTGCAGCAAAAGCTATAGCAAACCGTATAAAAACTGTTCTCCCAAAACTGATAAATAATGATCAGACAGGCTTTATGAAAGGGCGGTTCATTGGGGAAAATATTAGACTTATAGACGGCATCATCCAGTATGCTACACAGCACAATGTTCCCGGGTTGTTGCTCTTTATAGATTTTGAAAAGGCTTTCGATTCTCTTGAATGGCCCTTTATTTTTGATACACTACGTTTTTTTGGCTTTGGACCATCACTTATCAATTGGGTAAGGACCTTTTATTGCAACATCGAAAGTTGTGTACTTAACAATGGCTGGTCAAGCAACTTCTTCCAGCCTCAAAGAGGAGTTAGGCAAGGCTGTCCCCTTTCCCCATATTTGTTTATTCTTGCTGCGGAGGTCTTGGCCAAGACCGTACGTAACAATAAGAGCATAAGAGGTCTTTCTCTAGGTAATAACGAAGTTAAGATAAGCCAGTACGCTGATGATACCACTCTTATCTTAGACGGTTCAGAGAAATCCCTTACATCAGCAATACAAATTTTAGATGATTTTGGCAAGATCTCCGGCCTTAAGTTAAACGATAGCAAAACAGAAGCTCTTTGGATCGGTTCTAAGATAGGGCATGAAAAAATCCTTGTTTCAGGAAAGAAGTTTAAGTGGCCAAAATATAAAGTCAAAACACTTGGTCTGTGGCTGTCAACTGATCCGGACATGGCTTTAAGGTTGAATTACAACGAAAAAACTGAAAACATCAGGAAGATTCTGAGTTGCTGGAAATACCGTAGGCTCACGTTGTTAGGGAAAATTACCGTCCTCAAATCACTGGCCGCATCACAACTGGTTTACCTGCTCTCCCCTTTACGCTCAAATCACCACGCTATAAAAGAAATAAATGATATGTTTTACCATTTTCTATGGAATGGTAAAGGTGACAAAATCAAAAGAAAAGTTATGATTAATGAACCTGAATATGGAGGCCTGAAGATGATTGATCTCTGCTCTTTCAACAAATCTCTTAAAACAACATGGGTTAAAAAGTACTTGGACACGACTAACCACGGAAAATGGAAATTTCTCGTTGATCTAGAACTGGAGAACTACGGTCACGATCTCATTTTCCGAGGTAATCTCAATGTCTCGGACACTAAGAAAGAGGTTAGAGTAACAGACCCCTTTCTTAAAGAAATATTGGAATATTAGGAAGAAATAAACTTTGTGGATCAAGTAAGCTCTGATACCGCTTTTCAAGAACAGTTTCTGTGGTTCAACTCTTTAATAAGGATAGATAATAAACCAATTTTTTTTAAAGAATGGTTTGAAATAGGTATCTTCAAAGTTAAACATCTCCAATCAGGAAACGATAATTTTCTGACTCTCAAAGATTTTGCCTCAAAACATGACTTAAGTGTACGCCCGCTTAGTTTTTTTGGTCTATTATCAGCTGTTAAACAAATTCGCAACAATGTTACCGATACGGCTGAAACAAGAGACTATACCTTTGAAACGTTAAGTGAAAAAATTGTTAAGAGAGAAAAGCCAGGTCCATTAATTTACCAAAAACTGATCAGAGCCAAAAGTTTAACCCCACGTAAAAGCCAACTAAAGTGGTTTCAAGACTGCAACTTTTCAGACAAAGAAGATACATTTAATTGGGATCTCGCCTATCTTATGGCGCGACGGTGCACAAAAAGCACCAAACTGATAGAGTTCCAATTTAAACTATTACATAGGCGCATACCAACTAATGATTTTTTACTTAAAATAGGACGAAAAGAAAATGACAACTGTACCTTTTGCAACAATTCCTCAGAGACGCTAATTCATCTTTTTTGGTCTTGCCATGTTACAGCCTCCTTTTGGAAAAGCGTAACCGACTGGCTTCAAAACGCTCTTCCGTTAATCGGCAAATACAACTTATTGAATATTACTGCACTGGGCTTGAGGCCGGAGCCTCATTCTACAGAATACTCGTGTCAATTAAACTATTGTCTACTGTTAGCACGGTTTCATATTTGGCAAGCCAAAATGGATGAAATATCGCCTAATTTTGCAAATTTTCTGCGCCTAGTTAAGTCAAGATCTATTATAGAGAAAAAAGCTGGGGACACTAAAAAATGGAACTTTCTTAAAGATTGTTCTTTATATAGCTCTTGATATCGATTGTTTCCTTTCCCCTGACGGTCAAATACCAAAAATATTTTTAAAGATTTGTAAATCTTATATTTAACTAGATATATCTGACTGATTGTACTCAATCAAGGTTCGTTTATTGCTCCTGTCTCAACTGTATTTCTTTGAACCTTCTCTTTTTGTTTGTTTTCTCTGTGCTGTAATTTAGTTATTGTATTGTATTGTTAATAAATAAAAATAAATAAATAAATAAATAAATAAAAAAAATAATAATAATAAAAAAAAAGGATCTTGTACTCCCATTAAAAATGGATCGAGATTTGTTTGGAAGAATGGCTTTACTTTGGCAGTTCAGAAAGATCGACATGAAGACGGTGTTCACGTTTCCTCTTGGTCCACTTCCCTGGTCTCTTGCTGATCCATATGGACTACCTCGGAAGACAAACAAGGCCAAGCTTTCACAGCAACTAGAGAGGAATATTGATGCTGCAGAGAAATTTCCCGACAATGCAACAAGCATATTTGATGGAATGGCTGTCCTCCAGAAGTTCAAGCCTCCCTCTGGAGCTACTTTCCACGTACTTGCAGACAAAGTATTCGAAGCGGTGACAAGCAACAGCAGCAAACGAGTAGATGTTGTATTTGATGTCTACCCAGACCAATCCATAAAGAATGCTGAGAGAGCCAAACGAGCATCAGGAACCGACGCAGTCAGGTACCAGAACATTCTTCCCGGATACAAAGTAAAGTCATGGAGCAAAGTGTTGACTGTTTCCTCAAACAAGATTGAAATCGTTAAATTTCTTGTTTCCCAGTGGAAGAAGGAGGAATTCAGGAGAAAGCTTGGCGAGAGGACATTGTTTGCAAATACGCAGGATGAGTACTGGAAGTTGCAATCAACGACATCTGAACAAGTGCCTGAATTGCAGTGTAACCATGAAGAAGCCGATACCCGCATGATCCTCCATGCACAGCACGCTGGTGGAACATGCGTCATTCACTCTGACGACACTGATGTTCTAATCCTTCTTCTTGGCCATAGTGAAGCTCTTGGCAAGTGCTATATGAAGAAAGGAAGAGGATCGAAAGCTAGAATTGTGGAGCTGTCTCGTGTTATTGAGAATCTTGCTAAGCAACTAAAGCCAGGCATTAGTGAACACGACTTTTTGAAAGCCCTCATCGGTATACACGCATTGACAGGGTGTGATAGAGTTTCGGCATTCTCTGGAAAAGGAAAGTGGAAGGCAGTGTAACTTCTCCTAAAGAATGAAAGTTACATCACAGCAATGGCGCAACTCGGGGAGACGTGGACTTAATCAGATGTAACGTTTAACACTATTGAAGCCCTGGTATGTCACCTGTACGGAAAGAAATCCCAGAATGTGGATCTACTACGCTACGAGCTTTACTGCGCAAAAGGAGGTAAAGTTGAATCTTGGCTTGGATCTAAGCCTGCTCCAGAAGAGGTACTAGAGCTACTGTCTTGCACCTGCAAAAGGGTTTGTGCTGTGGAAACATGCTGCTGTTTGAAAGCTGGACTCAAGTGCACTGACATGTGCTTTTTGCAGTGCGACAACATGGCCGATAATGATGTTCCCGACAATGGATCTCTTAATGAAAGTGATGATGAGGATGCAGATGATTAATGATAACAATCACACGTAAGTCAAAGTCCACCCCTTTTTATTATCATTTCAATAAAGGTTTTAAACTTTTTTTGATAGTTTATGTTCACTTTTACATAGGTTGATTTTTCTTCAAGCTGATGACATAAGGTGCATGACGGGTTGACATGATCCATTGAGTATACAGAAGATTGAATTAGTACGTATTGCCTCCATATTAAAAAAACAAAACAAAAACAAAAGAAAACAAAAAGAAATAAACTGTATATGATTGCTTCACTCAGTCTCAAACACTACACATACAGAGCGAAATACAAACTTAAGAGAGAACGTCGTATGATAGTTATACTTACTTTTTAAACATAGGTATTTTCCTAGTGGTTTAAAATAATCATTTTTTTACGTTTTTTCAATTATTTCTACATTACCTTGGCTGAGAATGAAGACAGAAGTCAGGACATTCATGCAGATGATTTTAAAAGTTACTTTTGATGTTTAGTGTACGATTTACGATGTAAAGAAAACAATTTAGCGAATCGCTATGTAATTGCACTGTTGTAAATTAGTGCATTATTTGTGACGTCATTCATAACGTAATAAGATAATTATTTTTTTATTGACACCAAACATGCACAGGATCTTCGTTTCTTGTTTTGAATGCATTGTTCTCTGTTTTCCGACGTTCTTTACAAAATACATGGACGTAAAGGCTAATTTCAGGAAAACAAAATGGCGGCCATTGGGTGAGCTGAGATAGGATATTTGAAGTGTAATTTTTAGGATGAAAGCTACCGTTCTAGCATTGCCATCATACCTTTTCATAATCCTGAATAGACAAAGATTAAAATAAAATAAGTTTGGTTTGTTCCCCAAAAGTGAGTATTAAAATCCTTTCAGCTGATGGACTATTTGTGCTATTGGTGCAAAACAGATATCGAAACTTTTGAACACTTTCTTTTCCAATGCCCAAGAGTTAGACTATTTTGGAATGAAGTGGAAATGATATGTAAAGATAAATTAAAGCTTACCAAGCATTTAGAAATTAGAGATGTTATTTTTGGAATTGATAATCTAGAAAGTAATAGCAATTTAATTAACTATATTATCTTGGAAAGCAAATATCTCCTTCACTTCTGTAAACTTAGCAACAAGATTTTAACTCCACAATTATTACTCGAGTGAATTAAAAATACATACCAAATAGAATACTCTATGGCGAGCGAGAGAAATAACTTTAGTTATCACTATCAAAAGTGGGAGGCCTTAATCGCTCTTATTTCTTCTTAGATTTTTGTCACCAAATATATCATTTTTTATCTCAACTCAAGCCGCTTTAATCATAAATTATACTACTTTAAGCAGTTTTTCGTACATTTGTCATTTTTGTATTTTTAGTTTCTTTCTCTTTCTTGTACTTAGATTGTGTAAATGTGTTTAAGTGTTAGTTTTCTTACAAATGTAATATAGACAAAAATAAATAAAATACAAAAAAAAAAACTATACTGTGAATTGGATCATGCGATCAGTTAAGGCTGATAGCTCAAAAACGATCTGTAAGTTAGGCTTGAGAAATTGCTCAAAAGGCGTGAGTTGGCGTGAGATCGGAGTTTTGGGCTCGCAGGCGTGAGACTTGGCAGGTATAAGACTCTGGAAGCCGAGCAGAAAATGTACACGGGTTTTCGTCGCGTGCGCGGATTAGGCTACATGGCTGTTTCAGAAATGCTGGAAACGATGCACGAGAATGATCTAATTGATACGTTTACAGAGTTTTCTAATGTGGTACATATCCTTGCAGTGATACCCGCTACATCGTGTTCTGCAGAACGATCATTCAGTGCGTTGCGCAGATTGAAAACTTATGTCAGTAACATTACACTTATTAACAATGAAAGGGCATATGCCAACTCTGTAGTCAACAATGACATGGATCGTATCATTGATATTTTCGGCCGTCGAAATGGCAGAGACAGCTATTTCTTTTAACGTGTTTTATGAACTCATATGATAATTTCATATGTAAGAATATTTTCACTTCATATGTAGGCCTATGTTAGTGCATCGTACGACACTCGTTTCTTTGCGACTGTTTCATAAAAAATTGGGCAACTTGCGAGAATTTTTTGGGCAAATTGTTCACGGCCCCCCCCCCCCCCCCCCTCGCAAAAAATTGCCCGTACGCCTATGGGGGCGGCCATTTTTTCAGTTCAACGAGCAACGAGCCAAATTCGTAAACGAAGCACAACACCTAACTCGCTTCATTGAGAAAGTGGACTCTGAACTACCTTCAAGCTTAGTGATGCTCATCGGGCAGCTACTAAAGATGAAAAATGGCTGTGAACTTACCAAAAATCGCAGATACATGATATTGGAGCCTTTATTGCAATTCAACGAAGCAAAATGACAACGTCACAATGACGTTTCCAGTAAACTCGAGCCTTCAGTGTTTTAGAACAGCAGCACTTTCAATGGTAACCCCAAATATGGAGTCACGAAATCCTATGGGGCGTGTTTATGCAGAAAATCACTCAAAAACGTAAAAATTCTCAGGTGTCAATGGGTTAAAGACATCTATAATGATTTAATTTAAAAAAAAATTAAATAAACTTTATAATAAAAAAAGATGAATGGAAATTTTAGAAGTCCAGAATTAGTCAAACGATATGAGTATACGTATTATGACTTGGAAACTCCATTAAATGATAATGTGGCAAATAATAATAGACAGGTTAAGGATAATTATCGATTCACAGTTGATAACTATTCAGAAGCAAATCCAATAGCAAAGCGCACAAATGACGTCAGTACTCATGTTTGTCTGAGTTTATAATTTATTCTTGTTTATTCTTGCATTTCTGACAATAGAAATTCATTATTAGGAATCCCCTGAGATTCACTTTTGGTTTGTTTGTCTGAGTTTTAGTTCTATAAATAGTAATTGTGCGCTTCGCTATTGATTGGTATAATGCATATTTAGAAGTTTATTTCAAACTTGTTACACTTGCTGATAGTGCAACTGGAATAACAGCAGGAGCGAATAATGGAAATCAAGATTGTACAACAACTAATGGCCATACATTCATAAAAGAATTACAAGTTGAATGTAATGGAATAATTGTAATTATAACAACTCAAGAGCTAATGAAACATCAAATGTTTTATCTCTCTTAAAATATACAAAAAGTTATGCAGATACAGTTGGAAAAGATCAATTTCTCTATTTAGATTCATCAACAGGAACAATAGAAGCACGCCCAACAAATCCAGTTCAACCATTATATAATGCGGGTTTTGCCAGACGAAAAATTTTAACAGATGTTGGAAATGTAAACAAAATATCAATTCCTCTAAATTTATACTGTTATTTTGCAGCTTTCAAAAATAATATTCACCCAAATATTAAAACAAATATTTTATTAAGGCCTGAAAATGATAATAATATAATTTTCAGAAAAGGTGCTGCACCAGATTCAAGTCATTATAGATCGTTTTTCACGTGACGTCACGACAGATCCGCCGCCATATTGGTGTACCACTTTCGATTGCATAATAGCAGTAACAGGGTGCAAATGCAAGTCATATTCTCAGCGGTCTTACCCAAGCACGTATAAAGCAGAGTTAGCAAATTAGCATTCTGCCACTTTTAACTAAGATTGCGGAAGTTCAGTACTCCTTCTTGCACTCTTATCATGGCAGACAACCCTCAAGTTCCCCGAGCCCCGGTCAACCCTGTCGCGGAGGTTATCATTCCTGCTGCTCCACAACCTGCTGCTCGCCCCCCCCCGGTCGTCGTCCCCGCCGCGAATGATGAAAACCTGGAGGTAACTTTTACATTTGTTTTTCCTCCCCCGTATATTATCATTGGTTGCTAGCTTTTGCCACGTGCCCAGCGTCCATTTTACCTGTGTCTGTTATATCTACTTTGCCTTTTCTTCGCCTCTTAGTTTTATCGGTTACGCTGCCCCCGAGCTTTTGTTGACGTTTTGGGCTGCTTCACGTCGTCATTCGTTCCCCCGCGTCACTCGGTTTTCTTGCGGCGGCCTGTCGTGTTGCCGCCTTAGGTTACGTTTAGCGCCTTTCAGATTCGTTCTTTTTGTCATTAGTCGTCTGGCGTTTTATCTCTCACAGGTTTTTGTTGTTTGGCAATATTTTTATCTCTGTGCACCCATAGTGTTCTGGGCCTTTAGTTTTTTGGCAAAGTATGTTTCACTCTGGGGTTTCGGGCTCTAACCCATTTCTTTCGGTCCTTTTCTATCGCGGCTACATTTATTCGGTTTGCCATCTTTTCGGTCTTTTATTGGCATTTTGTTTGGTTTCTCGCTTCTATTCTTTACTTTGCATATCCTTTATTGCACAGTCACGTCTATGTTTCTATCCGTGTTCACGGGCCTTCTTAGCACTTAGTCCGTTTCTCGTCGCAATTTTGTTTTGTAACGTGATTAATTGGCTGTTTATTGTGTTTGTCGTGACTATTTTGTTTTGCATATGCTTTTTACTGTTTTGAGCGATCTAAACGGTTTCGCTCTGTTGTCACGTGATTTTTGGCCTTTTATTGTATTTTTCGTGACTATTTTGTTTTGCATATGCTTTTTACTGTTTTGAGCAATCAAAGGTCTCGCTCTATTGTCACGTGTTTATTTGGCTTTTGTATTTCTCGTGACTATTTTGTTTTGCATATGCATTTTACTGCTTTGAGCGAACTAAAGTTTTCGCTCTGGTGTCACGTGATTAATTGGCCTTTATTGTATTTATCGTGACTATTTTGTTTTGCATATGTTTTTTACTGTTTTCAGCGATCTAGAAGGTTCTCGCTCTACTGTCACGTGATTAATTGGCATTTTATCGTGTTTATCGTGACTTGTTTTGCATATGCTTTTACTATTTTGAGCGATGTAAAGGTTTCGCCCTATTGTCACGGGATTAATTGGCATTTTATTGCATTTACAGGGACCGCGGAGCAAGGTGAAAAATGGGAGGGCTGACAATTGAAAATAATTTTTTCATATTGAAAATCGAAAAAAAGTGGGGGCGGGGGCGCCAAAAAGTGGTGGGGCCGCGGCGCTACCAGCCCCTCCCCCTCCGCGGTCCCTGATTTATCGTGACTATATTTTGTTTTGCATATGCTTTTACTGTTTTGAGCAATGGATAGGTTTCGCGCCATTGCCACGTGATTAATTGACATCTTATTAGAGTGAATTCGTACATTCTCGTCCCCAGAGCCTTCGTTTCGTTTGGTCAGCGGAAAAAACGAAGGCTCTGGGACCAAAGCTTTCCGGATGTCGTAAAATCCACGACATCCGTTAGCGCATACCTTTTGCATTAATGTACTATTGCGCCTGCTCAGTACCAGAAACCGGAAATAAAAAACCTTTCGTTTGTGCATTCTCGTCCCCAGAGCCCTCGTTTCGTTTGGTTGAGCTGTCGTGTGAAAGGACTGTACTAGACTTAACAATCACAGGAAAACATCGCGCTGAAAAAGAAAGAAGAAAGCTCTGCGTGCTGCTGTTATTTAGAAGAAAGATTGTCTTTGTATTTTGCCGACTGGTTTTAGAAAAGCCTCAATAAGTCAACCGATTTCTTTCGTTTGGGAGCTGTGTATTTATCGTTTTCGCCACTGAACGCTATCATATCCGACCAAGTCAGTTGATGGGACAGCTAAGTTTGTTGATGGACACGCTGTGGTCATTGATTAGGCTTATTTCATCGAACAGTGGTAAGAAATATCGAGGAATTTTTGTTTTGCATTCGTTTCATGTTATTTTAATTGGGCGACGAGTGACCTTCGTTTCCCTAGATTTGTATTTCAAGTTGTAGCAAAGAGTATGCCTAATTAATAAAGAAAATATAACTTGCTTACGAGAGTGCTGATAGCGTTGTTGTTGTTATTTAAAATGGGTAACCTAGTGGTAATATTTCTTTTCACCCTTAGGCTTTCTTCAGGATTTCTGCCTCTCCTTTAATTAAAACTCGTCCCTGTTGCAAGCAACATACTTCTTTAATATTCGTGGCCGCTTATAGCTTTGTCTTCCAAGACACATACTGATTATTTTCGGAAACGAATCGCTCATGTTTAGAGACAATCAGATCCCGTTATACTTTGAAATTTAACAGCCATATCTTTACTTGCTAAACCAAACAAAACTGGGTGACATTGGTCGTTGAATGCGTTGAAATTAAAACGTTGGTTTTGTTGATGTGGTCATTGGACTTGAAATTCAACCGGAAGTAAAACCTTATGCGTAGAGGCGTAAAATTTCTTACCTTGTTGCGCATTCATTTTTAAACGGCAAATCAAAAAATTCAAATTTTCGTCCGTTACCCGAGCTACACGAGACGCTATTTAAAAAAACCCGTGGAGCTCTGGGGACGAGAATGGAATTCGTATAACCCGTGTTTTATATGCTAATGAGCCGCGTTATATTCTAATGAGCTGTGTACAATAAAACAATTATTGTACACCCGAAAACCCCAAACAAATGACTTTAATTCTCGTACATTCAATACAGTATAGTACAGTTTACAGTATTTGCATTTACGGTCACTAGTATGCGTTTACAGTACCTCTTCTTTAATTTACTTTTACTACTTTTACTTTAATTTTTAAATTGCATTTTACTAGCGATCCCGCTGGCAACACTTTTGGCCGATAGACGATTACGTTAATTTATTTCGCTGACTTTGATAAAAAAAAATGAGAAAAACAAAAACAAATGTTACGGTTTAGCTTAATCTTATGGTTTAGTTTTCGTTTTCCTTTGCTCGAGTTTGAATATAAAACACCAGACTAAAATCACAAATTAAATTAAGGCTGGAATTTTGAGCCCCGACATTTTTATAGTACTTTGTTTCGTTTTTTTACAGGCTGTTACTGAAATGCTTGAATTCTTACCTCTTGGTTTGAATTTGCACACGCTTTAGCAATGCTTCTGTGAGATTTTAATTAATTTTATAACAAATAAAAAGTCAGCCGTCTCAATTCCCTTTGTTTTAATTATTGCACACAGCTCATTAGAATATAACGCGGCTCATTAGCATATAAAACACGGGTTATACGAATTCACTCTATTGTCTTGATCGTGACTATAATTTGTTTTGCATTCGCCTTTTACTGTTTGGGGCGACGTTAAAGGTTTCGCTCTATGGACGGTCCTAAGCCCGGCTGAGAAAGGAGGAAGGTTGGGCGTAGGGTTAGCAACCCTACCCCGTAAAAACCATGTTGCTACAGAAACACCAATGATGAATCAACAAACTCTACAAGTTCTGGAAGAAGAAGGGCTTTCCTCGCGAAGGTGCATGAAGAGTTGCAGGGAAAGCCGAAAGGAACCTGTAACACCGACTACCCTTCTGGGCGGCGAGAGCTTGAAAAGGACATTAAGAGGACTGGAAACACATGGAAACAACTTGAAGGGATAGCACAGGACAGAGGAGACTGGCGAGTTATTGTTGGTGGCCTATGCTCCGGGAGGAGCAAAGGGCCAAAGTAAGTAAGTAAGTAAGTAAGTCTATTGTCGCGTGATTATTTGGCCATTATGACTATATTTTGTTTGCAAATTAGTCCAGTCAATCTACGAAAATTTTAGGCTCCAGATGAAACTAATTGCAACAGAATTTATTTCATTGCTAAATGAAGGTTTGAGGTGATCTAAGAAACATACTAAAAATCCCAAAAAATCCCTTCGGTGGAACATCCCGAAATTTAGCGATAAAGATGTCAAGCTTTTACCACAGGGTACCCACGTTGAGTGGTATTAAACGCACTGTAAAAATGCGTTTGTTTTCACAATTATTTCGTTCAATATGTAAAAACTAACACAATTCACGGTGAAGGTTATCAGAACAACGGTATTAACTATAAAAAAGATAATAAATGCATACAAAATAGAAATATTTAAAACCACAGGGTTACCGCGACGGAAATATTCGCTTTCGCGAATATTTTTCGAATTACGCATCTACAATTACAATTACAAGAAGTCCATTGTTCCTTTGAAACCTCGGATTTATGGTCCGCAGAATGGGGTTACAAAAGCCTTTTCTGTGGCTTTTCCAGTAAAAAAGCTGGCGTTTGCATTCTATTTAATAACAACTTCGATCTTAAAATATCGAAAACTTTTATGGATGACGAAGGCCGTTACATTATATGCGACTTAGCAGCGAACGGCAAGAGTATTACCATTGCGAATATATATGCACCAAACGATGACAATCCAAATTTCTTTGAAAATTTGTTTTCTCATCTTTTAGATTTCCAATGTGAAGAAATAATCATTGGCGGCGACTTTAATCTTGTTATGGATATCGAAAAAGATAAAAGAGGGGGCCTTGCCAAAACACATCTCAACGCTCAAATGGTCGTAAAAGAGTTCTGTGAAAATATGGATCTTAATGATGCGTGGCGAACCTTAAACCCGGATTGTAGAAGATTTACTTGGCGGCAAAGGCATCCTGAAATACACTGCAGACTTGATTTTTTCTTAGTGTCCCGAAACATACTGAGCAATGTTACCTTGGCTGATATACTTCCTGGCTTTCAAACAGACCATTCGATGATATCTCTAAATATATCTTCTCATACCAACCAAAGAGGCCCAGGTTTTTGGAAACTCAATATTTCTCATTTGAAAGATGATGATTATATAAAGCTAATAAAATCAACTATCGAGGAAACGCAGGAAGAATATCAAGAAGATGAAACAGTGAATCCTACTTTACTTTGGGACATGATTAAACTAAAGGTGCGTGAAAAATCACTTAAATATTCCGCGGACAAAAAACGTAAAACTAATAATAGAGAAACAAGCTTAGAAAAAAAAATCTTCATACTAGAAAAGGAGCTGGAAAATCCAATTTTAGAAGAAATACAAAAGAAAGATATAATTGAAAACCTTGAATTCTCAAAAAGGGAATTAGAAGAAATTGTTAGAGTGCGCACCAAAGGGGCTATCTTAAGATCAAAGACTAAATGGTATAACGAAGGTGAAAAGAATACATCTTATTTTCTCAATTTAGAAAAAAGGCACTTTAAACTCAACACGATAACTCAGCTTAAAACAAGCGATGATACCTTTATTACTTCGGACAAAGACATTCTTATTACTTGTGAAACGTTTTATCGGGATTTATACAAGACACGAAAGCCTATTAACGGAGAATGTGAATTCTTTGAGAACGTAAACACAAAGAAGTTAGATCCATTTGAAGCCAGTTTCTGTGAAGGGCTCTTAAGTAAACAAGAATGTTTTGAGGCTTTAAAAGACATGGAACCAGAAAAATCTCCTGGTAGCGACGGACTTCCCGCTGATTTCTATAAAATGTTTTGGAACGGGTTAGCCAGTCCGCTGTTAAAGGCACTCAATTATGCATACGAAGCAGGTAACCTTTCGATCACTCAAAAGCGTGGAATCATTAAACTAATCCCTAAGAAAGATTCTGACCCACATCTGATAAAAAACTGGAGACCATTAACACTTTTAAACTGCGATTATAAGATAGCAACGAAAGCTATAGCAAACCGTTTGAAGAAAGTGATTCCAAAACTGATCAACAACGATCAAACCGGTTTCATCAAAGGACGCTTTATAGGCGAAAACATACTCTTAATCGACAGTGTCATCAAATACGCGGCTGAAAAAAACATCTCAGGCCTTCTTCTGTTTGTTGACTTTGAAAAAGCGTTTGATTCGTTGGAGTGGACTTTTATTAACAGAACTCTTGAGTACTTTCGTTTTGGCCCTTCCTTCACTGAATGGATCAAGCTATTTTATAGAGATATCGAAAGCTGCGTTTTAAACAATGGCTGGTCCACTAGTTTTTTTAAGCCACAAAGGGGTGTTAGGCAAGGCTGCCCTCTTTCACCTTATCTTTTCATATTATCGGCAGAGGTGTTAGCTAATGCAGTCAGAAAAAGTAAAATAATAAAAGGTATTTTTGTAAACAACGAAGAGATCAAATTAAGTCAATATGCAGACGACACTACTTTTGTCCTCGATGGTACAAAAGACTCCTTGAGTGCGGCTTTTAACCTACTTGAGCGCTTTGGTAGTGTCTCTGGCCTCAGACTCAACTATAAAAAAACTGAAGCCTTATGGATTGGATCAAACACAGGTAAAAAGGAAAAGCTCTTCCCAGAAAAAGACCTGAAATGGCCTGAAACCAAGGTAAAATCCCTTGGTGTTTGGCTCTCAACTGACCCTTATATCACCATGAAAGTAAACTATAGAGAAAAATTGGAGAAGATAAGGTGTGTTTTAAATTGCTGGAAATACCGACGATTGACCTTTGTTGGAAAAATTCTTGTCCTCAAAAGTCTTGCTGCGTCACAACTAACCTACATACTAGCACCTTTGACAACAGATGATAAAACACTCAAGGAGATAAATGATTTATTTTATACCTTTCTATGGAATAATAAAGGAGATAAAATTAAACGCAATATAATGATTAACGATTACGGGAAAGGAGGATTGAAAATGATCGACATTTTTTCGTATAACAAATCGCTTAAAACTACATGGATAAAGAAATATCTTGATGATGAGAACAGTGGAAAATGGAAACTTTTTCTTGAAAGAGAGCTAGAAAAATATGATGGAAAGTTGATTTTTAGTGGTAACCTCAATAGGAAGGATACTTTGGAAACATTCCATGTTACTAACCCTTTATTTAAAGAACTTTTATGTATATGGGCTGAAGTTAATTTTAATCCCCAAATAAACAGTAAGCAGCAGTTTCTAGAACAACCCCTATGGCATAATTCATTAATCAGAGTAGACAACAAACCCATCGTTTTCAAACAGCTAATTTCGAAAGGCATTTTGAAAACAAAACACCTAATGAAAGATCAGGACAAGTTCTTCTCTTTCGCTGAATTTAGGACCACCTACAACATACAAATGCAACCCTTAACTTTCCATGGCCTCATATCATCAATTCGAAGTATTTCAATTTCTTCAAAAGCTGTATCTAATGAAACAGATTATGAAGATTTCTTTTCTGCTTTCATCAAATGCATAAAAGCAAACAAACTTGTTTATAGAAAGCTCGTATCTTTGAAATCTTTTAATCCTGAAAAAAGTCAAACAAAGTGGAATGCTAATTGTGAAATCGATAACTGTTGTAAACCAGATTGGATAAAAGCATATACGTTGGCTTTTAGCTGCACCAAGAGCACTAAAATTATTAATTTTCACTTCAGATTTTTGCATAGAATCTTACCAACGAACAGCTTTTTATCAAAAATTGGCATTAAAGACAATCCTAACTGCACTTTTTGTGGCAAAGGTTCTGAAGAACTCACACACCTTTTCTGGCATTGCAATAAAACTGCTTCTTTTTGGGATGATTTACTTCTATGGTTGAAAACAAAAACACTTATCCCCAATGATTATCAAAAGAACATGGCTATTCTCTTGGGTCTGAGGCCAGATAACTCTCGACACTATTCAGTACAGCTCAACTTATGTTTCCTCTTGGCCAAATATTTTATATGGTGTTGCAAGATTAAAGAAACTTTCCTGAGCATCAGAGGATTCTTGTTCGTCTTGAGCACTCAATACAAGATAGAATTGAACGCTACCAGCAATAACAATAAGAAATGGGCTCCTTTAGCACAACACCTAAGATAAAAGCACACAAACTTAAAAGTGTATAGTGTACTTAACCTTTTCTTCTGTTTTCGCTACACACCCTTCTCCCTGCCACAATGAGAGATATAAATTTATTATATATATATATATATATATATATATATTGATATATATATATATATATTGTATGCCTTTTTTATTGCTTTGCTCCTACTTATTAAGTGCCAATAAGCTAAACATTTATACTGTTAACAATGCACTGTTGTAAGTAAAAGTCTTATTGTCTTGTAAAAAAAAAAAAAAAAAATAAAAAAAAAAAATAAAATAAATAAATAAATAAATGAAGGTTTGAGGTGATCTAAGAAACATACTAAAAATCCCAAAAAATCCCTTCGGTGGAACATCCCGAAATTTAGCGATAAAGATGTCAAGCTTTTACCACAGGGTACCCACGTTGAGTGGTATTAAACGCACTGTAAAAATGCGTTTGTTTTCACAATTATTTCGTTCAATATGTAAAAACTAACACAATTCACGGTGAAGGTTATCAGAACAACGGTATTAACTATAAAAAAGATAATAAATGCATACAAAATAGAAATATTTAAAACCACAGGGTTACCGCGACGGAAATATTCGCTTTCGCGAATATTTTTCGAATTACGCATCTATTTTCGGGAGTGTTTGTCATAATTATACATTTTTTATTGAAATTAATTTAACTCGAAGTCCCATAAGTTGGCAACTCGCCAGTGATTGTGTTTTCAGTATAATAAAGAGTGGCATGCCTACGCGACTCCCACGCGCGTGTTTTAGCCTTTAAAAAGGTCAGCTCTTACGAGTATATCTTTTAGAGACCATTCCGTTTTGTATGATATTAGGGGCGGTTCTTCGTATATTTCGTTTAGTAATGGCTGCTGCTTTATAAGATGCCAGTGTTTCACGAGGATCTGTTTTAAGTTAGGCACCGATGGATGATATTTCGTTACAAAAGGCAGGATTTTCTTGTCTTCTTTTTGTTTTTGCTGGAGCGCTTTATTTCTGTCTTCAAAAGTAACTTCTGAGAGGACCCTTTGAACAAAATTTTCTGGGTAACCTCTTTCAAGTAGATGTGTTTTGAAGTTATTTATGTTCTCTTGAAATTTTTTTTTTGAAGAGTTAGTTCTGAGAAGTCTGAGAGCTCTCCTTTGATGAAGCCTGTTTTGACTCCAGATGGGTGGCATGTAGAATAATACCCTGGGTGCCAGAGGTTTTTATTTTTTGGTGGAAACAGCGAGTTTTATTCAGAGAACGGACCTCTGGATCCAGGGTGGTAGAATAATGGGTGTACTGAAAAGTTTCAGTTGCTTTGAAATGGGTGCGTACATCGAGCACCGATTCAGCTATGAATCTCTCGCTTTTGTAAACGTTAATGTCCAAGAAACATATTTCTGTTTCGGATATCTCAGCCGTAAATTTTATGCTTGTATGATGATTGTTAGCATGTTCAATGAACCGTAGTATTTCTCCTTTGGTTGTGTCCCAAAGGGAAAAAATGTCATCAATAAAACGTTTCCAAACGAGCAGTTTTAAAGCACTTTGACTTATGATTTCTGTTTCTACTTTTGCCATGAAAATTAATGTTTGCAAAAGCGACTGCCATTTTGGTGCTCGTGGCAGTTCCGTGAGTTTCCGTTTGTTCTACGAACTTGATCAAATATATGAGTCGTATCTTTGAGATATGACTCCTGTCGTTGTGCTATCGGCTGAATGAGTTTGACGGTCAACGAATGACGAATGACAAATTCGTGGAATCCACCAGTGCAACCATCAGTTGCGCTTGAAAGCTATTTAGATAAGGTTAAAACTCAGCTCGCGGAAATACAAATCGTAAAACCTAGAAATAATCTCAATCCCGCTGAGCGTAAGGCACTCAAAACCTTTAAACGTGACACCGAAATCAACTTTAAAAAGGCTGACAAAGAAACAACTACTGTGGTTCTATACACGGAAGATAAAATAAAAGAAGGTCAAAAACTATCAGATAACGAAAAACATTACAGACCTCTTCCAGGCCCATGGTAAAAGAAACATACCTCAGAGTTCAACAACTAATTGACGAACTCTATTATGGAAATAACATATATTGATGAAATGACTAAAAAGTGGCTGTGTCAAACACCAGACCCGCCTCGTATCCTAACATTTTACACCCTCACAAAGATACACAAACCGACCCCTTTCGGAAGACCAATTATATGTGGGTGTGATGGCCCAACAGAGAAACTATCATCATTCGTTGATAAACTCATTCAGCCGATAGCACAACAACAGGAGTCCTATCTCAAAGATACGACTCATTTCGTTAAGTTCGTAGAACACACGAAAGTCCCAGAAAACACAATCCTTGTTTCTATGGACGTAACGAGCCTATTTACGAATATCCCACAAGAGGAGGGAATCAACATAGTATGCAAGGCCTATAACGCCTTTCACAAAAATGAACCTCCTATTCCTACACGACTACTTCAAAAAGCGCTCAGACTTATCCTAACAGAGAACTCATTCCATTTTAATGGGAAAAACTACCTTCAAGTCACGGAACTGCCCTGGGCACCAAAATGGCAGTCGCGTTTGCAAACATTTTCATGGAAAAGGTAGAAACAGAAATCATAAGTCAAAGTGCTTTAAAACCGCTCGTTTGGAGTGCGGAGTGCGGAGTGCGGAGTGAAAAGGAAAATTACGAAATGAAGTGAAAAGGAAAATCACTAAATTTCGGAATGCTGCTTATAATTTTACCCTAAATAAAAAAGGCGCGGTTTTCTTTATATTTTGTTTTTAGGGTAACATTCGATAACAGTTGCAGACAAATTTTAAAATTAAAAGAAATAATAACAGAAAAGAACAAACATTTGCGCGACCATTGCCGATTGAGTTGTTTTTTATTGATATTTTACTGTTGATCCACACCATTGTTGTCAATAAATTTGTTGTTAAATGCGCATTTATTCCAGTTTCAAATAAGCAAATGTTTGGCAAGAAGAAGAACGCTTCTCACAGTTGTTGCATTTGGATTGGATAGAAAATTCAACAGAAGATTTCTCAATTCAGCGAAATGATGTCAAAACTAGAAGGCATTCAAAATAAACAAGTTAAACAGTATATATACATGCCTTTTCTCTGAATCTCGTTATAAAAAGGGGCCATCAGTAAACCATTCAAAGTCACTTCACCTAAAGAAAAACAAACAAAGCCATTCAAAGTCAGCCTAGCAAGTAAAAAGCGGAATGAAAGCGCAAAAAAATCAAGCACAAAAAAGAACTTAATACACGTTTAGAGAAAAACAAAAAACACATCAAAAACCTCTCTGATAAAGAACTTACAAATGATAAGATCAATTTACTAGGAAGAGGTTTAAAATATATTCCTACACCCATGACGAACAAAATACAAGTGCTTTAAAACCGCTCGTTTGGAAACGTTTTTTTGATGACATTTTTTCCCTTTGGGATACAACCAAAGGAGAAATACTACGGTTCATTGAACATGCAAACAAACATCATACAAGCATAAAATTTACGGCTGAGATATCCGAGATATCACTCCATTTAGTAATTTTTTTTCACTGCATTAATTTAGTAATTTTTTTTTCACTCCGCACTCCGCATTTTCGGAACAGCCCTGTTTTCGCGCGATTGTTTGGCACTTTATTGTGTTTTATCATGACAATATTCTGTTTTACATATGCTTTTACTGTTTTGAGCGATGTAAAAGGTTTTGCTCTGTTGTCACGCGTCTAATTGGCGTTTTATTTTTCTATCGCTTCTCGTGACTATGCTTTATTTTTATTTATGTCTTTACTGTTTGAGCGACGTACAACTTTTCGCTTATGGTCTCGGGCTTCTTTGGCTTTTGAGTTTTGACATTTCGGCCCTCTGCTGGTTCGGCTATGCGTGTTCCCTACGTGATCACGTGCTTTATCTTTTGTTTGTCTATGTTTTCGTCATTCGAGCCATCTAAAATTTCCACTTTATGCTCACTGGCTTATTTATATGTTACTTTATTCTCTCGGCTTTTTTTCGTCCTAACGGCCTCGGCCAAGTAGTTCTGTTTTGCTTTTGTTTTGTTTTACCTTACGGGCGTTCCTTTGTTTCTCACGCTCCTTTGCTGCCCCTCACAGACTCCGAGTTTGTGTAGTGCTTTTAGCCCGGATCCACTTTTAGTTTACACGCTTGCGTTTGTCATGTTTTGTTATGCGTGTTTCGCCTCACAAACATCGGATTTGTACAGTGCCGTTTGCTCTTGTTTCGAAGTTTGTACTGTAGACTTGTTTATTTCATGCGTGTTTTGCCACACAGACTGCTAGTTTGTGTACTTCTTTAAGCTCGGTTCCCCTTTTAGTTCGTACGCTTGCGTTTCTCATCTTTTGTTTTGCGTGTTTTGCCAAACGAACATTCACATTGTGCGGCGCTTGCCCCTCGGTTTGCTCGCTTGCATTCTTAAGGTATCCGTGCTGCGCATCACAAACACCTCCGGGTTATCCCTTAAATTTTACTCATATTAGTTTTGTATACTTCTGGTTTTCTCGTACCAAGTTTCTTGCTTCACGTGGTTTTCCGCTATCCGCCTAGTAGACGTTGGTTTTTATTACCCTAGGTCTGCTTGGTTCCTGTATTTAGTTTTATGTTTTTTTGCAGTTTAG
The DNA here is from genome assembly GCA_024195265.1 of Dendrophyllia cribrosa. Taxonomy (NCBI): domain Eukaryota; kingdom Metazoa; phylum Cnidaria; class Anthozoa; order Scleractinia; family Dendrophylliidae; genus Dendrophyllia; species Dendrophyllia cribrosa. Next base: position 25,118,512 of record JAJLRJ010000008.1, on the reverse strand, counting down.
CTATTTTTCGTGTCATTGGCATCCTATTGTTTCCTTTTCTATAAGTATTGTTGCCAGTTCTACCCGGTTTAGCACTCTTTTATTGTGCGTTCCGCCTTTATTAGTGGAATTTTATGGTTCACGTGTTTATCTTGGTGCTAAACTCGAAGTTTACATGTTTCGGGTTGTAATCCGTAATCGGTATTCCTTTCTGTTTACTCATTATTTCCCTGTTATTTGCGGAGTTTGTTTTGTTCCGCGCCCTCTCCCGCGCCATTTGTTTCGTTTCCTTATTTTCCCATGGTAGCCTGAAAGGGTGTCTAATGCCCTAGTCGAATTACTGACGCTCTGGTTGCCATCCCTTGGGTGGGTTCTCTCGCAAGTTTCCCACGCACAATCGTTTACGTTTTCCTCGACATTATATCCTCTTCACCACTCAAGGGCTGGCAGCCTTTATATCATATATATATATATTTGCTTTGTCCTCCACTTACGCTATTTAAAGACACTTACGCTATTTAAAGACACCCTAAAAGTTTTCTAGTTTTCTGAGTTCTTGGCCGGGAGACAAGATGTTTTCTCTGCCACGCCTAGGATATGTCGCTAACTGGCTTGCAAAGGCTCCCGGAAAAAGACGCAGGTCCACATCATTTCTATGTCCTGACGTCATAGCTTTTTCAATAACGTGAATTTTAACAAATCCATGCTACAGATTTTTTATTGGGATGTTCTTAAAGGCCCATGTTCACCCAATCTGCTTTGCGCGCTTGTGTTTTTGTTTTGAAACGGTTCAATTGTTCAATGTAGCGTTGTGATTGGCTGGCACGTCCATTCCTCGATTTTCCGTCTGTGCGAAAATCAGCCCGGGCGCGCATTGCGTGTTGGGTGAACATGGGTCTTTAAGCCGTTGACATTGGTTTTATTGGAAAAAAATGTAAGACGTTTGAGTTTTAAGGGTTGTTATGTTCAGGTCACGTGACTTACCAAATATGGCCGTGACTCATGAAATTTAATGGACCATTAACAGAATGAACGTGACCAAACATCATAGCCGAGGAAGTAAAGAAACTCATTATATGACGTTTGGAACTCTTCCATAGCAACCACCTTGTAGTTAAGTTTCTTCCCCCTTAAGAAGTCAATCCTGGTCCCCACTCAGTGCGTTCCGTACCTTGGCTTTGCCATCGACTCTGTCCGCCAGGCGTTTACACTTTTGGGGGAAAAGAAGGAGAAGTTCCTTGCCCTTTTGGATCGTATTCAGTCTTCTGACCAGGTCGATGTAAAGACTCTGCAGCGTTTCGCGGGGAAATGCATCTCGTTCTCTTATGCGGTTCCGGGTTTGCGTTTGTTTATCAACGAGGTTAATTTGGCAATTTCCAGAGGCCTGCGCTCCTCTTGTGCCGTCCGCGTTTCCAATCATTTACGAGAAGAAATTGAACATTTGAATTTTCTTAGAGACTGGCAAGGTTGTCTCCCTTGGTTTTCAGAGTTCCATGTTCAGATCCAGCTCACCTCAGACACCTCCTCATTCGCCTGGGGTGGTGTTCTTGGTCCTTTTACCAAACCGACCGCCATCCATGATTACTGGCCCCCCTCTGTTCTGAGGTGCGACATTAATGTCAAGGAGGTTCTTGCCTTGGTAAACGTTTTAGAGGCCTTCTCCTCCACTGTTCAGGGCTGCCGCGTCGACGTCTTTACGGATAGCAAGACGCTCATTCGTTCATGGGGTCGCCAGGGTGCGAAGTCTCACGATCTTTGCGATGCTCTCGAGAACCTCTTCTCGTGGCAGTCCACGCGTCTCAACTTCCTGCTCAACCTCTACTATATCTCTTCAGCTTGCAACCCAGCCGATTCCCCGTCGCGTGCCTTCTCGCCGCTGGATTCCAAGCTATCCGAAAGTGCCTGGGACCGTATCCAGTCAAGTTTTGGCCCCCATTCTGCAGATCTTATGGCCCTTCCCTCCAATGTCCAAGTTTCCTTGGGGGAGTTCCCCCTTGCCAGTTTTCTCTCCATACCCAACTCCCAATTAATCTGGGGTTAATCTTTTTGCCCAGTCCCCCTTCTCCGGTGTCCCACCGTTCGCCTTTTGTGTCCCTGATATTCATCCTCGGCGGTTTTAGTGGCCCCGTGTTACGCCCAGGCGTCTGATTCTTTTCTCTTAGCTCCTAAAGGTTCGCTGGGTATTGTTTTAACCCCTTGCCGTACGGGTTTTTCGTCGGAGTGGCCTCTCCCGTGGGACCTTTGGGTTTTCCGTTTTTCTCCTTCTTAATTTTTTGGTCTGTTATTGTTACAGTTTTTTGCCCCTCACCTGGGAAACGCCTTTTGCTGTACTCGAGACTCACTAATAAAACTGTTGATGTTGCTCTCTTGTTGTGGGCGTAATTTTTTCTCTCGTCTTCTTGTTTTTCAGCACCTCCCGCATGTTTCCCGCCTTTTTACTTCAGCCGTGAGTTGTCCTGTTTGCCAGTACGCCAATGACCACACCTTTCGTTTTTGCCAGGATTGTGGTTATGTTCGGAAGAGTTGTGCGCGCGATATTCCAGCAGCGCTTGCCTTTGACCTCGACTCCATTGACAGACGCATTTGTTCGTTGCAGAACACTGCGTTATCCTCTGCGTATTCCAAGCAGAAGCAGTCTCTTCGGAAAGAACTGGAAAATTTCCTTTATGCTCTCCCTGGCCGTAAATCTATTTTTTTCCGCCACTCCATGGGATCTTTGCCGGTTCTTAGTGTTTAAGAGTAATTCTCTGAGAAAGTGGTGCAAAGTTGGAAATGAAAATTTTTAACCCCTCTTCATTTTTTGTGTGGAGGTAGGTTACCTGGGGGGATGAACAAAAACAACCATATTAGGGTCAGCAGATGTATCGTTGCCATGGTAACCGCGATTGATCATGCCATCCTCAGGCCTATGTTTTGATCAAAAATTTCACTCTCAAGTAGGAAATTTTTTGGAGTCTCGTTCTCGGGTGCGTGGAAACTAATTCAAATGAAATTCCATCAGAGAGTAGAGCCATCCTACTAGTTTATAAAAGTTGCTGTTAACATATTTTGTTTTATATTAAGAAGGAGAAAATGGCCGCTCTACAATGTTACATGTCAGCCATTTTGACAAACAACAAAATCAAGGACAACTATTTTCGCAATTATTCTCAAAGTGCTCTTTTCCCTGAGACCAAATTAGCAGCAGAGTTTACAAAAATGTTGGAGTTTCTAAATATCATAAAATCTTTTTGGGGAAAACTATTCTATGGCCATGGGAGGTGAACACATTTGAGGCAAATTTGACAAAACTACAAAATTGGCCATTTTGAAGCTTAATTATTCAGCGAATTATTTCGCCCAAAAAGACTTTAGAGAGACCGTTTAAGCGCCAAAAGTATTTATTACTATCTTGTCTGCTAACTATGTTTGATAAATGAGGTTTCGGCAACTAAATGTATTGAATTTTAAATTGATACAAAGCCTACCTTGTAAGGTTTGGTAATTTCTACAGTGTGCTTTTATCGCGCAAGTCCCTCGGACGGTCGCTCCGTTTTCTTGGCCAAATCTAGCACAGACTCTAGCAGACAGGTCACAACCGTTTCCCCCATCGAACATTCACTTCAGAGACAGACGATGGATCGTTAGTCCGCATATTACCTGATATATAATGGAAGAAGAATTCACTCTGTCAAAAGACACAGTCGCGCTTTTCATGGTTTCTGCCATCCATGGAATAAAATTAATCAGTTCAATCCATCCAGAGAGTAAAATAAATGCATCACTAACACTGCACTAAGCAAATACTAATCAGTAACCAATCCAGAATAAAATAATCGGCTTAAATCGACTCGTGGATCGACTTTAGTTGAGAGGCCAGGGAGTTGTTGTCGAGTAAACGTGCAGACCGGAAATACAAAGAGCAATTTATTACTGCTGACCGGATGTAACGCAACCTTTAAATGTCGACTTTCGATCTGGCGTTAAGATCTCTGGTATTAATATTTATGAATCTGGTATTCCCTGATTTGAGGGTAGATAAAAAAGTGCATCAGTCTGAGGATGAAAGCTTTGAAAAGAAATCGGCCTATATACGCCGAATATAACAGGCAAAAAAAATTGGTACGGTGCAGTCTAACAATTATGTTGCTCATTTACTTTACTTTGTAATATTTATGTTACACAGGACTCTAATCAAACTAGCCAACGCTAATTAGATGTTCTTGTTAAAATATTGAATTAAAATAAAAAAATTATTGATCTGTATTTTGTTATAGGCTAATCATGTTACAATATTACCGTGTAATCATGTAAATAATGCTACTCAATCACGGTCTGACAGTAGTGTTATAAACACTAGGGCTAAAGACTAGGGTAAAGTTAATTTTTTCGGAAGGTCACGGGCTTACAAACGTATTTAGTTTTCCGTTAACATCAAATACTCTACAGGCTTTTACGAGAACAAGAGCTTTCGATAGCTATAATTGAAAAGTACGCGTTTCCAAAACTACAGTTTCGTCAAGGACTCGAGGACTGGGGTTTGAATTATCTCGGTGTATTCACTGAAATGCAGTCATACCAAAAACCGAATACCTCGGGCGGGGGATGGGGGGAAACTCCCATGTAAAAATGAGGGGGGGTGCTTGTCGGAAATTTTCGAAAAATACCCTAAAAGGTACCAGAATCTTGTTTGATGGGTGTGGCTCACAGATATGTTACCCCTAAGAGGTATTAATTCTAAAACAACACATCTCACATTCTGCCATATATTTCGGCTCAATAAACCAAAAGGTAACATGATAATTCTAACGGAGGTCATTTTAGATTTTAGCATTCTAAGCGGTACTAATCTACAAATTTTGACCCCTAAAAGGTACGACGAGTACCCCCGTTATTTTATAGTCCCCACCCCGAGCCGAATCCACGTTTCACGTAAATACGGGCTCCTTTAGAATCAACGCAACATTGACAGGCGCTTTCTGTGAACGATAAGGATAAATTTTACTGTCTGAAGCTCGTCTCTGTTCATGCGAAAAAAGTTATCCTCTTGTACGTGTAACAGCTTCTTCCACTTCCGGCATTGTGGCTCGTCTAGCTGTGATTTCAGAGGTTGCTTTTTGGAGCATTATTCCTCTTTCCACTGTCTCTAGCTCTGCCTCTGAGATATCCTTTCGCTTGCAATTGGCAGCCATACGTGAAAAGCATGAGAATATTTGCTGTGGCGTTAAGAATTCCTAAACGGCAAATAATCGTTTGCCATCTTGTCTACGTTCTCCCTTATATGATCTATACGGGGACGTGCCGCTGGACAGGGTATGGTTTTTGGCATTTTTGTCCTGAACAGGGTATACAATTTAACGTGAGTCTGTCCTAAACAGGGTCTGAATCTGTCCTAAACATAGTATGGTTCCAGTTAACTTATAGCTTGTGGTGACTCACTTGTCGTGATTAGTATATTCATGCGAAGGCGAAGTCGTATTCTTTTCAACGGATCCATCTACCATTTTTTTAAAGCTAAGGTCAATAACCACGCACCAGCTGTGTCCTAGACAGGGTCCTAAAATAGAGGGTGTTGTCGTACACAGGGTAGGTATTTTCGTTTATTTTTGTCCTAAACAGGATCTGGCGTCTCAGACCTTCAGCGGCACGCTTATACCCAAATATTGGTCAAGTATCCCCCCCGGGCTACGTGCTCGCCTCATCTCTCTGGCTACTTCCTCGCCGTTGCTTTTCTCCCCAGTCTGTTCACCGATGTTATATTACTGATCCAGAAAAGTTTTCTGTTGCTCTGTGAACCGGACTTTTAATTTCTTGCACTGAATTTCAGCGCCCAGCCCATTTGGCATGTGTTTGAAACAGTCTCCTTTCTTGGTACGCCGCAATTTCCGACAAACAACCCCATTATTTTTATATGGGAGTCCCCCGCCCGAGGTACGGGTATTAACGCCAGATCGAAAGTCGACATTTAAAGGTTGCGTTACATCCGGTCAGCAGTAATAAATTGCTCCTTGTATTTCCGGTCTGCACGTTTACTCGACAACAACTTCCAGGCTTCTCAACTAACTTCGATCCACGAGTCGATTTAAGCCGATTATTTTATTCTGGATTGGTTACAGACTAGTACTTGCTTACTGCAGTGAATGGTGATGCATTTATTTTACTCTCTGGATGGATTGAACTGATTAATTTTATTCCATGGATGGCAGAAACCACGAAAACAGACTGAGTGAATTCTTCTTCCATTATATATCAGATTGTATGCGGACTAACGATCCGTCGTCTGTCTCTGAAGTGGATGTTCGATGGGGGAAACGGTTGTGACCTGTCTGCTAGAGTCTGTGCTAGATTTGGCCAAGAAAACGGAGCGACCGACCGAGGGACTTGCGCGATAAAAGCACACTGTATAAATTACGAAACCTTACAAGGTAGGCTTTGTATCAATTTAAAATTCAATAAATTTAGTGGCCGAAACCTCATTTATCAAACATAGTTAGCAGACAAGATAGTAATAAATACTTTTGGCGCTTAAACGGTCTCTCTAAAGTCTTTTTGGGCGAAATAATTCGCTGAATAATTAAGCTTCAAAATGGCCAATTTTGTAGTTTTGTCAAATTTGCCTCAAATGTGTTCACCTCCCATGGCCATAGAATAGTTTTCCCCAAAAAGATTTTATGATATTTAGAAACGCCAACATGTTTGTAAGCTCTGCTGCTAATTTGGTCTCAGGGAAAAGAGCACTTTGAGAGAAATTGCGAAAATAGTTGTCCTTGATTTTGTTGTTTGTCAAAATGGCTGACATGTAACATTGTAGAGCGACCATTTTCTCCTTCTTAATATAAAACAAAATATGTTAACAGCAACTTTTACAAACTAGTAGGATGGCTCTACTCTCTGATGGAATTTCATTTGAATTAGTTTCCACGCACCCGAGAACGAGATTCCAAAAAATTTCCTACTTCAGAGTGAAATTTTTGATCAAAACATAGGCCTGAGGATGGCATGATCAATCGCGGTTACCATGGCAACGATACATCTGCTGACCCTAATATGGTTGTTTTTGTTCATCCCCCCAGGTAACCTACCTCCACACAAAAAATGAAGAGGGGTTAAAAATTTTCATTTCCAGCTTTGCACCACTTTCTCAGAGAACTACTCTTAAATACTCCAGTGGCAAGACTCAAGTTCACGTGCACGGTTGCCCGCATTTGGGCCGAAGAGGGTCCTCTGGTTGTTCATGTCCCTTCCGCCTTTCCTATAATACGGTGGATTCATGTATAGGGAAGCTTCGTTCTATCTTCAATGAAGTCGGTCGCCAGGGTGAATGGAATCGGGCATTACTTATCGGCAACCCAGCCGCCGATTCCCGGATTAAACAGTATCTTAAGTCTGTTACTGAGGAGCAGCTCAAAGCAAGGGTCTCTCCCAAACAAGCTACCCTTTTTGTCGATAAGTTGGCTTTGCTCTCTCATTTTTTCGAGAAGCGTTTCCTTTCGCTTTCTCTCACCCCTTCTGAGCTCTTCATCGTCGCTAGAGACCAAGCTTTCTTTAAGACGCTTTTCTTCAGCGGCGACAGGGGTGGGGATTTAGGCCAAATCAAGACAGTGGAGATTACCCGTTTTCCAGGCGATAACGGTTTTTTGTTCAACCATGTTTGGGGCAAAATTTAAGAGATGGTGGCTCCAATCTTTTCGGGATACGGCGACACCCAAACTCCCTTATTTGCCCCGTCAGAGCCATTGAGAATTATATTATCGTATCTCGGAATATCGGTATAGAGTTGCGTCACGGATATCTATTCCGTCCTACCAACCCGCAGGGAAATGTATTAGATAAACCCTTTTTGCACTCCACGGCTGAGTCTCGTCTTAAGTTGTATCTCCAGCAAGCCGGTGTCGACGAGGGTGAAACTTTGCATAGCTTTAGGAGCGGTTGCGCCTTAACGCTTGCCTTCTCAAGATCTCCTCTCGCAGATATCATGTCTCACGTTGGCTGACAAAGTTCCACAACCGCCTCCTACTACATGAAGCTAGCTGATGTTTTCCGGGGGGAGCCCCAACTGCCGATGCGCTGGCATCGGTAACCCTACCAGCTATTGAATCTTCTAAAGTTTACAGTGATTACAACCACTTAAAGGATTTCGTTCTTGCTTTCCCGCCGCCCGGTCGTCTTCCCCCAAAACATCCTGTTTCTTCTCCGCAACCTGTTTAGTGTTTTACCCACAATTCTTCGCGTCTCTAATTAAGGTTCCGTCTCTTCTTTTAGTTCGGGTGTCTTCCCGTTAGTTCGGGTGTCTTCCCGTTAGTTCGGGTGTCTTCCCTTTTGGTTTGGGTTCCTTGAGTATGGGTTGTCTGGATCCTTGTGCTGGGCCTCCATTGCTCACTGCACTATTCGGCGGGAGGCAGATCGCCCATAACTTAATTAAGTGCAGGTCAGACCGGTGAGAATAGGATACTATCTACAGTTGTCGCAACATTCATGCGTTATTTCGAATGAGGCTACCGTTGGAAGATTCCAATAATCAATTTTAAACTTGAATTTTGCTTTCAATAATGCAATCCGTTTCCAATTAATAAAGTCATTCAGGGTGACATCTATTAAAATCATTTGCATAATTTTGGCTGATTTGACGAATTTGACGAGTTGCGCGCTGAGTATTTTGACTGTAATTTTGCCATCAAAGAACTCTAAACGTGAAACATCAGTACATCGCGTTAATAATGTCCTCTTTTTCCGCTGGTCGAGTATTTCCAATCTATATTTCTTTGCATTTGGAAGGGAGAGCTCGTCGTTCGCGCCGGGACCAACTCCCACACCGGAACCGGAAACAAGCAAACGACTTTCAGAAAGTCCAGGGTTGGTCTAGCGCGGGGCGTCGTGGGAAGGATGCAAGAATTCTGATCTGCATCCATCCCACAACGCCATGCGCACCGCGTAAGAACAAGAAGCGACGCCTGGGGACGAGGTAGTTCTTTTGTTGAGAAAATCCGAACACACCTACAAACCGTACGTGTAGCATGAAATATTTGCGGGAGTTTTATTTTGCGGATTGGTGATTTTTTTTTTGTGTTTTGCGTGAAAAATTTTTTGTGGTTCGAGATGACTGAAACTGCTGTTGGGAACTATTTTTTGCAATTTTTGGTGGTGAAAATAGTTCTCGATGAAAAAATTTCGGCCTTTCGCGCCCTATTCTCTTTGCTAAACAAAGGGAAGCTCTGATTCTCCCCCCCCCCCCCCTCTTAGATCCGCTACTGCTGAAATAACCTGTTTGATCATGAAAAGAACCACTTTTGCATTTCTGTTTTGTTTTTAGATTCAAGAGCAATTGCGCTGCTTTCAAGTGGTCAGCCATTTCAAAGAGTAGAGGGCCAGAAAAGAACTGTACAGTACACCACAAATGAGAAACAAGTTTTAATGTGTTGTTTGTACTTATTTTTAACAACAAGGTCTTTCGTCTTTTAAAATTGAATAACAAAACAAATATCCATTTCCTACCACTTATAATACTGCTTACATCCTAGTACTTAAAAGAGCGAATTAGTTCATCTACTATGGTCACAGTTTTCACTTTCTTAATAGAGGCTACAACACTTCCAAAAGCGACGTACTGAAAACTTGTTTCTCGGTCAGTTTCATCTCAAACGGCCTTGCGCATACTTTTAACAGGATCGTTTAGGCCCATTGCTTCTGGATCAATGTATTTTTTACCTTGCCTCAAATTGGCACGTGCGCCATCGTAGTTGACTGCGGTGAATGCGTTCCAGTCTCCAGCCGTGTCACCCACGACGATAGAAAAAGCACCACCAGGCATCAGATCGGGTGTTTCCTCAGTTATAAACTAAATAGTTAATAATAATAACTTTAATATTTATAAAAGCGCATAATACATGTGTATATGATCTAATGCGCTGATTAATTTGCGATTAATTTGTGTCGGAATTGTTTAACCTAATAAATAGAACATCAAGCACAGACAAATTCTGTGTCAACGATCTAATGAAATAGATAATTCAATCCACTGACTAAAAAGAACAGTTATAGATATAGCTTAGTCAATTCGAGGTGAACCTTCAGGTGAGCGTCAATTTGAGTGTGAGATTAATTTGTGTCGGAATTGTTTAGCCTAACAAAGAGAACATCAAGCACAGACAAATTCTGTGTCAACGATCTCATGAAATAGATAATTCAATCATTTTGTTCAATCCGCTGACTAAAAAGAACAGTTGAAAAGACATTGAGAGGTTCAGTTTTACCTTCTGCTTTCCTTTTTGATTTGGTTTTTCAAACACTGTTACACCGCTAGAGGCCATGATCTGCAATCAAACGTTAAAAAACGTTAATTATCTACACCGAAACGTCGACCTTATCAGCAGTTAGAAACAAGACTACACTGTGCAGACACAGATCTACAAATATTCTACACCTAGTTGAGAAAAGATCTTGTATTTTTACTTTTATTTTAACTGTTAATTTATCTTCAATTTGTATAGTATGTTAAGATCTGTATAATTAAAGTTGAGTAAATAAATAAATAAAACGTTCACCTTGTGATTTTAAAAGGCTGTTGAAAACTTCAGTGGGATCAGAGCTTCTTATCCTTCCTCAGTTGTACCTGAACTGATAAAGATATGTCGTGCTGTAGCCTTTTATTGCTTTAGAAACAATGCCCCCACAAACGTAATTAATGTGGTCGTTTTTTTTTTTACCAAAAATGGTCACAAAACTAGACCGGCTCTTCAAGATAAGTACCTTAATCATCAATCACATCTGTCAACACATCTGACAGTGGCACTGATTGTTTAAAATGTCTCATCAAGCTATAATTTGCTATATTGGTTGAGGCTTGAGAATGAACCTCTTCAGTTAAGCACCTCTTTAGCCGGCCCCATCAAATGTTACTTACCACGCCTAGCTTCTAAACTTCCACCTTGGCTAGTTGCATGATCCATTAAACCTTTCACAATGAGGCTAGATAAGAAAAGATAACGCTCTTTGTTTGTATAAGCCCCGCCCACGCTTGTCAAGAAGAGATGTGTTTATTTTTTGGGTAGGAAAATTATTTTTACTCGTTTAACAGTCGAAGGTGTGGCCAAATGATTAAGCAGTTTTTTTCCAATGTCAAAACAAACCTCTTATACTTTCGTCGTAGGCTATTAAGCAAGGATGCGGCAATGGTCAAACCTAATATCTTGGAAAAAGCGAAACAAAGAATCTGTGTTATAATTAGTGAGGTTCGTAAATTGGAAGAGAGAGAAAAAAGAGGAACCTGCTGGTTTATAATATTACTCCCGAAAATGTGTTTAACGATAAACCGCACTGAGGAACAAACACGGCATTCCAAATAAAACATCGGAAAAATGTCTTTCCAAGACTGAAATCAATAGCATATGTCTCACTAAGACAGTTTAAAAGTCATACAGTAGAATTTACCTTTGTGCATGCTATATACTACATACCGGTAATTCTACTGCAATGTTTTTAATAACAACTGGTGGTATCATGATCGAAACCGGAAAATTCTGTGTCATTTACCTAGAGACAAACAGTCCTCTCAACCGATTCAATCATTATTACTTACAAAAACAAGTTCACTATCCAAGAAATGACAAACTTTGCTCTAGGCAAAAGAGCTTCAGTGTAGCTCCACGCAAAGAAATCAAAGAGACCTGGATGAATGATTATGAATAAAGATATGTATTTCCTTTTTTCATCCATAATCAACTCACTTGTGAGGAAAAAAACGAATTATAAGGGAAGTTTAATTTCACCTTCAGCCCGTATTATGTTATCCGTAGCACTTTCGTAGTGTAGAATAAAGACTAATTCCATAAAAAATCAGCACCCCGAATTCTGAACAAAACGTGCACTGTGTAAAACCTGAATGGTATCACAATTTTCGGACGAACAAACTGATGAAAATGTAATGGAAGTCCCGGGGAGGGGGAGGGGGGGGGGGGGGGGGGGGGGGTACTCAACAAAGTTTTGTACGGGGATGCTCCGCCTCGAGGTCCAAACCCTTACCCTTTCATATACCGTTTTTGACAGAAAAGGTACCCCTTTCATATACCTTTCATTGAAAATGGTGCCCCTTTGTTGAAAATGGTACCCCTTTTATATAGCCTTTACGTGCGTCTATTTGATATATTTTGAAAGGCCCTTTTTATAATACTTAAATTGCAGTTTTCTCTACCTTTTTTATGCTTCGAATCGTGTTTTCGCTACCATTTCCTATTCTTCGTGAAATCCCTACCCTTTCACATACTTCAACTCGTAAAATCCCGACCCTTTCATATACCTCCAGCCTAAAAAAGGTACCCCTTTTGGGCGGAGCATCCCCGTATAGCCCATTATAGGGAGTACCCCCCCCCCCCCCCACCCCCGGGATGGAAGTCTATTGTCCGAGAAAGTCAACTGCGAAACGTGATCAGGTGATGGCATTTGTTTGCGTGATATTTCAACGCCGGCCTGCCGCTTGATTAAGCAGGAAAAGCAGGAAAATTCTTTTACTCAACTATGAAGTCGTTAAGAACAGGTGTGTCCAAATAAATGAAAGCATTTTAGGCTTACGTCAAAACAAACCTCTTATATGTTTTGTCATGTGTCGTTAGAAAGGAATCACGCGATGTATTGTGAGTTAATTGTACAGCGTCCGGAAATTGTAACCAGGGAAAAAGCAATCAAAACACAGGTGCAAAGTTTGACCGAAAATTAGGCGTCACTGACACAAAAGAAAACTTACAGCTGATGCTAAATAAAAAAACTCTTCTCTTGAACCCCACTAACCCCGAACTAGAAGTAACGATGAAAAATGTTTCAGTCATCCTCAGTAGTAGTAGTAGTAGTAGTAGTAGTAGTCTATCCTGTCTCACTAACATGTCTTGTACTTTCAGATCAGTTTCCTCGCTTTAAGACAATCTTTAAGATTCAAAATTTCAAAAATTTGAATGCTGTCATAACCCAGCTCTAAAATCTCGTATATCGGCCACACAAGTGTTACTATTTTCGGTGTTTTACAAGTTTGCATAGATGGACAGGCTCGGGCGCCTAAAATGAATTTCAGTGTCTTAATTTTTTTCTGCTATATCAGTGATAAACCCCCTCTATGTTATTATCAGTTTCTGTTTAATGAATTATTATTCTTATCTTGTTGACTTGATACAACAACAAAACACAAAAACAATCATAACATTAATGTAGTTCTTGGTGCTAAAGATTGACTTAAAACGTAAAAACGTAAGTAGGCTTCTTCTTATTATTATAGTATCCTATTGCAACTCCACGTTTAAATTGTAACGTTTCTTGCCGGCTATAGAGTCAAAACCTGTAAGACCCTGAAGAAGAAAGGCTGTGCCTTTCGAAATATTGGATTCAAATACAATTTCCGTACCGTTTAATCAGCCTTGCTTTTGTATCATACTGTTTCATTTTTACAGCTGATTAGATCCTTCACTACAGGATCCGGTGCTTCTATTTTGTTACGGTGGTCCTTGCAAACACAGTTACGTTTTTATAATTCCTTATTGACCTAAACAGCAACAAAATCAACCGGGTAAGTCGATTAAGTCTGCTGAGAATTTTGTGTTTCCCTGCATTATCACCAGATGACTTTTTCATGCTCATGAAAGGATTTTCCAGCCCCATGGCATCTAAACTTGTGTAGTGCCGACCTGGTTCTAAGGTGACGTTTGCTCCAAGTGATATCCCACTTGAGTAAACACTTGCCATTTATTGGCGTTTTCTTTCAATATAATGGAGCGTGCACCTTCGGGAAAAGTATTCGTCAGGTCTGGTAAGTCTGGAGAACTTTCCTCTAATTCCTATAAATAAGAATGATTTAAATATGAGTGTTAGATTGATCGTCAGTGAGTCTATATATCTCAGTACCCTGGTTCCTCACTCAGGGCTTACACGCTCTACCTGTAATCCACGCAGTATCGCAACATTTGTAACCGAAGGAAAAAAAAAACCGAATTTTAGTTCTAGAGAAAACAATGCTTACCTCGAGAGTTAACAATCGGACTGAGTATTGTATTCCTCGAGCATCTTAGAGCAACTCATATAAAATATTTGAAAGGTTTGCTCCACGAACATATCGCACGACAATCAGCTTGTTTTAATATCATAAACCATGTTCAAGCAATTAGTTTTTAACCTTACTTGCATTTTCCCGCCATATCCTTCATTCTGATACACCGCCGCAGACTGAAAATAAAATAATAAGAAACAATTTTAACAATATTGTACCGCGGTAATAGCTTTATTATCTGAATAGATATTACCTTTATGAAGGAGAACCTTCGCATGCTGTTAACAGGGTTTTCCAGGCCCATAGAATCTAAACTTGGGTAGCGTCGACCTGGTTGTAAGATGACATTTGCTCCATGATATCCTATACTTGAGTAAACACTTGCCATTTATTGGCGTTTTGTTTCAATATAATAGAGCGCGCACCTTCGGCGAAAGTATTCGTCAGGTCTGGGAAGTCTGGAGAACTTTCCTGTAATTCCTATAAATAAGAATGTTTTAAATGAGTGTTAGATCGATCGTAAGTGAGCAACTATATATCTCCAGTACCCTGGTTCCTCACTCAGGGCATCGCAACTTCAGAGTACCCTGAACAATGTCATAAATGTTTAACCTTACTTGTTTTTTTCCGTCGTACCTTTCACCTTCAAACAGTATCACAGTCACTGTACTCATTATACCGATCTAAAATTTAAGCACAAAAGAAAACATTAACAATCTTTTTTCGCGTTTGAGAAACCGTAGGCTAAACAAATCTTATCATTTATGGATGGCGAAAGATTAATCAGAAATTTCTCCATGAACACCACGCAAGTCATTTAAAATGAAAGTGAAGCAGCCACAAGCAACCACCTCCGTTTATTCTCGTCGCAGATCTTCTGCGCAGAGAGCGCGCCAATTTCAGTGATCATGTGGAAAAACGTTTCAAAGATAAAGTTAACTTACTTTAAGAAAACCTTTCAAGCGCAATGCCTTCTTAAACATCGGAAGTTACCGTAAGATGGGTAGAAATTGTTTAATCTTGTATTTGCCTGCCGGTTGACTTATGTCTGTGTATGCGCCTTTGAAAAACCCTTGGCGACCGAGAAAGCATGGTATAACGTACGTATATAAACCAGTTTGCTCTGTATTGTTAACGGTAGTACTGTATAATAGCTAGACTGTTGACTCGCTTACTAAAAGAAATATTTAAAAATATATTGTACTATAAAGATAAAAATATTTTTTGGTAGAAATAATAATGTGGGAGAGAAAGACTACCTGTGTACAAAATGAAACATAATTTGTTAGTTGTTTGTGGAACAGGATCCGCTTTCTGATCAGGTTAAGCATATATATTGCACCTAAAAATACAGCAACTGAAATATCCCGTGAATAATGGCAAAAGATGACATGTTAGGTGAAAGCTATTGATGACACCTAAATCTTACCTCGATGTTAAACCACGACGACAAATTCGACCATTCCTGAGATTCGCATTGTTCAAGAGATATCAGTGATTTCAGTTTACTCTCACACGTTCTCAATCAAAATCACTTAATTATAACGACATGAACAATTTTGCTTCGGGCGAACATCTCATTTCTTTCTGGCATCAAACTAGCCTCTTGAGTCTTAAAAGTCTTTACTGTCATAATAATGTAGGTTTGTTTAACATAAAATTGCATATCAACTACTCAACAGGTCCGTGCAAAATAAACCTACTCATATCTTTATTAATTCTTCAATGATATTTGTCATTTTCTTTCTTAGCTGCCATCAACTCAAATAAAATCAGTGACAATATCAATACTGATAGAAACTCACCGTACACTTGCAATGGGTATAACGATCAGAAAAAAAGAGAGAGAGGGACGAAAAACGAATCTCGGGACCCGATGGAATCACCTTGATTTCAATGCAGACCAGTCTAAAAGACAACGGGCAAATTGTTCCATAATGTGATGTCTCGTATATAACCCTATTGCCTCAATTCACACGATTTAAGCAAATAGACAATGTAAACAGAGTTGTCGAGTTCATAGAAGATGAACTGGAAGATAAACTTTAAGATGAACAGGAAGTTTAATTTCAAATGATCATGATAACACAGATAACTTAAAATATTGGGAATAATCTGGCAACTCATTTTGTTTAGCGTTTGTTGTGTAATATTGTTTAATTGGTATCTAAGATTCGAAGCCATAATCATGTCAATCCACGCGAGAATGTCGACTGTTATGTGCTCCTTTTTTTTCAAAAGGGTCAAAGTTGTAAGTAATTATCAGATCATTATCGCAGATAAGATGAACATTATGTAAATGATTTATTAACCAATTAAACTAAAAAGGTAGCAGGTGCGGTTTTGCTTCCAATGAAGTCGATTTCATCAAAACAAACCACTTGAGGTTTATTTTTTCCTCTTGGGGAAGGATTTGGGCATCAGTGCATTTCCATGTTAGTCCGCCATTCTTAACGGGAAGCCACACACCATCTCATTCAATAGCCATCAGATGCAGGAACCCGTAAATAATATTAAGAAATAAACTGACCACATTCTTGTTTGTGCTCATCTTATCTGGTGTTTTAAGATGCTGTTTCTTCCGCCATGATCAGGGTAAAGAAACGCCATAAGAAATAAAACATTGTCAGGTGATACGGAATTTCTGTGAACCCTAGCATGCGTAACAGCCGCTTCTGCGATGCGCGAGAGTGAAGGGTAGAAAACCAGCCAGCTCTTAGAAGAAACGAAATGTTTATATCCACAACAATGTTCTCTTGACCGAAAAAAAAAAATATAGAAGTGCAGTTTGCGATATCCACATAGAAAGTATTCACGACAAAGGGAATTGAGCGTGGTCATCTTCCTTCCAGGTAGATAAGAGTACACGCAAGTGCTAAATTTCCGCCTTTTACTCGCTTTGGAAAACAGGGACTTAGTGAAAATACCGGATAATAAATTAACGGGGAAGCCGAAATTAAAAGGGAAGTTAATAACCAACGAAAATAACCGGCGCTGTGTAAATAAAACATCTTATTGAAACGTCTTTGTCAGGCTTTAATATGGGATATGATTTTAACTTGTACTAATTTACATTTACCGGTTTGCAGTGTACTGCTTTCTCAGAGCACTGCATCAGTAATTTACTCAGTTATATTCGTAGTTGTTGGGAAGGATCGAGTGATAGCATTCTGTTACATGTCCGTGACAGAATCGTAACTTTGTAGTACCCTAAACAATTTTTATAGTATTGGCCTGTTTAACCTTACTTGCTTTTCTCCGCCATGGTCCTTCTTGCTCTGACACAATCAGTATACTCATGCCAGTCTGAAACTCAACCACCCGTTTATTCATACGGCGGATCTTTCACGCAGAGAGCACGCCGTTTTTGGTGATAATTTGGAAAAACGTTTCAAAGTGATGGACTTAAATTTAGAAAACTCACTGACTTATCAAGCGAATGGCCTTCTTAAGCAGAGCCGTTTATCACATGTTACCGTCAAGGGGGAGGAAAATGTTCAATCTTTTATTTACCTGCAGGAGACTAATCAGTGTGTAACTGTGAGCTTTTCAAAACAAGATCTATATAAAAGTATGTAAACTTAGAAACTGTAATACTGAATACTTGAATTAGCCAGACTGCTGAATGGGATACTTAAAAACAAAAAATTATTGTATTCGGCCACGCCATAAAGATTTTGGTGTCGAGAAATAATAATAATAATGGGGGAGTCAGCTGTTCGTGGAGTACGATCCATGCTTTTCCTAAAACTAATACAGAGAAACTGATGATCTCGTAAATAATGGCATAAGATGGCATGTTTCAAGGGTGAAAGCTATTGATGACACCTGAATTTTCCCTTGATCTCAAACGACGACGACAACAAATTCGACAATTCCCGAGTTTACATAGTTCAAGATATTTCAGAATAATAATTGCATAACAAATATTCAACAGGTCAGTGCAAAGTAAATTTACTTATTTGTCATTTTCTTTCTTTAGCTGCCATCAACTCAAGTACTCGAGTAGTCAAGTGAACTTGACAATATTGACGCCAAATCACCGTCCACTTGCAATGGGTGTAATGATTAGTAAAACAAGAAAGGCGGAGTTCGAATAGCGAATCTCGGGGCTCGGGGCTCGAAGTATTCACCTTGAATACACTTTGCAGCATTTTTTACGGACAAACTTTTCCATAATGCAATCTCTCCTTATTTCAATCCCGGCCAAATAGAGAAGTTGTTGAGTTCCGTCATAGAACATGAACGGGAAGTTCAACGTTGTGATGAACAGGAAATTTATCTTTAAAGTGCCCCTGTGATCAAATTTTTGATTTGATTTTTTTACATTTTCGTGTACAATTAGACTTTCTTACTCATCTTGCTAAATTTCAATTCATTACGAACATCAGAAGACATTTTATTTTAACATTTATTTCCGAGAATTTACGGCCGCCATTAATCAACCTTGTTCCAAGGTTTGGTTGCGAATGGGAGAAAGTGACGTCAAAGACTCAAACATACCTCAAACATGCTTCAGGGTTGAAATTATAATAACAATAAGTATTGAAAATCACGTGAAAAACAACAAAAACTTTGGACTTGTTCTTCGTGCAATTTTCTATGGTGATTGTTATTATAATTTTAACCCGTGAGGTAGGGTTTGATGGACACCGCGGCAGAACGCACTGCGCATGAGTAGAAAACTGAGCATCCGGTGAATTACGCATTTCCGGTGACATACTGTAATCCCATGTAAATGTTGTAGTTAATGTTTTTATCTCGGGTAATTTTTATTTTTCCATTGTTTTTGGGTATGGTAATATATGCTCATGAATTTGAAACGAAGGAAAAACAAAAATTACCTGAAATAAAAAATGAACTACAACATAAACAACATAAAACTCCCGTACCGCGAAGTTTGAAAACAAAAAGTAAGAGTTATAAAACAAAGGTAGAGAAAAAGTTTGTTTCGTTGAAAAGTTTTTTCATCGTTCAAGTTTCAAGCGTTTGCACCAAGGGGTTTGGTGTTTGCACCAACAACGAAATATGAACAAATAATTTTTGCATCGCATTTTTTCACAAAAAACAAGTCTTCACTCCATCTCGAAATGTATTCATGCAAGAACCGATCGTGTACGTAGCATAATTTTCTTCGGTTTTGGTCCTTTCATCATTGCATCTAGAAAATCTAGGTCTGTTGGTTCATGCAGAAGTGTTGTGTTTAACGGACCGGAAGTGCTTGAAGTTTACGCATGCGCAAACGTTCTGCCGCGGTGCCGGTTTGATGTGATATTGTTTGGTATCAAAGATTAATATATTCGAAGCCATATTCCCGTCAATTCACGCGCGAATGACCACAAAGTGCTCTTTTTTTCAAAAGGATCAAAGTTGTAAGTCATCGCAGATAAAATGAACATTATCTAAGTTATTGGCAACACTGAGGAAAATTATTTTAACCAATTAAACTAAAGAACAAGCAATTGTGGGTTTGCTTTCAATGACGATAAAGTCGATTTTATAAAAAAAAAAACACTTCAGGTCTATTTCGTTCTATTCCCTTTGGCAAGGATTTGCGCATCACTACATTTCCATGTTAGTCCGCCATTCTTAACGGGAAGGCATACCATCTCATTCAATAGTCATGCAGAAACCCGATGAATTGAATAAGGTTAAGAAATAAACTGACGACATTCTTGTTTGTGCTCACCTTATCTGGTGCTTAAGATTGGACACTGTTTCTTCTGCCACAAAGAATGTATCCCACGACAGAGGGAATCAGTGAAGGGACTAAATATATAAGTATTAAATGGAAGCAGTGAAGAATCTGTTTCCATTTGGACGTACCCAGCTGCAAGTTAAAGAGCAAGGAGGTGTGGTGGAGATGCTTTGTAAAAATTCAAGTTTTAAAAGAACCACCACCTTTATTTAAGAATTCTTTGAATAAACGAAATGACGCGTACGTTCTTTAGTCAAACCGAATCAGAACTCGAGAGGGATCTCTACTTTAACGCCTTCAGTAACAAACACAATTTGTGCAATTTAGCATAGTCATCTTTCTTGAAGGTAGGTAAGAGTATACGCAAGTGCTAAAATTACGCCTTTACTTGTTTAGGAAAACAGAAATTTAGTCTAAATACCGGATAATAAATTAACGGGGAAGCCGAAATTAAAAGAGAAGTTAGTAACCAACGAAAATAACTGACGTTGTGTAAATGAAACACTAAATTGAAAAGTTTTCCATGGTCACTTTGCGCCCAATATACTTTGCTGTTTTTATTTTTCATTCTCAATTCAGTAGTAAGCCAAAAACGACTGTGCACTTCCTACTGTTTTTTATTAATATCATAAAATATAAAGTCAAGGCGAAACGTGATGGCATTTGTTTGCGTGATATTTAAACGGCGGCCTGCCGCTTGATTAAGTAAGAAAAGCAGGAAATTAAAATTCTTTTACTCAACTATAAAGTCGTTAAGTGGAGGTGTGTCCAAATAAATGAAAGCATTTTGGGCTAACATCACGCGATATATTGTGAGTTAATTGTACAGCGTCCGGGAATTGTGACCAGGAAAAAGCAATTAAAACACAGGTGCAAAGTTTGACTGAAAAATCAGGCTTCACTGACACAAAAGAAAACTTACAAGATGATGCAAAATAAAAAACTGTTCTCTTGAACCCCGAACTAGAAGTAACGATGAAAAATGTTTCAGTCATCCTCAGTAGTAGTAGTCTATCCTCTCTCGCAAACATGTTTTGTACTTTATTTCAGTTTCCTCGCTTTAAGACAACCTTTAAGATTCAAAATTTCAAAAATTTGAATGCTGTCACAACCCAGCTCTAAAATCTCGTATATCGGTCATACAATGTTACTATTTTCAGTTTGCATAGCTGGACAGTCTCGTGCGCCTATAATGAATTTCAGCGTCTTAAGGTTTTTTTCCTGCTATATCAGTGATAAACCCCCTGTATGTTACTATCAGTTTCTTGTTAATGAATTATTATTCTTATCTTGTCGACTTGATACAACAACGAAACACCAAAACAATCATAATATTAATGTAATTCTTGGTGCTAAAGATTATGACAGCTTTCTTTATTTTGCCTTTTTCCGCTGTGAACCGGTGATCAAAAATATGACCGAGACTGCCTGACCAAAATCAACCGAGTCCACTCTTGCTGTCGGTTTAGTCTGTTGAGGCTTTTGTGTTAACATCTGCATTATCGACAGAGGACTTTTTCATGCTCATGACAGGATTTTCCAGCCCCATGGCATCTAAACTTGTGTACTGCCGACCTGGTTCTAAGGCGACGGTTGCTCCATGATAACCCACTTGAGTAAACACTTGCCATTTCTTGGCGTTTTCTTTCAATATAATGGAGCGCGCACCTTCGGTGAAAGTATTCGTCAGGTCTGGTAAGTCTGGAGAACTTTCCTCTAATTCCTATAAATAAGAATGATTTAAATGTGAATGTTAGCAGAGATTCAGAAGATTGGTAGTGAGTAAATATTTGTCTCAAGTCGCATGCCTCCTCGCTAAGGCAGTCTTACACGATATACCTGTAATCCACGAAGTAGCGCAACATTTCTGTCCGAAGAAAAAAACCGAAATTCAGTTCTAGAGAAAACATTGTTACCTCGAGAGTTGACAATCTAACCGAGTATTGTATTTCTTGAGCATCTTAGGGCAACTGATATCAAAGATTTGAAAGGTTTTCAAGAATATATCTTCCGACAATCAGCTTGTCTAAAAATCATAAACCATGTTCAAGCAATTAGTTTTTAGCCTTACTTCTCTTTTCCCGCCATATCCTTCATCCTGATACACCGCCGCAGACTGAAAATAAAATAATAAGAAACAATTTTAACATTGTTTCGCCGTATAAGCTTTATAATCTCAATAGATATTACCTTTACGAAGGAGAACCTTCGCATGCTGTTGGCAGGGTTTTCCAAACCCATATCATCTAAACGTGGGTAGCGTCGACCTGGTTGTAAGATGACGTTTGCTCCATGATATCCCACTTTGGTGAACACCTGCCATTTCTTGGCGTTTTCTTCAAAAATAATGGAGCGCACACCTTCGGGGAAAGTATTCGTCAGGTCTGGTAAGTCTGGAGAACTTTCCTCTAATTCCTATAAATAAAAGATGACACCGCACTAGTTGTTTGTGGGTGAATGCGGAAAGTCAGGAATTGTCAAATTTAGAAACTTCAGTTGGATTTTTTTTACGATTTCTCAGTTATTATAGGAAACGAAAAAAAGTTTTCTTTTACGAGGCAACATTAATGCAGCCTTTAGCCTTAAATGTTATTGCTACTATATGAGCTTTTTATTTTTATTTTGCTATGCATTTAAAAAACCTGATTTTATTATTATTTTTATTTAAATCAATATTTATACAGGAGCATTCAGTTTAGCATAGCTAGTTTAAATGGAGTCCTGACATAACAACCGAACTACCATGAATGGGGCAACAGTACTAGCCAACAATTGAAATAACCAAGCTATTTCCATGTCAGTATTAAACAGAATCGGCCGCATCAATGCTCCAAAAGCACAGTACATTTGGTATCGTTTCATACACGTCTGAAAGTATCGCAACTTACTTAGTACTTTGAACAATGTCATAAATCGGTTTAAACTTACTTGTTTTTGTCCGCCATACATTTCACCCCCAAACAGTATCACAGTCACTGTACTCATTATACCGATCTAAAATTTAAGCACAAAAGAAAACATTAAAAATGTTATTCCGCGTTTGAGAAACCTTAGGCTAAACAAACCTTATTATTTATAAATGGCGAAAGATGAATCGGAAATTGCTCCATGAACACCAATCAAGTCATTTCAAATGAAAGTGAAGCAATCACAAGGAACCACCTTCGTTTATTCTCGTCGCGGATCTTCTACGCAGAGAGCGCGCCGTTTTCAGTGATAATGTGGAAAAACGTTTCAAAGATCAAGTGAACTTAATTTAAGAAACCCTATCAAGCGAAATGTCTTCTTATACATTGAAAGGTACCGAAAGGTAGAAATTGTTTAATCTTGTATTAACCTGCCGGTTGACTGATCAGTGTGCGTGTGCGCTTTTGAAAAAGCCTAATAGCGACCGAGACACAGCACGGTATCACGTACGTATATAAACCAGTTTGCTATTATTACAAGCTGTAATACTGTATAATAACTAAACTGTTGACTCACTAAAAGAAATATTTAAAAACTCAAAAAATACATTGTGCTATTAACATAATTTTTTTTTTTGTAAAAATAATAATGTAAAGGAAAGACTACATGTGTACTTAATGAAGCACAATTTGTCAGTTGTTTGTGGAGCAGGACTCCACAAACATTGTGCTCGGAACCTGGATCTTACCTCGATCTTAAACGACGACGATAAATTCGACAAGACAATTCCCGAGATTCGCGTTGTTCAAGAGATGTCAGTTTACTCTCACACGTTCTAAATCAACATCACTTAATGACACTTAACAAATAGGTCACGTGTACGCCTGGGAACGCACTCTTTTTGTTGAAATTATTGCTTCCGGCAAACATCTCATTTCTTTCGATCTGTTAACAAACCACTCATGTCCAGAAATGCAGGTAACTCGGACCTTGGGTACTTCATATTACACACAATTATTTGTCATTTGCATATGACTTCATGTTTGACAGAATTGCTTGCGTTTAGGTGAGAATTAGGGTTAGGGGACACTTCATGATGTCTATCATAAAGAGCATGAATCTCATTGGCCTCTTGAGTCTTAAAAGTCTTTCCTGTCATAATAAGGTTTGTTTAACATAAAATTGCATATCAACTACTCAACAGGTCCGTGCAAAATAAACCTACTCATATGTATCTTTATTATTTCTTCAATGATATTTGTCATTTACTTTCTTAGCCGCTGCCATCAACTCAAATAAAATCAGTGACAATATCAATACTAACAGAAACTCACCGTACACTTGCAATGGGTATAACGATCAGAAAAAAAGAGAGGGGTACAAATAACGAATCTCGGAACCCGATTGAATCACCTTGATTTCAATGCAGTCCAGTCTGAAAGACAACGGGCAAAATGTTCCATAATGTGATGTCTCGTATATATCCCTATTGTTCATTTCACACGATTTAAGCAAATAGACAATGTAAACAGAAAAGTTGTTGAGTTCATAGAAGATGAACTGGAAGATTAACTTTAAGATGAACAGGAAGTTTAATTTCAAATAATCATGATAACACAGATAACTTAAAATATTGGAAATGCACTGGCAACTCATTTTCTTTAGGGTTTGTTGTGTGATATTGTTTAATTGGTATCTAAGATTCGAAGCCATAATCCTAATGTCAATCCACGCGCGAATAACTATTAAGTGCTCCTTTTTTTTCATGAAGGGTCAAAGTTGTAAGTAATCATCAGGTCATTATCGCAGATAAGATGAACATAATCTAATGATTTATTAACCAATTAAACTAAAAAGCAAGCAAATGCGGCTTTGCTTTCAATGAAGCCGACTTCATCAAAACAAACCACTTGAGGTTAATATCGTTTCCTTAGGCAAGGATTTGGGCATCAGTGCATTTCCATGTTTGTCCGCCATTCTTAACGGGATGGCACACCATCTCATTCAATAGCCATGCAGGGTTGAACCCGATGAATTGAATAACATGAAGAAATAAACTGACCATATTCTTGTTTGTGCTCACCTTAGCTGGTGTTTTAAGATTAGGTACTGTTCTTTCTGCCATGATAAGGGTAAAGAAACGCCATAAGAAATAAAACATTGTCAGGTGATACGAAATTTCCGTGAACCCTAGCATGCGTAACAGCCGCTTCTGCGATGCGCGAGAGAAGGGCAGAAAACCAGCCAGCTCTTAGAAGAGACGAAACGTTTATATCCACAACAATGTTCTCTTGACCGAAGTAAAATACAGAAGTGCAGTTTACGATATCCACATAGATAGTATTCACGACAAAGGGAATTAAAGGGACTAAATATATCAGTTTCATATGAAAGTAGTGAAGAATCTGTTTCCTGTACACCATGCTCCATTTGGACGTACCCGGAGCAACGAGGTGTGGTGATTGAAGATACTTTCTAAAAGTTGAAGTTTTTTTAAAATAATCAAACCGAATCAAAACTCGAGAGCGAGCCCTACTTCAACGCAGTTAGTAACAAACACAATTTGCGCAATTTAGCATGGTCATCTTCCTTCCAGGTAGATAAGAGTATACGCAAGTGCTAATTTTCCGCCTTTCACTCGCTTTGGAAAACAGAAACTTGTAGTCAAAATACCGGATAATAAATTAACGGGGAAGGCGAAATTAAAAGGGAAGTTAAGGTGGCTCGACTGGGTTTTTTGGTGACGTAACACCCCAACTTTGAACGGCTGATACTTCACTGTCCGAGCTCGGTCAGGCAAGCTGTTTCACACATAAACTAGAGATAAAATGAACTTTCTAAAAACGTAGATTTGATTGACATCAGCGTTACCATAACAACGATCTGATGACGTCATGGTTTTTGCATATTAGTAATTTTCTCAACATCTAGACCTAAACTTTTAAAACGACTGTATGCTTCTTATAGTCTAGATGTATGTCTTCAAGACTGCAAAGTTTGAAAAAATTCTATGAGAGCGTTTTCGAATAAAATTGGGTTGAATATTTTCAATCAAAAATTTAAAAATCCGCATAACTTTCTGTTATTTCGTCGATGCCAGCGTTTTCCTGACAAATTGACACAATATTTTCACCATATATTATTCATGTGCCATAAAACTACATTCCTTGAAGGTTTCATCCTGTTTGCTTCACTAGATTTCAGTTGATGTGATCAGAAGCAATGTCTTAAATATGCTCATTCTACTTACAGAAGTGACACTTTTGTTAGGGAAGCGTTTGTTTAAAAACTAGTCGATGAATTTTTTTTTAAATCTTTTAATCTAAAGTTGTGCATGTAATGCACTATCTCTGCAAATTTCAAGTGCATTGAATCATTTTAAGGGCGCGAAATACAATTAAAAGTATAGGAGACTTTTGCATTCGTCTTCCAAAGTTTCATTGCTGTATTATCTGTTGACAGCTGGTTTATTTCAGGACTTTCTCTTTTGTCTACATTCTACATATTTGTGCGCTTTTGAAACAACACGTTTGCCATGCCTGCATGCTCCAAAGCGATCGTGAAAATTCTTTTCATAGTACAATGACTACAATGACAATTAACATAAGGCTGCGGTCATGCACATGTAACACGTTTAAAATTTATTCAGAAGTGCACAAATATGTAGAATGTAGACAAAAGAGAAAGTCCTGAAATAAACCAGCTGTCAACAAATAATACGGCAATGAAACTTTGGAAGACGAATGCAAAAGTCTCCTATACTTTTAATTGTATTTCGCGCCCTTAAAATGATTCAATGCACTTGAAATTTGCAGAGGTCGTGCATTACATGTATAACTTTAGATCAAAAGATTTTAAAAAAATTTCATCGACTAGTTTTTAAATAAACGCTTTCCTAACAAAAGTGTTACTTCTGTGAGTAGAATGAGCATATTTGAGACATTTCTTCTGATCACATCAACTGAAATCTAGTGAAGCAAACAGGATGAAACCTTCAAGGAATGTAGTTTTATGTCACATGAATAATATATGGTGAAAATATTGTGTCAATTTGTCAGGAAAACGCTGGTATCGACGAAATAACATAAAGTAATGCGAATCTTTAAATTTTTGATTGAAAATATTCAACCCAATTTTATTCGAAAACGTTCTCATAGAATTTTTTTAAACTTTGCAGTCTTGAAGACATACATCTAGACTATAAGAGGCAGACAGTCATTTTAAAAGTTTAGGTCTTGATGTTGGGAAAATTACTAATATGCAAAAACCATGACGTCATCAGATCGTTGTTATGGTAACACCGATGTCAATCAAATCTACTTTTTTGGAAAGTTCATTTCATCTCTAGTATATGTGTGAAGCAGCTTGCCTGACCGAGATCAGACAGTGAAGTATCAGCCGTTCAAAGTTGGGATGTTGTGTCGCCAAAAAACCCAGTCGAGCCACCTTAATAGCCAACGAAAATAACCGGCGTTGTGTAAATAAAACATCTAATTCAAAAGTTTTCCATGGTCACTTTGCGCCCAATAAAACTTTGCTGTTTTAATTTATTTTTCAGTCTTAATTCAGCAGAAGCTAAGAACTTCAGTCTGTACACTTGCTACTGCTTTTGATTAATATCAGTGTTTTAACATGAGCAAATCTCTGTCAAACAGTGGAGCCACGTCTCGCAGGTACCTATAGGCAGACAGTGCTAACGGCCCCGATCTTAAAATAATAAACAACAACAATAATGACATTCGAAATCATTTCCCGGAATGTCGCAACGGAAACCTAGAAATAAATTTGCTGATCACGCGCTGGAAAGCAAATTGGACTTTGGCCTTCAGTACCAAATGCCCCCGCGCCGATTAAACTTATGTAAGCTGTGCAAAGCTGATGTCCGACTATCGAATTTTATAGACATACATGGTAAGAGTCCCTTCCCATTTGTTTTTTTTTAATCAGGGACCGCGGAAAATGTTTTAGATTGCGGGGGCACTATCCCGAGCGCCGACGGCGCGAGTTTTCTAGAGGGGTCCGAGGGCATGATCCGCCTGAAATTTTGAAAATTTGAGCTTCCAGAATCGCTAGAAATGCATTTAAAATTGATAATCGTAAAAAATGGTCGTGAATTTATATAAGATGAAGTGCGTTATAAACATTAGCAGCTCAACTTTTTCATGTTGAATCAGTCAAGTGAGGTCAGGGTTTGAGTCGAAACTAGTGCTCATTGCTTTTATTAAGCAGTGATACACAAAAACAGCTGAACATGAACATGTTAAAACAGCAACAGTAATATTAGTAACGATGAAATCAAAACCAGTCTGTAAAATCCCACTGATCATGGTAAAAGATCTTGCACTGTGAAAGTACCAAAATTTCTTTTCCTGTTTTCATTTCTTGCTATAAACTCGTTTGCCACATCCACAAGTCGTAAGTTATCGGTACGGGTCTTGTGGGTGTTTAGCAAGGCCACGTGATTGAAGCGCTTTTGCTCTAAGCCCGGATTTTATTCTCCTTGCTGTTGAAAACGAACGTTCGCCAGAAGCACCTCATTGGACTGGGAATTCTACGCGACGATACTGCTACAGAGATGCTACTCCTACTAATGTTTGTTGTAAGGAAATGAAAGGAACTATTGAAGTCACGTACGCATACATGGCACATTTCCGATGGATTTTGGATGTTTATTTAGCTAATTGAATTGCATGGGTCCGCCGCAAAGCAAAACAAAGCTGTTTTGCGTAGAATAAAAGTTTTACAAAGCGTAAAACAAAATCACAAACAAAACAAGTGAGTTTCTTTTCTAAACTTTTTCTCTTTAAATTTTTATAAGGACTTTTTACAATTGCGGCAAAATTATTGGGGGGACACGTGCCCCCCCCCCCCCCCCCCCCGGACCCCCCAGCTCCGCGGTCCCTGTTCCCCTAAGCCTTGCAGTGATGTCTTTTGTTTCAAGTTGAATTTTAATATATCGAAACTGGGCTATTCAAATTTAAAAAAAGCCAGAAACGCTTTATCACAATATTCGTCTCTATATTATAGAGAAGAATAGTTAATCGTATTGCAACAGATTGAAATTGCAGTTCAGCCACAGAACAGATCATCAAGCCTTTCAGTGAGAACTATAAACATATGAAATAAAATAGGGCCCATCCTCCTCTTGAGTGACTTATTTTACTTTGAGCCCCCCCCCCCTATCCTTGCTTTGATTTTACTTTATGCCCCCCCTCCCCCCCTCTGGTTTTCCAACCCCCCTCCCCAATAATTATTGCACAGTCCCAAAGATAAGGGGATGGCGGAAGGTGAATCAAAGACTCCTATGAGCCAACTCGTGAATACGAAAAAAAAACCCTTGACCTTCCCCTCCCCTCCCATACTCGTTTTGCTCTACCGACCCCCCACCCTCTGCGTCCAACTCCTCACCCTCCCCTTCCTTCAACGCCGTCCCCATATTTGTCCCCGTATACTTTATCTCGTTCAACGCTTCGCGTATTCACGAGATAAAAGTTAAAGGGAGAGTTGAAGTGAAAATGCATTTCGGCAATGACTTGTTCGTGCTTTTCAGACAAAACGTTATTGTAAGATTAATAATAATTATCTGAAACTGACTTCTGTGGAATAAAGGAGCTGAGATAATTGCCTTTTCGAGAGGTCGGAGCTCGTGGTGAACTGGAAGTCAAAAAGGTTACTTCGTTGGCACGGTTTGGTTTGTTTTGCAAAGGTGACTTGTCAAAAATTTATTTCGAAGTAACAAAAAGGAAGGAGGGAACGCCCCCCGGGGGGGGGACTCCCATATAAAAATGACGGGGGTGCTCGTCGGAAATTTTCGAAATATATCCTAAAAGGTACTAGAATCTCGTTTGATGGGCGTGGCTTAAAAAAATATTTACCCCTAAGTCAGAGGTACCAAACAACACATGTCATAGTCAATGCCTGATGTATTTACCGTGTTTTTAAATAAAGATGATGATGATGATGATGTAATATTTTTTCGGCTCATGTCATAAAAGGTACCGCCATAATTCTAACGGTGGTCATTTTAGATTTTAGTACCCTAAGCGGTACCAATCTACAAATTTTGACCCCTAAAAGGTACGACGAGCACCTCCGTCATTTTTATATGGGAGCCCCCCCCCCCCAACGCCATGGAAGGAGTGATTGTTTTTTCATCGGTTCAAGAAATGGTCAAATCCAAAGTTCTGTCACATTCTGGACTAGTTGTATTGATGATATGACCCTCATGTCCTGATCAAAATAGAACACAAGGAAATAATCAAGCTCACCCAAACCCGAGCCCGAGAGCTTGCTCGCAGGCTATCTCGTTCTCAGTTACCTTCAGGGGCACGTATGTTCAGCGGACAACTTCACAAGTGCTTTGAATCCAAGATGGCGGCGCGCAGAACATCTCGCATGTCTTGACAAGATGCCGGGAGCAAGACACTTGCGAGGCACTGTCGCTTCACGGTAATATTCTTGTACTGCGATGTTGTATTTTAGAGTCTTTCAATGTTATCGTGGAGGCTGGAGAGTCTTGCGATGATTCGCGTTGGAAGGTCTATGGACCCACGTGTTGTGTTTGCATTCTTGGACGGTTTCAATTCAAGACAGTTTGCTCCTCATTCAGGCAAACAGTTAAAGAAAGCTGAAAAATATCATTTTTTCCTGCGATATTAGCTAAGATGCAATCCAAGGGAAGTAGTCTGTAGAAATACACTGTACTCCTCAGTCGCCAATATGCAAAAATTAATAACATTTTGGATAAGCTCACTTAGGTGGCTTATGATTTGTACGAATTAATATTCTCAATTTCCAATTTTTCAGCGTCCGTAATCTCCTTCGTTCGGGGGCTATCAAAAAAGCATGGGAACCTGTTTGGTTTCCAGTTGTGGAAGCTTTTCCCCCATTGATGGAAACCAAGGTAAATAGAAAAGCCGAGGCTGGGAGAACGCAGAAGATCACATACCCTGAAGATCAGTTTCGAAAGTAAGAGTTAGTTTCTGCATCATTTCACACAATAGACCACCTTATCTAACTGCAAACAAAATTTTTTTCACCAGAACAGGGAAAACAACCTGTACTGAACTTGACTATACGGTACAGTACTGCAGTGAACTGTGCTGTATTGTTCTTTACTGTACTGTACTGTACTGTACTTTTTTATTTGACTGTGATGTTATTTACCTTATCAGGGAAAGGGTACAAGCAAAATATCCAAGGGTATTACACAGCAGATTGCCATATTACACGTTTGCATCCCAGTTTCAAGACACAAGCTATTAAAAATACAAGAATTTCAGTCGAATAATAAATCCCTTATTAAATGGTTTAGCAAATAATATGTGTGGACATTTTACTCATTGCTCGCATAACCATGCAACTTGTAAAATATCTGCACGTATTATCTGTTAAACCATTGAATAAGGTGTATGTTCTGTACTGTACTCAGGGCTGTACCTAGGATTTTTTGTCTGTGGGGGCAAACTCCACACAAACTCCTTCAAGCTATATAGCTACAAGAAATAGCCCAGCAAAATCAAACACTATGTTAGAAAAAAAAACATTTAGTTTTCATGGCAAGGGCAACTGCTGCCCCCCCTTTCCCCCCCTTCCCCCCCCCCCCCCCCCCCCCCCCCCCCCCCCCCCCCCCCCCCCCCCCCCCCCCCCCCCCACCCCCCCCCCCCCCACCCCCCCCCCCCCCCCCCCCCCCCCCCCCCCCCCCCCCCCCCACCCCCCCCCCCCCCCCCCCCCCCCCCCCCCCCCCCCCCCCCCCCCCCCCCCCCCCCCCCCCCCCCCCCCCCCCCCCCCCCCCCCCCCCCCCCCCCCCCCCCCCCCCCCCCCCCCCCCCCCCCCCCCCCCCCCCCCCCCCCCCCCCCCCCCCCCCCCCCCCCCCGCCCCCCCCCCCCCCCCCCCCCCCCCCCCCCCCCCCCCCCCCCCCCCCCCCCCCCCCCCCCCCCCCCCCCCCCCCCCCCCCCCCCCCCCCCCCCCCCCCCCCCCCCCCCCCCCCCCCCCCCCCCCCCCCCCCCCCCCCCCCCCCCCCCCCCCCCCCCCCCCCCCCCCCCCCCCCCCCCCCCCCCCCCCCCCCCCCCCCCCCCCACCCCCCCCCCCCCCCCCCCCCCCCCCCCCCCCCCCCCCCCCCCCCCCCCCCCCCCCCCCCCCCCCCCCCCCCCCCCTTCCCACCCACACTGACTTTCTCCATATTTGAGTTGTATTTTCTCCCTTTCATCCGGTTTATTCTGACGAAGTTAAACCTTAACTAATTGTTTTGAACACAAAAGTGTTCTCTTCAAAATCATTTTCAAAAAATCGACCCCTGAGGAAGGATTTTTAGGTCCAGATCCCCTCCCGCCTGGATTTCCAGTGCCCTCAGCCCCCCTCCCGCAAGAATTTCCAGCATGCCATCCATCAGGGAGGTGTAGATCTTTTCTGGAATAACCCAATACTATATATAACTAGTAGTAATTGGAAATTAGGGGAGTGCATTCGACAGGGTGGGGTGATGGTACAGGAAGTGAGGAAGTGGGAGGTGGAGGTGAGGGCCAGTAGGCGGTGGTGGTGGTGGGGGGGGGGGGGGGGGAGGGGGGTGGATGGGTCAAGGAGTGGCAGTTATTATATCATCATATTCTCGGGATATTTTCAGTTTAGAACTCTACAATCCAAGTCTTGTTTTGTTTACATCAAATCGCTTTTCAACCTATGAAATTAATGAACAAACACATACAAATGGACAACAAATCTTTAAAAATTTATTTAAAAAAATAAATAACCTGATTTGCCAAAAGCAGTTATTGTAAAATTTGACGTCTACAGAGGTCCATCTCTCAGTCACAGTCTTCAAGGAAGAAACAGCGTGACATTTGCATTACTTTTTGTTCACATTTACATACATGCAAATATATCAAGCGAATAACATTGAATATTTGACAAACAGCAGCACAGATGTAATTAGGATGATGTGATGCAAACATAAGCTTACACGATCTACAATGAAACTAAACAAAATCATAAAGAAATCGAATGTTATTTAGTAAAACAGCAATGATAAGATAAGCAAACAAAGGAACACCGTGATGCAGCCGTCTATATTTTTAATACCTGAAAACAGCAACAACAGCGAGCAAAAACATGCGGGCATAAGTTACGGGGAAGAATTGTTGGATCCAAACAGAAAAAAAAATCGCAGCCAACCATTATTTCACTTGCCGTATGACAGAGACCGATGAATTGTGTAGAGATCGACGCGGATCGACAGCGTTCGTAAACAGACCCTGAAATGTCCGTGGTTGATTTTGCCGTCAAACTTCTGCCAGGCTTCATTTCACTTGCTATGTGATAAAAATCGGTCAATTCTCAACTTTTTTCCGGCCTTGAAGCGTTAGCGTAAAGTTGCTTTTATGCGCCGCAGATTAATAAGCGAAGCGGAAAGCGTCCTTCTCCGATCGGCAGCAAGCTCTATGACAGTGAGGCCAAAGTAGATACCAGTTCCCGCCCGTGAATTTGCCCCTGAAAAACACAAAAGAATCTTCAAGGGGGCTAATCGGATAAGAAGCATGAGAAAAAATCTCAAATTTTTCTGCTGAAGGAAATTGCACAGGACACCCAACACATGATACAGGACATTTAACACGAAATTAGGATCGCGTTCACAAACGAACGCAATAAGGCCAAGCGAACAAAATCTTTTAAATGAATGTTGAACCAAACTGATTTGTTTTTTCTATTACCAGGCAGTTTTATGAAAGATTTCAAACAAATCAACCTTTGCATCTTTGGGGGGATCGTCCTTCCCACTGTGACAGGTAAAAAGCAAAGATATGTACAATGTTTAATGTACAGCGCATTAGATCATATACACATGTATTTTGCGCTTTTAAATATTAAATTTATTATTGTTATTATGTTGTGCTATTTTGTCTTTAAAGACCAGGTATTGTCCATTATGCTCCACGCACCTCTGAACAATACAAGCCTTGCTCCTGTGCAAACCAAAACAATAACAGAGGCATGTGAAGCATAATGGACAATACTGGGTCTTTGACTTACCAGGCCTTTGCATCTATTGTAACATAAACTACTTATATATTTTTTAAAGTTCAGTGTGGAAACAACCACTTTGTTTTTGCTGCACTTGCCCCAGGCCTTGCTGGTAACTATTTCATGATATGCATTCAGGGTGAATTTCTCAGGTTATTCTTTGCCGCCTGACAAGCCAAACTATAAATTTGTGTAATACTATGTTATTGCAGCAATTGTCACAAAGTAAGAAATGAAAATCATTGAAAATCTCCACAAGAAAGAACTGCCCAAAAGCTAAATCTTCTGAAAATTCTGTCTACAGCTGTACATGTACTTCAGGATTTCACCAAGACTTAAAAGTTGACCATCTTGTACAGCATAATTAACAGCACTCTTTGGGATTTCATCCACCAATATAAAAGTTAGAACCCCCTTGTACAGCATATTGAATGTTGACATTTTCACTCACAAATCATGTCTTTTTTTTCAGCCAGAAAGCATTCTGTTTCTAAAATAATGGTGGTTTAATTTTAGTTGAAG
The DNA here is from genome assembly GCA_024195265.1 of Dendrophyllia cribrosa. NCBI lineage: Eukaryota > Metazoa > Cnidaria > Anthozoa > Scleractinia > Dendrophylliidae > Dendrophyllia > Dendrophyllia cribrosa. The sequence continues at coordinate 25,084,388 of JAJLRJ010000008.1, read as the reverse complement.
TAATAAAAATCTGATGAGACCAAAATATCCTACATGTACATCTTCCAAAAAAAATATTTTTTACGCCAGAAAAATTACATAGCATGCTTATAAGCCAAAATATGTTTATCTTTTTTTTGTTTGTGTGAAAATACAGGATATTTTGGCCATGTTGGATTACTTTCACTTCAATTAACATGAACCTGCCTCTTCTTTTACTAAGAGAGTGTTTTCTTGGCTCAAAAATGTGTATTTGTAAACTTTACAAAAGCAAATTCAACATAAGGCACGATGCCAGCACCACAGGAAAGTATTGTTCAATATCCAAAATCATTTAGTCAAAGTAAATCCTTTGCTATTTGTTACAGAAACCAACTTCTTCTCTTATAAGCCTACAATTTACACAAGAAAATAAACTTACTTAATACTTGCATTTAATATCAGATTTGTAGAGACCTGCATGCAGCATGTTCAACAAGGAATGAATGATGAGGAAGCTGTTGAAAATGCAGTGAAGACACTAGAATTTGGCAAGCAAAAGATGACAATGAGCGCGCGTGATGTATGTGTAGTTTAGTTAATGATTAACATGTGATTATATAGGTTTAACATTTGGTACCGTAGTCAAAATAGTGTCTATCATTGCTCAGTAGAAAAATTTCCAAAAGATGACCCTTCCAAAAATATTGGATTCCTTTTAGGCTATCTAATTGAGCACACTTGCACAGATTCAATTAGCTTTTGCTTGTTGATACATTTGTTAATGGTTTTTGAAAGTTTTAGCCACAACTGGCCTGTATTTAGCTGTTCTGTGTAACTGTTCTTTTGCCATTGGGTGGGTCTCAGAGCCACAACTTTGATTCTATCTCATCCTTGATTCTTCAGATGTGCCCACTCAGTTTGAGCCTGCATTCTCAAAAATAACCTACCTTTTGTTAATGGCTGTTAGATAGAAGAAATTGAGTGATATAGAGTAGTTTCACCGAACCCATGAAATAGAAGTTAGACAAAAAGACACTTTTACTGTAGACACTGTTTCTATTGTTTTCTTTTTTTTGCTTTTGTTTATTATTTTATCAATAACTGTTAACTAACTCTAATGCCTTTACAATGTATAATACAATCGTATTGTCTTGTTAGCAATAAAACAATAACAAAACTTAAAAAGACACGAGAACACTTTTTAAAAACATGTTCCAGCATACACCTTATTCCAAAATGGCGGCCATTTTATTATTCTTTTATTTACATGTAAATTAGCCCTCTTGGCCTCGTCAGCATGTGCAAAATACAAAAGAATTTTCAAGTGAAAATGAGGCCACGAGGGCTAATTAACATGCATATAAAAGAATAATAAATTGGCCGCCATTTTGGAATAAGGTGTATAACTTATGCCATCTTCAGTTTATTAAGTAATATATCAAACATGAGACACAGTGTTTCGTCAGATTTCCAAACACTGCGAAGTGGGTTGAAAAATGAGGTGCAGCCGAGTTTTTTTTTAACCCACTTCAAGGTGTTTGGAAATCTGATGAAATACTGTGTCGAATGTTTGATATTACTTCTCAAACAGAATGATTTTAGAAGGAGAAAGTAAGGATGCAAAAATGAGGAGTGTTTCTACCGATTTCCAAACACTCATTAAACATTAATTTCCTTTGTATTTTCGTCATGAATTATTAATGAGTTTGAGTAAAGAAATTTAATATTTAAAATCTAAGCTATATACGGAAGAACCCTGCTAACTCTAACTCCCAAGGGAAACAAAAAACAGGTTGAGTTAGCAACGGTTCGAGTTCGTGGGGTTGTATAATACAATCATGATCAGTTTTGGATCTAATGATGCCCAGAGGAGTGTTATATGCAGTTAATATTTTCTCTTTTAATAGGATGATTTGGATTTAGATAACATCTTGGTTGACAAAGACATGCAAGGAGATTATCCACCAGATGACAAGCTACCAAACTTAAAATAAATCAGACAGCTAGAAAGATTTTATTCATCAGAGGAGCAAGGTCTGTAGAACAGTGGTCAGAGTTGTAACTTACTTTCTTTACCTTTTGTGACCTACAGTATTTAATTTTTTTTTTTAATTTGAATTTTTTAAATTTGTCTACTGTACCTTTGTTTAAATTATAATGAAATGGTACACCAAAGCTTGTGAAAATCTGGTCCTTTTTTTTTTATTGAGGACAAAACAATTTTTTTTTAAATTAATCAGTTAAGTTAAAAGAAAAGGTGCGATTACTAATGCTGTGTACATGTATTTACAAAATAAATAAGAAATATTATTACAATATTGGTGCCTTCTGTTTGGTTGGTTACAAGCGTGTTATGTTACAAAAAGACAATATGATCCAAGAGGAGAAAACAGTAACAAACAAACAAAACGTGGCAAACAGCTACATGTAAGAACTTGGGACGTTACAGGTATTATGCAAAAAATATTGAAGTCTAGTTTGTTGTTTGTTTCATTCATTTCAGGCAGGGAAAGAGAAAAAATAATAGTCTATATATGAATTCTGCAAAAGGTTCCTATTTCTTTGTGTCACTGTCTTTTTTTTTCAACACAAATCTTGATATCAGAAGGTGTAGAAAATATACTTGCCTATTCAGCTTTTAATTTGCCTTTCAGTATTTACTTTGTGTTGGCGTGGTACATGGTCCAGTCTGTCAAAATCTACACCCACTATTTAGCCATTTTTCAGTTTTGTTTATAACTGTATTTTAAGTTAAATACTATACTTTTCAATTCAACATGCCTTTTCATTGTTTAATTGATTGGTACAAAATCCTCCACCCTTTGTTAGGTTATTCCGTCAAGAAACTTTTCTCCACATTGTGGGTACCTGCATTGCATGCAGTAAACACAATACTGGGGGGTAACCTTGTGGTGAACTAGCATCTCATCCAGTGAGGAGTACTGATACTCTCAGTAGCTTTATGCTACAAAAACAGGCTGGTGAAAGCCTGGTTCCCTTGTAATCGTCTGGGTCGTCTCGGTCGTCCCAGCCGTTTCAAAAACTATTGAGACAACTGGGACGATCCAGACGACTATAGGGTTTCCATATAATCGCCTTGGTTGTCTGAAAGAGTTGGAGCATGCAGTCGAGAAATAAATTCTGGGACAAACTGATGTTTTCTGGGATAGATTTGGATCACCTTGGTTGTCTCTGTCGTGTGAATGGTTTCCATATGATTCCCTTTATATTTTTGAGTGAGCTTACATGAAGTGTAATCTCACTCTATGTCATGGGAAGTGTCCGTAAGTCCGTGGTAGTCCAATCTTCGGGTTGTCTTCGGTATCACGGCGCCTGGTCTCGAACAGATATTGTTTATTTCCGTACGAACGATGAGAGCACGAACACGCGAATATGAGCGAGGTTGAACACGAAGTGCTGCGAACTGATCCCGGATCATCCCGGATAACGAACGACGTATTTTCGATATCAAAAAGCAACCACGTTTTTTCGCCGTTGGAGAAAGAGAGGTAAGAGACTCGAAATTTACGATGTTTTCGTGTTATATTGCACCAGTAATCAGGCACAGCATTCAAGCAATGTGTCTATTGTTTTCACGTAAAGAGTTTTTCAGATATTTTGACGGTGTAGACAAAATCTTCGCCAACAAAAGGTTCCCTAGATCACCGAGATGTAGTTTTAAAGACAGCTGTGATGGCCGCCGAGTGACTTGTGCAGTCCAGCATTGCGAATTGCTCCATGTACAACATCTGGCAATCCATAACCCTGTCTCAGGGTCATATAATTCCCTTCTGGGAACAAAATATTTCCTTCGGGAAACGATGAATTCTCTTCGGAGAACAAATAATGTCTTTTAATAGAGACACAAATCTGGGTTAAGTGCAGTTACACTAAAACGTTGAAAAGTTTTTGTTTGAAAACGTTGATGTTACTAAGTTTAAAATGTAAGTTAACTATACTTGTTACAGCTACCTACATTCCAAAAAAACTTGAGAATAAATGTTAATGTTTTACTGTTATTGTTGGCAATGCTGATACTGTATGCAAACAGCTACATGCTATAAGCACTAACCAGGGCTCAATTTCATAAAACTTTTACAGCTGTAATTTACAAGTGTAGTTATTGTTTCAGACCTCTGAAACAATAGCTACAAGCGTAAAAGTTTTATTAAATTGATCTTTAAATTTATATATTTTGATTAAAAGATAACATTGCCTGCCTTGAGTAAAATGGTGTCAATCTTTACTGTCAGTATGGGGTTTTACCACTCCTTACATGTGAAACCCGACCACGTTTGTTTGTCAGACACTGTTTCAAATAAACACCTATTTCAAATAGGCACCCATCCTTGTGTAAATCCATGTGCGGTTGATCTAGAATTTTGTTCATGTTCACAGTTACAGTACTTCCTCTATCAAGTGGTCATTTCTCAAAAACCCAAAATATGTATTCACCAGTCCTTTACTGGAAATGGTTCTCAAGGTCCTGAGGGTTTCAGCTTAACAGAGGGACTGCTGTATATGATTTACATTTTTTTTCAGAAATTTGCTAATATGATAACTTTGATGATGACAATGATGATAACTCGGTCCTTGTAGTGACATTACATAGCGTGACAAAAACGATACCAAATTAACGAACGATCTTCCAGTCCAACAAAACAAAAAATCATCCTCGACAAACCAAGATACTTTTCCAATACAGAAGCTCTTGAGACGTTAAGTTGCAAGCCACAATGGTGCTTGGTGGACATGTGTTTTTATCACATCTCTTGGACTTGGAACACTTGCACCAGTTATACAGTCAATGAACCATTTTTTAAGTTGTGTTTCCATACCTGTGACAGTACCACATTATATCGTTAAATAGTTTTTATGAAAAATCAGAGGCAGACAGCCTATGGTGTATTTCTCATTTAGCTTAATATCTTTGACAGTAACATTTTCGACATCACAAATTCCGTCTCTAGATATTTCCGTGCAAATTTTCATCGTAAGCTCACTCATGTACGCATTGCGGACCTATTTTTCATGGTTGTTCTAGCGGTCCGGATAAAAGCCAGTTCTATGCAAAAGACCAAGGTTGTTTGCGATCATCCGGTTAATGTTTCCATATGATTGTCCCAGTCGTTTCAACTCGCCAGTCAACTTACTCATGAAGACTTGACCTCACCAAACCCATTTTTTTATTCAGGTTATACATGTGTGTATGATATTTATTGTATCTTATAACAACCAGTTATGCTGTACACTGTTGTTTGTTGAAAATCCTTAACGTTTTTCCACCCTTAATTGGTTTTCAGATCAGGTTACACAGGGTTGGAAACTTCATTTTGACAGTACTTGCCATTTGGGCGAGTGCCTTTCCGAACTGCACCAAAAAATGTACAATTTGTACTCCTCTCGCCTGGGCGAGTGCTAATTTTCATCCCTGGTTACACCTATTTTGACTGAAAAATATAAATAGAAACATTTTTGTGAAATTTTGTTTACCGAAGCCAAGAAAGTGTTACTTAACATCATACTGATTGGAAGTAAACCTAATTTGCATTTACTTTCAACATACATTTACATATGCGACTACAAATCCTCGGTTGGTCGCCATATTTGTTTTGAATATGAAACGACTTCATGTAACAATGCATGAAAACTAATACTCGTAACCAGGTAACTAAAAATGAAAAAAAAAAAACAATGTAACAAAATAACAACATACGACAATGTAGTTAACACATCGCAATTGTTACATGGAGTCGTGTCCGTAGCTTAAGTTTAGGAGTATCTGTTTTCTACTCCATAACAATGGAATGCAGGCATAATTCCCGGCATTCACTTTTGGAGTTATTTAGATATCAATACAATTACAATTACGAAGTGTTAACTATATTGTCGTATGTTGTTATTTTGTTACATTATGTTGTTGTTTACAGAAGAACGTTTTTTTTTTAAATTGAGCCTGAGGTTATAAAGTACACAATCTTCCAGAGAAGCACCATTCTCGATGGCTGTTCACAGCATCTCTCCGTCCCCAACTGAAGGCAGCGCTGAGTTCAGTTTATATTCTTTTATTTATTTTATTTTAATCAATATTTATACAGGGACATGTATTTAGCTGAGCTAGTTTAAGTAGAGCCCTGTTAAAATACTAAATTACAATCATATGAAAATCTATTACAAACGTATACACTTACAGTAACTGACTATACAAACATGGAAATAAAGTAGAAAATGCAGAAAAATAGCGATTAATCGGACTAGCGCTTAAAATGACAATATGATAAACAATACAACAACAACAATAGTTGTTATCAATAGTCAATGGACTATTCGCGACGCGTGCTTAACCCTTTTTATTCCCAAGAGTGTCAAATATTTAAATTCATAAAAAATCCAAAATTCCATTTTGTAAAATTCTGAAAAACAAATGGTACTATGCAAAAGTACTGCTGAAGAGGTTTTATTTGAATGGTCACACCATAGGATTTCGTCCACAGACTCAAAAGTTAGAACAAATGGTACCATGCAAAAGTACTGATGAAGAGGTTTTATTTGAATGGTCACACCATAGGATTCCATCAACAGACTCAAAAGTTAGAACATATGGTACCATGCAAAAGTACTGCTGAAGAGGTTTCATTTGAATGGTCACACCACAGACTAAAAAGTTAGAACTACATCACATGTCTCTATAATTGACTCTGACTGTGAAAGGGTTAAACGGGTTTGTACAGTTGACTGTTATCATACAAGCACAAAATAATATAAACCATGAATTTGCATTGTTTAAACATGGTAAAAAGCACGTTGCATCTGTAGACTGATAAACTAATGGCCCTTTTTAAACCTACAAAAAAAAACTGCAATAAAAAGTATACTACAATGAAATGTACAATACAAAAACATTTCACTTAAAAATACAGTAAGTTAATAACTAAACATTATTTAAATTTATAGAAAAAAATGTGCACATCTATCTAAAAAAATCTTATACGAAAATACAAGATTCAAGAACCTGACATTACGTGGAAAACAACCGTAGATTACGGCCAAGCTATATGTTCAGACTTTACCGGATAGCACCTTTGAGCTTCCGCACAATGAATAAATGCGATTATGAATACATGATATGGCCAGTCAAAAGGCAGTATTGTCTTCCTCATTGCTATTTTAAAACAATATTGATGCCTCCCTTTACAAATGCAATGCTTAAATCGTTGGCAAGTAATTTTGTAGCATTTTTCTTTAACTCGTCTTCAGCGGCTGTTTTGGCAGCTTCCTTGGTTAATTGATACACGATCTTTTTTGTTTCTTTTCATCATCTCAGAAAAGATTTGTTCTACTGCTTCACGGAAGACAGCCTCTGAATAAACCTTTTGAACTTGTTTTCCGCCACTAGAAAGTAACTCGAGCCAAGCTTTTTGTACCACGTTGGCCACCGTTATTTTGCCACCTTCACGAAGCGCTTCTTCAACGGCATCAGACACAACCCCTTTTGCAATTTCCTGTGCAATCTTTTGACCAACTTCTTTGGTTGCTTTGTTAGCGGCAGTTTTCGCTACCCCCTTGGCAACTTGTATTGCGACTTCTTTTTCACCGGATGTTATTGTCCCTTTGGCGAACTGTTTAGCCAATTCTTGACCAACTTTCTCTGTTGCTTTCTTCGCAGCCGACTTCGCCTCGTTTTTTGCAGTGTTGACAACAGCCTTCTTTGTACTTTCTTTCATTGCTTCCTTTACACCGCTTACAACCCCAACCGAAACAACATCTGCGATGCCCGAAACCGCGTTTATTAAACCACCAAGTATATAGCCATTTCTGAAATCATTTACCGCTTCACCAAAATCCAGGATTGCGCCAGACCCAGGTACTACGATATTGAGCGCAACCTTAACTCCAGTCTTGGCCACAAACTGCGCTAGATACCAACCCCAACCTTCAGCCATTTTTGGAAGACTTAACGATGACAATGGCTGAAAGTATTAAATACATTAGTTAGTTATTCATAATATGGACTAACAGCACGTTCATTTTTACTTTAATTTCTGTTCTTAGTTACTAGGTTTTTTGCTCTGAACTTCAAAGTTTTCATACACCTTTTTTTAAGAACGTCTATGTTTCAGTTTTTAGTTAAGGCTGAGCTTGGACTGAGCTTTTTTATTTTTCTGTGGCTATTTGAGCCTGCAAAAACGTGTCATACAACCGTGTCTTTTTAATCTCGTCATCACTTCCCCTGAAGAAGGCTAAAGTAATAGCCTGAACGTTGGGTTTTAGGTTATCATGATATTTTTATGTAAAAAAATTTAACCAGAGTTATGTTTTTATTTATTATATAAAGGAGATATGTTTGTTTGTCATAGACAAAATATCAGTCATAAAGGAAACTCACGACTGAACATAATCAATGGCTGTAACCCTCAAATTTCCAAGAATCTTTTGCTTGAATGCTTATGTGAATGACAGTTATTTGTTTGTTTGTTCTCATCTCGCTATCTTTTAAGTATTGTTCCACATAAGAACGATAGCAAACTTCATTGTTCTGCGGCATTGGCTCTTTCCCACATAGAATATCTTTGATTTCAAGAATAGAGGTGGAGCTGATGGTTAATAATTATATTTCATTATAAAAATAAAGAAAATCCATTTACGTCAAATAAATTTTAGGAAATATTCGTGCTTAACCAATCAGAATAGCAGAAGACAATAGCTAATAATTTTGCTTCTTTGATGAAGTTCCCCAAATACAATATCTTTTAAAAATTGTATGTTGTGCGATTGGGTCTCAAATTACTTGAAACCTTAAAAAAATTAGACAAAATGCACCTTGAACCTTAACTTTTTAGCGGTTTTTGAGTCTAGGCCAATGAGATCACTAGTTTTAACAATGAAAAATCTTGACATTCCATCGTGTTTGACATTCCATTGCCGTTCAGCGCTATCCTTCTTATGCGGATCATTACTTAAAGAACTTGAGTTCAGGACATCGGAAATTTCTCACAAATTGTGAAGCCGGTCGAATCTTTACTAGCGACCACCTCTCCGTCTACAACAGAAAGGTTATTTCGTCTCGACCATGCACCAGTAACTTAAACTGCCCTTCAACAGCCACCTCTTTAGAACGGCTAGTTAGTCGTTTTGCCCCAAATGGCCATTGCGGCTGAGACTTGGCGTGCATGGTTCAATTCTGTGTTCATACCCCTTTTCTCCTTTCTGCTAGGGTCTGTTTAACCACAACTTCTTGTTGTGCATGCTATCGCCAAAATAAGTTCATTTATAACCGTTTTCATCCATGGCGTTGTTGAGTGGGGTTGTTTGGCCGCTGAAAGGGAACTGTACATTTCCCAAAAAGGAATTATTTTACCCCACAACAAGTTTCGTCCAATGGCGGTCATTTAATTGCCAACTAAAGGGTTATTTATTTCTCCCCGACAAACATCATTTTTAGCGTTAGCGCCGAGTATATCGATCAAAAGCTTGAAAGCAAGAATTAAAGCCCTTCATTTAGCCAGTTTAACACTTCGGTTAGTTCGAAAGCTGTGGCATATCGAGAAACCTACCATAACAGACGCCTTTTAGAATTTGGAAGATAAACATTTGCAAGAATCCTCTCAACCAGGAGGATGGCCTTTAATATTCAAATTTAAAGAAAAAAGCTTCATAACTTCAAACCGTGCTTTTTGCAATCTCATCACTACTTCCCCTGAAGAAGGCTAGAATTACAGCCGAAACGTCAGTTGTTTTTTTATGTAGAGTATATGTTTAATATAACAATTTTTAAACAATTTCAACCAGAGTATAACGTTTTTGTTCGTGATAAAGCCAAATTATCAGTCATAAAGGAAACTCACGACTGAGAATGAAGAGTCGCTGCAAACCTTCAATTTCCAAGAATCTTTTCGCTTGAAGACTTATGTAAATGGCACTGGGTATTTTTTGTTTGTTCTCTTGTCGCTATTGCGTTTTCAGATAATTTAAGTTCAGCAACTCGGAAATTTCTCGCAAATTGTGAAGTCGAACCTGCACTAACGGTCACTTTTCTACAACAGTCAGGTTGTTGTTTATTTCGTCTCGACCATGCACCACTAAGGAACTTTAACTGCCCTACAATAATTTTGGCTTTGAGTGGGGTTGTTTGGTCGATGAAAGGCCGGTATGCATTTATCACGATGAAATAGGAAAATTTTTACTCCTAAACAAGCTTCATTTAATGTTGGTCACTTTATTGCCAGTTCACTTTCGACGTAAGTGCCGAGTATATCGATCAAAAGCTTTTATAGCCTTTCATTCGGCCAGTCCACCAGCTCGTCAGTTTAATCTCCTCGTCACTACTTCCCCTGAATCCTGAAGAAGGGTAGAGTTATAGCCGAAACGTTGGGTTATTAACCAGAGTATAACGTTTTTGTTTATGTTATAAAGGAGACATGTTTTTTTTGTCATAAAGACAAAATATCAGTCAAAAAGCAAGGAAACTCACGGCTAAAAATGCAATAAAAAAGTCGCTGTCACCCTACAATTTCCAAGAATCTTTCGCTTGAAGGCTTATGTAAATGTGGCCTGCACGCAGACGTATCCGATTTCCTTGGTCCCCGCCGAAAACGTCTTTTCTTGCAAATTGTGAAGTCGAACCTGCACTGACTAACGATAACTTCTCTACAACAGTCAGGTTATTGCCTATTTCGAGTCGACCATGCACCCGTTTTCCGCGGAGAGCAAGGAAATCGGATATGTCTGCGCGCAGGCTAATCATCAATGACACAGGATATTTTTTGTTTGTTCTCATGTCGCTTTTGTGTTTTCCGAGAATTTTAGTTCAACACCTCGGCAAATTCTCGCAAATTGTGAAGTCGAACCTGTACTAACGATCACTTCTCTGCAACAGTCAGGTTATTGGTTATTTCGTCTCGACCATGCACCACTAAGGAACTTTAACTGTCCTACAGTAATTTTGGCTTTCAGTGGGGTTGTTCGGGCGATGAAAGGTCGGTGTGCATTTCCCAAATAGAAATAATTTTACCCCTAAACAAGCTTCGTCCAATGTTGGTCATTTTATTGCCAGTTCACTTTCAGTGTTAGTAGCACCGAGTGTATCGATCAAAAGCAAGATTTAAACCTTTCATTCGACCAGGCTAGAGTTTTAACCATAACGTTGAGCTTTCAGCATTAGCACCAAATATATCGATCAAAAACTTGAAAGCAAGAGTTAAAGCCCTTCATTCGACCAGGCTAGAGTTATAACCGAAACGTTAAGTATTTATCTAGAGTATTAATACTGATTTTTATATAACAATTTTAACCAGAGTATAACGATTTTATATATTGTAAAGGGGACATGTTTATTCGTCTTGACTTCAAAATATTAGTCATGAAAGGAAACTCACGACTGAACATAAAGATATCATAGGAATAATAGGAACATAGGAATATTTTTACCTCGTAGGAGCTAGAAAGCAAGATTTAAGCCCTTCATTCGGCCAGTTTAACTCTTCAGTTTAATAGTTCAAAAGCTGTGGCGTATCAAGAAACCTATTTTAAGATAACAAGGATAAAAGCTAAAAGTAAAATCTTACCAGAACTTTGTTTAGTGTGCCTGCTAAATTTCCTGTCTTTCGGTTTTCGGCGTGAAGCAGGTGATCTTAACGTTGCTTCGACTTGATGGAGCCTAGAGGACACAAACAAACGAAATGAATGCATATGTTCCTGTCTTTTAACCTCGCTATCAAGTTTAATTTTAATATATCAAAAGGACCCTATTGGCCCCGATAAATGCTTGTGTTTGTTTGATCATATGATTGGTTGGTTCCATATGCATATGATTGATTGGTACCGAAGATGGCTATGGCGGTTTTCACCTGAATATATCGACCATATTTCGACATGAACTTTTCCGGCTCCTACAACACACCGCTTGCCTCAACCGCAGTCAATGTCTTCAGCCGTGAGAATTTCTCGCGTAAAAATTCGAAGGAAACCATTGCAACAACCTGGTGTCACTGACTCAAGAGAAAAATTTCGAGAACGACAGAAATACGTAAAAAATAAGAAAAGTCCGTTTAAGATAAAGTTTTTACTTCGAGAGCTCAAAGCTCATAACTTTTTTCTGAGTCTGTGAGGTTAGTAAATCATTTTTGCGATTTACAAAAAACGTTTCAAGCACTTTCTTTAAAGCGAAGCATTTGAGACTGGTCGGCACCGTGCACATTTGTTCACGTTTCCCATATTCCCTTCAGTAGTCAGTAAAATACAGCTTTTCACTGGTAAATAGGAGTGGTAGTCTAGGGTCAGATTTAAGCCCCGTTACTGCACAGGTAGGTATAGTTTGGTACAGGTATAGGTAAATAATTAATTATGTATTAATCATGACGCCATGCCTTTTGTCTTCCTGCAAACTAACTTGGATTTCCGCGTCCTTTTGAAAACAATAGGCATGTCTAAACATGCCCGCTTTATACCAACTCACTTCTAAACAAAACACAACTGACTCAGATAACCTTTACAGAGATCCAAACAACATGCCTTGATCAGGACTCGAATCTGGGTTACTGCGGCCACAACGCAGTGTCTTAACCACTAGACCACCAAAGCTGTGGATAAGTTAAATTTATTACCTTGTAATAAGTTTGGTATTTCTCTAGAGTATATTATATAACAATGTTACCAGAGTATAACGTTTTTTGTTAATGCTATAATGGAGCCATGTTTGTTCGTCATAAAGACAAATTATTACGACTGAGAATAAAGAGTCACTGCAACCCTTCAATTTCCAAGAATCTTTCGCTTGAATGCTTATGTCAATGACACTACATATTTTTTGTTTGCTCTCGTGTCGCTATTGCATTTTCAGAGAATTTTAGTTCAGCAACTCGGAAATTTCTTGCAAACTGTGAAGTCGAACCTGCACTAACGATCACTTCTCTACAACAGTCAGGATATTGGTTATTTCGTCTCGACCACGCACCACAAAGAAACTTTGACTGCCCTACAATAATTTTGGCTTTGAGTTGGGTTGTTTGGTCGATGGAAGGCAGGTGTGTATTTCCCAAATAGGAATATTTTTACCCTAACTGACAAGCTTCGTCCAATGTTGGTCATTTATTTCCAGTTCATTTTCACCGTTAGCACCTAGTATATATCTATCAAAAGTTTGAATCAAGATTTAAAGCCCTTCTTTCGGTCAGTTTAACACTTTAGTTTAAACTTTCCATCACTACTTCCCCTAAAGAAAGTTAAAGTTATTACCGAAACGTTGGGTATTTCTCTAGAGTATATTATATAACAATGTTACCAGAGTATAACGTTTTTTGTTAATGCTATAAAGAAGACATGTTTGTTCGTCATAAAGACAAATTATCAGTCTAAAGGAAACTCGCGACTGAGAATAAAGCGTCGCTGAAACCCTTCAATTTCCAAGAATCTTTCGCTTGAAGTCTTATGTAAATGGAACTGGATATTGTTTGTTTGTTCTCATGTTCCTATTGCGTTTTCAGAGAATTTTAGTTCAACACCTCGGAAATTTCTTGAAATTGTGAAGTCGAACCTGCACTATAGCGACCAGCTCTCCGGCTACAACAGCAAGGTTATTTTCCCAAATGGCCATTGCGGTAGAGTTATTACCAAATGGCCATTGCGGTAGAGTTGGCGTGCATGGTTCAATTTTGTGTGTCTGAATCATAGCCCTTTTCTTCTTTCCGCTAGGATCTGTATAACGCAAAACTTGTTGCGCATCCTATCACCTTCAATAAGTTTATATATAGCCATTTTCATCTACTGATGCCGAATGGCGATGTTGAGTGGTGTTGTTTAGTCGATGAATTGAAAGGCAGGTGTTCATCGTTTCCCAAATAGCAATTATTTTACCCCAAAACAAGCTTCGTCCAATGGCGGTCATTTAATTGCCAACTCCAGGGTTTTTTATTTCTCCCCGACAAACATCATTTTTAGCGTTAGCGCGAAGTATATCGATCGAAAGCTTGAAAGCAAGAATTAAAGCCCTTCATTTAGCCAGTTTTACACTTCGGTTAGTTAGAAAGCTGTGGCATATCGAGAAACCTACCATAACAGTCGCCTTTTAGAATTTGGGAGATTAACATTTGCAAGAATCCTCTCAACTAGGAGGATGGCCTTTAATATTTAAATTTAACTTGAAAAGAAAAAAAAACGCTTTATAACTTCAAACCGTACTTATTGTAATCTCTTCATCACTACTTCCCTTGAAGAAGGCTAGAATTATAGCCGAAACGTTTTTTTTTATTTAGAGTATATATTTTATATAACAGTTAATAAACAGTTTCAACCAGAGTATAACGTTTTTGTTCGTGATAAAGCCAAACTATCAGTCATAAAGGAAACTCGCGACTGAGAATAAAGAGTCGCTGTAACCCTTCAATTTCCAAGAATCTTTCGCTTGAATGCTTCTGTAAATGACACTAGATATTTTTTGTTTTTGTTTGTTCTGTTGTCGCTGTTGCGTTTTCAGAGAATTTTAGTTCAACACCTCGGAAATTTCTCGCAAATTGTGAGATCGGACCTGTACTAACGGTCACTTCTCTACAACAGTTAGGCCGATATTGATTTTTTTGTCTCGACCATGCACCACTAAGAAACTTTGACTGTCCTACAACAATTTTTGGCTTTGAGTGGAGTTTTTTGGTCGATGAAAGGCCGGTGTGCATTTATCAAATAGGAACATGTTACCCCTAAACAAGCTTCGTCCAATGTTGGTCATTTTATTGCCAGTTCACTTTTAGCGTTAGCGCCGAGTATATCGATCAAAAGCTTGAAAGGAAGATTCAGTTAAAGCCTTTAATTCGGCCAGTCTAACACGTCATTTTAATCTCTTCGTCACTACTTCCCTTAAGAAGGCTAGAGTTATAGCCGAAACGTTGGGTTATTAACCAGAGTATAACGTTTTTGTTTATGTTATAAAGGAGACATGTTTTTTCGTCATAAAGACAAAATATCAGTCAAAAGGCAAGGAAACTCACGGATAAGCAAGGAAATTGATTGAAGCAAGGAAATCGGATACGCGGTCTGCGCGCAGGCTAATGGAAATGACACAGGATATTTTTTGTTTGTTCTCATGTCGCTTTTGTGTTTTTGGAGAATTTTTGTTTAGCACCTCGGCAAATTCCCGCAAATTGTGAAGTGAAACCTGCACTAACGATCATTTCTCTACAACAGTCAGGTTGTTGGTTGTTTCGTCTCGACCATACACCACAAAGAAACTTAACTGTCCTACAATAATTTTTGCTTTGAGTGGGGTTTTTGGCTTCGATGAAAGGCAGGTGTCCATTTCCCAAATTTTTAGGAATATTTTTACCTCTAAACAAGCTTCATTTGATGTTGGTCATTTTATTGCTATTGCCAGTTCACTATCAGCGTTAGCGCCGAGTATATCGATCAAAAGCTTGAAAGCAAGATTTAAGTTTTTCATTCGACCAGGCTAGAGTTATAACTATAACGTTGAGCTTTCAGCGTTAGCGCCGAGTATATCGATCAAAAGCTTGAAAGCAAGATTTAAGTTTTTCATTCGACCAGGCTAGAGTTATAACTATAACGTTGAGCTTTCAGCGTTAGCGCCGAGTATATCGATCAAAAGCTTGAAAGCAAGATTTAAGTTTTTCATTCGACCAGGCTAGAGTTATAACTATAACGTTGAGCTTTCAGCGTTAGCGCCGAGTATATCGATCAAAAGCTTGAAAGCAAGATTTAAGCCCTTCATTCGGCCAGTTTAACACGTCAGTTTAATTGTTCGAAAGCTGTGGCGTATCAAGAAACCTACATGTATTTTAAGATAACTAGGATAAAAGCTAAAAGTAAAATCTTACCAGAACTTTGCTTCGTGTCCTTGCTACACTTCCTGCCTTTCGGTTTTGGGCGTGAAGCGTATCGTTGCCTCGACTTAATAGAGTCATGTTATTGATATCCTTTGTCCTCACTGTCAAGTTGACCCTATTGGTCCCGATAAGCGCTTGTGTTTGTTTGGGCATATTTCATTGGTTCCGAATATGGCTCGCGAAAGTTTTCGCCTGAATCACGACTATGTATCGACATGATATTTTCCGTATCCCACAACACACCGCTTGCATGCCTTAACCGCGGTTGGGGTGATAAGCTCCTGCCACGGTCAAACAGAGAGCATGCGCACTGTCTTCATTCTCAATCGGCCGGCCGCACGAATTTCCCGCGTTTAAATTTAAAGGAAACCATTGCAACAACTCAGTGTCACTGACTCAAGATAAAAATTTCTAGAACGACGGAAATACGTAAAAAAAAGGAATAAATAACTAAATAAATAACTGAGAAAAGCCCGTTTAAGACAAGGTTTTTACTTTGAGAGCTCAAAGCTCGTAACTTTTTCCTGAGTCTGTGAGGTTAGTAGATCAGTTTACGATTTACAGAAAACGTTTCAAGCTTTTAAAGATAAGCATCTTGAGACTGGTCGGCACCGTGTACGTTTGTTCACTGTTTAAAAAAAAAAAAAACGGTTTCAAACAGTGCCGTTCGACACATGCGCAGACATTTGCCGGTGCTCCGCTTTACTCTTACCCAATCTCCACTCGCCGCAATCTGGGTGGGTGTTGTCAGCACATTTCATCTCATTTAAATCACCATAAATAAATTTCCATCCTGGTTTTTTGTCACGGAGCAAAGCTGACTTCGAAGCTGTTATTTTTTTTTAAGAGATATTAACATAGCGGTGACAGGCAGTGGTGAATGTAGCATGCTTTGCTTTAAATATAAAATCCGACGCTGTTAATGTATACGTTGCAGTGCATATGAACTAAATTGCTATCCGCTGATGATCTTTTCCTGCAAAAAATTATAAATCAGGAATAGAAATGATAAGATGACCCACAGATAGTCACTGTCAGTATTTTCTCGGATTTTTTGTTGACGTCTTTGGTCAATTAAACAAAAAAAACGGCATTATATTAAATGATGAAAAATTACCCCATTTAGCAGAGGCAGGGACCCAAATAAACGCTGGGTCTGCGAGGCCAAGTTTTAACTAAGCGCTAATGGCGTTTTAATATTCAAGAAAATACCGTAAGTGTGGGCAGGGTCTTATCGTGTAAAAAAAACAATGAGATTTCAACAGTCATTTTGCATGCGCCGCAAAGTAAAACACATACCATTAGATATGACGCTAAAATGCACGGTAAATAGATCTTATTATTTTAATAATAATTAAGTTTTGGTGTATTTAAAGCTGTCATTGAAACTTGTTTCACAGTTCTCTGAAAGAGCATCTCTGGATTGCTGTGATTATTCTAACTGTCAAAATTAAAACGGAAAATACATGTTGAAACATAAAGTTGCACTATATATATAACAATCTTTTTGTTCACTTTATGTACAAGAATATAAAATCTTGTTTTACTTAGATTAGAGCGGGTTTTAGTTCTAGTGCCAAAAAATAATCAAAAATAATCCGCCACTCTGGTCAGTCACAAGAAATACAGACAACCAATGAACCAATCAGAACTCGAAGGAAATACATGTAGCCCGCGTCGAGCGCGGGAAAATGCGTGCGAGAAAGTCACGATTAGTTTTGGTATTTATTTCTGATTGGGTAAGAAAGTAGCGCGATATATTTTGGCCAATCAGAAAGCGTAGCAATGCAAAACCAAGGCAATCGTGAAATTTCTGACGTCACTCAATTGAAACTTGCCATATCACACATTAACCCTTTCACTGCTAAGTCAATCCTAATCTCGTACCCAGATCTCACTCGTGCTTGTACTGTACTATAGCTCAGCCGATTAGCGAGTCTAATTAACATCAAATTACCGCGTGCAAGAGGTTAAAGTAGGCCCGATTCACCTACTGAGACATAACGAAAATAGAACTGATCTCAAAATGGCTCTTGTCTTTCACTCGAATATCTTATATAAAATAAAAGTCCTTTTTTAAGATTAAAAAAAGGAAAAAGTTCAGAAGGGTGTATGCCCCGAACCCGAGTCGTTTGCTTCATAACTAATACCCATATCCACTACATCAACGAGGGCTGGCTGAAAGGAACTGTAATTTTTAACATATTTATAGAATTACCCATAACCATAAATGAAAGCTAACCGTTTTCAAATCAGTGCTTAACCCTAAACACTGCAGATCAGTGCTAAACTGGAGTTCTTTTCTCTCAGTTTTGTGTCTAATATTGAAATGGGGTTCTGTACGTTCTCGTGATCGTGCACGTCAGTAATATAAAGAATACTGCTGTTAGGTAAATAGGGCCTATTTTACTCGATCACTTGCATGCGGTAATTTGATGTTAATTAGACCCGCTTATATGCGGTTAATTATATGTGAATCGGCTAAAATGTGAGCCTGACCGTGAGAGATCTGGGTACGAGATTAAGTCAATCCTTAAGTCCTGTTGTAACTTTTGACTCTCTCAATGAAGTCATAACATAAGTGTCACCGCAGGGGGACCGTACGAACTGTGTGACCGGTCACACAGTTTGTATGGGATCCCTGTGGTGTGACTATTCAAAATCTTTAAATGAAAGCTCTCTAGCAAACTCGTCCCCAGGGCCTTCTCCACTTTCAAAATGGCGAGGCGGGCCTTTCTCAAAAGGAAGACCTTAGATAACAACGGCATGGACCACCTCGGACGCCTTATTGAGACTTATATAACTGAGTAACCGGTTAGCTTTCAGTTGGGGTTTGGGTTAGCAGTTTATATAGTTAAATTTAGACCTAAACAACCCGAGAAGCTAGGTGGTACTCTGGTACAGTAGGCTATGTAAGCCTAACCCTAGCTGAGGTCACAGGTTTAATCCTGAGTGGGGTTTTAGATTTTCTTTTTTACACTTAAAACATTTATTAAAAATAAAATTCTAAGTGTCGACATTACGTTATATAATTTTCAATAAGTGTCCGAGGTGGTCCAGGCCGTTGTTATCTAAGGTCTTCCTTCTCAAAATGGCGGGCGTTTGTATACCCGACCGCCCGCCATTTTAAAAGCGGAGAGGACCTGGGGACAAGGTTGAGCTCTCCAGCTGTACTTTGCAGTGATGCTGTTTGTTTTTCCATATTCTACAAATCGAAATTTGGGTTTTGTAAAGTTTTTAATCTAGGTTCCCTTGGTATTTAAAGCGATAAGTTTTCTTTTCTTAGCCAATAAAAGTTACTTGCTGCACTATTTAAAGCCATTCCAGGAGCTCAGGTAAATAGATTTGCAGCACAATTTTGTCATCTTAACTCTTAATTAGTCTAATTCACATGAAGTAACTTCCTCAAACGCAAACTGACTGACTGACTGACTGACTGCGATATTGGTGCACAACTGAACAGATAGAGCAGTTTTCAATTGACTGTCGAAAGTAATTACACAATTGCTTTGGTTTTGCATTGCTACGCTTTGTGATTGGCTAAAAAATCTCGCGCCACTTTCTCGACCAATCAGAAGTAAAACCAAAACCAATCGTGACTTGCTCGCACGCGTTTTCCCGCGCTTGGCGCCGGCGACATGTAATTGCTTCGAGCTCTGATTGGTTCATTGGATTGTTTACGACTGCTGTGATTGGTCAGAGTAATTACTTTGGTTTTGGTTTTACGACACTCAATTGAAAACTGCTCTAATTGTAATATTTTAATTCAACACATTGATACACTGCCCAAATATGGTAAAAAAGGTATCGATATACGCTATGTATACATGTCGTATATCCAACGATAGAGGTAAATTTCGCATTTTGACAAGAGAAAACAAAAATGACGGACCGAATGTCAATGTGTTGAATTATAAAACTATTATTGCGCTCAAGCTTGCGTGATATCGCCTAATTTGTAAGTACTAGGCAATATCACGCGCGCTTTCGCGCCATAATAGTTAATTATGTGTGTGGGGTGAGCGGTGATATGGTATAATTTTATTCTGCTGCTTGCTATATAGGCTACGGCGGTTTGGATCTCAAGCTAGGTAGCTTAGCTTTTAGAGAAAATATTTCCTGCGTCAACTTTCTCTTAAGTTATGACTTATCTACTCTAACTTCATTTACTCAATGTCATCTGTTAAAAAAACCATTTAGGCAATTATGTCGACGTTGGACAGATTTTTATCGTATTGTTTACTTTTTAAGATTCCACATTTCATCGAAGAACACTCTTCCGACATGTCTTTTGTTCAGCTCCCTGCTCTGGATTGGATGTCTTGATCAAAATTCCCTGTGCGTTGCTTTGAGATCCTTTAGTATCCTGAGCCGTGTTAAGTTAGGGAATGTATGTGCCATTGGTTAGGCCATTTGTCAAGCCTTCCTCTTCCAACAGTTCCTTTAGCATTTTGATGCACATGTACAGGCAACGAGGAACATGGAAACAACCTGTGACGATAAAAACAGTTTAACTCCGGTTCAGTTTATAAAAGGAAGTTACATGCGTTAAAAATGGTCCATTCAATACATTAAAGATATCCATATAAAAAAATTGTAACAACTCCCAATAAACAGCAATAAACTATCTACAGTAAGAACTTGATGACATGTCAGTGATAGATGACTTCCATCGATCCCATAATTTACGAGATTAACAATCCACTTTAACTGGATAGAAAATGGCACATGGAAATGCGTTGTCTGATGCAAACACTTGATCACGTTTGGAGAAATTCTTAAGTCGGTGTGAACCGGCTCGAGACGTCGGAAAAGAATTTACATCTCTTCCAAACTCCCTCGAGGGTAACCTTTGGCAGGTCCTGTCGTCATATTCTAGAAAATTGCTAAAACCTTATGTTTGTGTTCTCTCTCTTTGAGAACACACCTGTGAAGTCTTCCTTTTGGGGTTAAAGAAGCATATTTTGTGAGCGGTGGTGCTATTATGCGATCGATTAAACACTTGGGGCGTTTATTTGAAACTTGGACTCGCGGACTCAGCTCGGCGTTTATTCGAGGCCCGGCGTTTATTAAACAGGGGAATTAAAAAAGGTCACATTTTACGTCTTTCATTCCTAAATTCCTGATTCAAAATCTAGATTGATCAAAAAGTTTCTAAAATCTTGATAAAAACAAGAACGAGAAGTCTCAAAGAGAATATATAGTCGATGAAACTGTTTATACAAATTTTAACCCGAAGTTCAAGTGATATTCCCTGACCTCGACTCTTTCATCGGTCTTTTCATATAAACCATCTCTTTGATTAGTAGGGTATCTGTGCCCGGCTAGAAGAGTTTGAGACATGCGGTTTTGTCAAATGCCTGAGCAATGCCCGTCCCGGTGCCGAACACAGTGTCCATAAATGACTTATGACTTACATACCTTTAAACGGTCCTCCTTTAAAGGTATGGGTAACCTCTCCTTTCTGGTTAAGATAACCAAACCACTCACCATACTTGGGATCAGAAAACTAAAAGTGAACAGAATGGTTACTGTTATTAAACAGCAAACAATCCTCAAAGCAAAAAGGAGCGCTATACTAAGGATAACTGGTAAAACAATTGTCAGGATAAGGAACAACCCAATCTAAAATATCCCGGATAATTACAGATACGGTGATTTCAAAGTGTTTCAGGAAACAGGGATAACTGTCTTAAAATTATAGGGATGAGGGATAACCCCCCCCCCCCCCTCCCCTCCCCTCCCACAATACAACCGGTAGAACCTCTCACAACCACCTAAAATGCCAAGGAAGATGGCGCCTAGCAGAGGTGGTCGCTTAATCAAGAGGGGTCTCAAATATAGTGATCCTACTAAAAAAAGAGAAATTCGGCATCATGGACAAGTGCATATATAATCACTTGAGAGCTAGGAGGTAGTCTCACAGGGAGGTTGGATTTGTTCATCTGGCCATTAAAGGGAACCTCCATTATCAGAACAAATTGACGTTAAATTGTTGGAAATAAAGTCGAAATTTAAAATGTTTGAAACGCAGGTGCAAATATAATTTAGTGTACAAATAAAATGGATATAAATATCGCCTATTTTCGCTTTCAAATTTCCCGCACGCCCCATTTTGAATATTTATGACGTGTTACGGTTGCCGCTATTGTTAAGAATCGAAGTTCTTTTGTATGCAACAATAAGACAACTGTAACACGTCATAAATATTCAAAATGGCGGCGCGCGGGAAATTTAAAAGCGAAAATAGGCGATATTCACATCAATTTTTTTGTACACTAAAATTATATTTGCACTTGCTTTTTAAAAATTTTTAATTTAGACTTTATTTCCAACAATTTAACGTCAATTTGTTAAAACAATGGAGGTTACCTATAAGATCGCCCGCGAACACAAAGCGACCAGTCGCCTGTAGTTATTTCCACGAAGGAACTACAAATGCAGAAAGAAGAAGTTGGGAAGGTTATGAAAATGAATATCATAAGAGCTGTGTTACATCGATGCTCTGTTAACGTTAAATAATGATCATCTGTCGATCTTCAGTGTCGCCCCCACTCCCCCTTTCCGAAGTTGGGATCTCAGCCAACAATTTCGCATTAAAAAAGTCCAGTTATAACCAACATTGTTAAAGGAGGAGGGCAAGGAAAGAATTGAATGGTAAAAACTACCAACCTTCCCAACACTTTTATCTATGATTGCAGTTGCAGGGACTGATTTGGTCGCCCTGACTTATCGCTTTAATTTAAACCATTTTTGTGACTGTTCGAGTGACCAGTCCCAGCGACCAAAGTTTGGTAAACCACAACTAAATATTTTTTTTTTTTTTTTTATGAAAATGGACTGCTCACACTAAGGGGCTATTTGCGGTGCACAGTTGCCGCGACTAGTTTTCCTAGCCGACCTTTACACTTTGTAAAAAAAAAAAACTATATCTCTTACGTGTGAGAATGTGTATTGAAACACAAGATCAAACTTCTCCATGAAGCGGTCATCTCTGGTCTCTTTGTAGGCCATCAGGAATGCAATTAGAGCTTCAGCATGTGGCCACCATAGCTTCATGTTCCATTCCAGATGAGTTGGAGAGAAGCCATTTACATCCAACATGTACAGAATTCCACCATACATATCATCCCATCCAATCTCGAATGACTGCATGATGAACTTGTCAATGGCGACCCTTGCTAGCTCATAATTCTGTTTCTTAGTGGCGTACTGGAGGAGAAACCATCCTGCTTCAATAGCATGGCCAGGGTTAATGAGCCGGCCTTCGGCGCCTCCGATTTCTTTTCCTTCTTCTGTAACTTTTTCAAGCACTACTCTCCCTCTTCTCTAAGAATGAAGATGAATGGCGTTTAATTTAAATTAAACCAGTGATCGTTTGGTCTCCTAGACAGCCGTTATCAGTTAGAAAATAACGTGTCTCGGTTTCGAAAACGCTTTGATGAGAGGAGGCCCAAGCAGTGCTGGTTTGTGGTTACCGTGCTCAAATAAAGTTGTATATAATGTAATGTTATGATCATCAGACCCCGTCCAAATGTTTGCATTTTGCAAAGTTACTTGCGTTTTGACCGAAAACAAAACAAAAGTTATGATACCGGTACGAATACGATACAAACCTTGAACGAAAGAACTTCTATCATCCGCCATTATCACGTGATCAATCGTTTCCCGATAACTTTGTTTTCGCTGTCCACGCGGATGTATTTTCAAAGTTTGCGTTTTTGATACGTGTTCGTGTGGAGGAACATGAGAACGCGAAGAAGAGTCCTAGTATTGACGTAGTTTGTTGTTTAGTATGATTCTCCGGGTTAGTGTTGTCTTGGAAAGAATTGTTTATGTTGACATTGACTGGGGTTTGGAATTCAGCATATTTTTGCAAGACGCGGGAGAGAGTTAATATGGGAAGGAGAAAACAGAAAGTCTCTCCTCTTCTCTCTTACCCATCATCCCCCTCGCCACCATTGTCACCCACTTTTTCTTAGAGAGACAACTGGGTGTGATACGTGTTGTTATTTACCTGCAAGTGTTTTAAAATCTGTTGTACAGCCCACTCTTCGTCTTCACTGTAAGTCTTTTGAAGGCGCTCGTCATCACGGCAAACTTCATCAATAACATACAACAGCATCATTGGTACAGCGAGAGGGTTCACCTCCTCCTGACCGGACAGCTTGGGTCGTCCTAACTCCGTGTCATCAATGCGTGCCCAGTGAGTTACCAGAGATAACATTTTTAACGCTTCCTCCTGAAATAACAGAAATGTTCACAAAACAACAACAATGACAACGATAAAAGCAACAACAACTATAACAATTGTAATCGAATAAAGATAGCAACAAAACAAGATATTGTATTTCCTCGAGTGAGCGCCCTTCCTCGATAACCGCCCTTTCTCAAGTTCACTACTACGTACCCTAAATGTTTCCTGAACCTTTTTGGTAATGCATGCGGCCTGTTCCTTGAAACCGTAACTTATTTTCAGATCAAAATATGTGATTTTTCCCCAACCCATTTTCTGGCTTTAAATTTTGACTTTTTTTATTCCAAAACGTATTCATCATTAGTTTAAAAGGTATTGTAAAATTAATTAATAATTCATAAGGGTACTAACAAATAGAAATGAGCCATTCCAATCATATGGTTTATATCACCCATAAATGTAATAACAACCATAAATTTAATACTCACCATAAATATAATAAAAACCAACCATAAATGTAATAAGAATCAACCATAAATGTAATAAATGACTAACCATAAATGTAATACATTTTTAACCATAAATGTAATAATCTGACTCACCATAAATGTAATACATTTTAACCATAAATGTAATAAACTGGCTATTACTATCAAATAGAGTTATGGTTGTTAATACATTTATGGGTGATACATGGTTAACCCTGCGGTTGTATCTAATTTACATTCCAGATACAACCACTAGTGAGTTGTATCTGGAATGTGAATTTCACAAGTTGTTTACATCATTCGCGTCCGTGATGTATCGGCACTGTAAATCCACTCGACTGCGCCTCGTGATTGTATAGGCCGATATACAACACTCCCGCTCATGTAGTAAACATTGCAAACATACGCATGATTTTCAGATCGAAATTGTCAAATTTTCTACCCATTTTCAGATGGTACAAAAGCTATACTCTTTGGAGGCGGCTTATGTAAGGGAGTACCCATCCCCCCCCCCCCCCCCCCCCCCCCCCCCCAAAAAAAAAGGCAAAAAGCTTCGGTTTCCATGTAGAAGATCTTACCCTATACTTGGAAAGATTACTAGCTCTTGCCAGTTCAGCCATAGCAAGAGCATAAAAGCACTCTGTGAAAAGCGTCCTCTGGATTTTGATTGGCTGCCCGTCGGCTGTGACTTGAAAGTAACATCTCCCATCTTCAGGTCTTTTGATGTGGTTCAGAAGAAATTCACCCCCTTAAATGGCAGAAAGATCACAGTCATCGCTTGGATTCATTCCAAAACAAATATGACTATTAAGTATTTTATGACGAAAATATTGCTGAGTCACTGATTGTCAATATTTTAATTGTCAAAATCTTAGAACAATCTTCCATAAGTACTGGGTAGGTTTTGGGCATTTCACAAAATAATTGGACTCCAGTGCAAATTATGAAATAGCTTCCTTGTTTTCGACTCGTCAGATTCTTCCAACACATATTAAATCTTAAAAATACCAGATAATGCAGCTTTTAGGATCTTTGAATTGCCATATTTTGCAGTCTCATTGTAAAGCTTGGAGTACATCCACACCTATAAAGCAAAACAGCAACTGTAAGAAAGTGGAAGGCGTGTTTGAATTACGACCTAAGATTGCTTTTCTTATAATTTTTATTTTTTAAAAAAAAAAACGTTCTAAAAGAAAAAAAATATATATATATTATGTTATAAATACCTTAGAACAAATAAATAAAAAATACAGTGAAATAAGAGTATTATAAATGTTATGTCGCCTAACAAGCTCTCAATTAGTATTGTCCGCTTTCTTATAGTTACTCTCCTTTGTCAAAATCAATCAAATTGAATGAGGGCGAAGAGATTGGTGTAGTGTTTTCTTTCAATCTTTTTCCTCGAACTCCTCTAATTGCAATTAAAACGCTCTTCAATAAACAAAATCTAAGTCTTGTTCTAATGTAGTCTTGTTCTAATAATTAACTTATATTCGTTAGTCCCATTGATGAGAAGCAGATACCACGCAGCTCTTTACAACCTCTAATTTCATTGGACCTCTGTATCACGCAGCTCTATTGTTTTCAGGGCTAGGGTCCATTGTTGTGTTGTTTGTTCTATTGTTTTCTCAGCAAATCAGAGAAGACCTTGTAGCTGCGTACTGCCCCATGAGAAGAGGGCAACCTCGTCACCAGGGCTTTCTACGCTTTCAAAATTCGCCACTTTAGAAACGAGAAGGAAACTGGGCCGAGTGAACTTTCGCAACGACTTCTGGGATCGTTACAGGGGACGCTTCTTTTGTCTCTGTCCCCAGTAACAGTCCCAGAAGTCGTTTCGAAAGTTCACTCGGCCCAGTTTCCTTCTCGTTTCTAAAGTGGCGAATGGCGGGCGGAGAAACCCCTCGACAAGGCTGTTGAAATAATCCAAGAATCCTGAAGTAATTGTTCGTATAAAAGATGATGAAATGTCTTCGTTTCGTTGGAACGACGAATTCAGATTGCCAGAAAGCAAACATTGCTACCAATCGCTGAAAATAATTTCCGAAACCACCATTTCATCGTGTGTCACGTGACAGAATACTCCACGATTCTTAAGGCCCGGACACATGGTGCAACTTTTCTTGCAGCGTTGCGCGCAACAGTTGCAGAAGTAGAATCAAGTTCTACTTTTGCGACGTTGCGCGTAACAAATTTCATCGTGTGACACCCCCAAAAAAATCTTGTTGCGCGCAACGTTGCAAGAAACGTTGCACCGTGTGTCCGGGCCTTGTCCCGGGGTTTCTCCGCCCGTCCCGCCATTTTCAAAGCGGAGAAGGCCCTGGGGACGAGGTTGGAGAAAAGAGGTATGTAAGAAGGTCCACCGCGGTCAAACGTTTTTCCTTTTATTTAATGGGATTTTATTTAATATTAAATGGAAATATGGGCAAGGATGTATCAAAAAATTAGTTGACGTTACTATCTTTTAAATTTTTCTCAAAATGATGAGCTTTTTCCGTTGAAAACTGACCAAAGCTCTTTGCGCCTGATCAAAATTATGTTGGCAAATGCGCCGACAATTCTGCAGTTTACAGTTTTTAAACTCTTAGAACTTTTTTAGTAAACTTTCAAAACGTTTGGTAAATTGACAGTGTATTGGCATTATGTTAAACTTTAAACAGTGAAAATGAAAACCTTAACTTTTAAGTACTTTGCTTAACTTTTGCAAATTTTTCTCGTTTGACAGAGGTTAAGTAAGAAGGTGCTATAACATGGTCTAACCTGTCTCCCTTCAAGCCAACCATATTTGGAATCATCGTAAACTTTACCATCTCTCCCCAGGCAAACGTAGTAACCCCTGCAATCAAACATAAACCGCGTAAAATCCTGATTGATTTTTGCCAGTATTAACCGATTGATGACTACACCGCGCAAAAGCGGCCAATAGGGGCCTGGTCCTTGTACCAGTTGTGACCTCTTCACTTTTTAAGACAAGAAGACATCTTTGAGAATTAACTGATTAGGAGGAAAAAAGCTTTAAAGTAAAGTAAGTAATGGTCTAATACACTTAGCTCATTACAGCATTGTAAGTATCGCTATTTTCCAGGTATTGCCACAAACAAAAATAAAAGAAAAACGAAAACACTAAGATATAATATAAAAATCAGAGAATATGTACAAATATGTTAAAGGCATGCCCAATTGAGAACGATCGGGAGAATTGCATCAGAGATACATACATGAAACCTACGGAAGTTTACTCACAAAATCGAAGGAAATCTGGAAGCCCTACCGAGTGCTACCAGTTCCTGTTAACGATTTCCACTTTCCTCAACGTTTAGCTGAAAACTTTTCAAACGAAAGGAAGTCTAGTAAAACTGATGAGGCCAGCAACAACAACAACAAAGAGGAGACAGAACGGGGGGCAAAAGTCCTAATATACATTACGTGCCCCAAAATGGAAGGGTATTTTGTTCTTCATGTTGCAAACAAGGTTTTGGATTATGGCTGCAATGTCTTAGTAGCAGCGTCAGAAAAATGGCATTGGTAGCTTCAAATTGCAGATTTTCGGTGAGAATCCAGGCGTCAACGGTTCAACATATAAAAATTGTATAACTGAAAACGAGATTAATCGCATCTATCGAATAACAGCAAATGTAAACATTGTAATGAACCAAACGGAACTGGAAACAACAATATGCAACCGCTTATAGCGCTAAGAAAACGCAACACCAAATCAAACATGACATTACTCTCGACAATCCATTTGTAGAGCAGGAATTTTGAACCCGATCCAATCGCGTCCATGTAAACTTAGCCTCAAGTGTTGGTATATTGGAAGTATTGTGGACAACACTCGTATTGGACGATAGTTTCTAAAATTAGCAAGACATTTTATTAGCATCTTTAGTGTAAAAGCCGCGTTGCATATTTGCGAAATATCGTTCAATATTCAACGTCACACATGCTCGATATATATTATTCTCTATTTTCGAATTGCCCATAATACACTTTGTTTGCCCCCCAAATTTTGCATAAACTATTGTTTATAAATGCTCTTGGTAGGACTGCATATTGCCAAGAGCATTTCAAAACAATAGTTTATGCAAAATTTGGGGGGCGAACAAAGTGTATTATGGGCAATTCGAAAATAGAGAATACACCAAAATTGAATAGTTTCTAATTTTAAGAAGGGGGGGGGGGGGGGGGGGGGGGGGGGGGGGGGGGGGGGGGGGGGTGTTAATTTTGTGCAGAGTGAAATGAACAAATGCAAACTTAATATCGCGCCTATAATAAGTTACTATACCGGCGGTATTAACATCAAGCGCCATTTAAATTGTAGAATTTCATTTAACATTATATAGTTATAAGTGAAAAAGAGTTAGGAATATTTCGAAGTGTAAGATAAAAAGATCTGTAAACAAACTGCGAGTAATGAGGATATTAGTTATATTGACTGATTTTCAATATTTAACTTCCGTGCAATGCCAAATTATTAATGTTTTAACCTCGGCGTGACTGTACCAAAATGGGGTATTTCTTGCGGAAACTATTGTTGTTTAGCTTTAGTGTTGTGGTGTGGGTATTGTTAAGTGCCGTCTTTTAAATCTTTTTCTTTTTACGTCATTTGGTCATCGCAACATACAGCACACCAAGAAACTGTCATAAAATGAAATTGCACAAAATGCTCAAAACTTCATTGGAAAGATGTTATTTTTTTACACGCCAAATGATGATTTTTCATAACTTGGCATACTATATACTTTTTAAATAGACAATAGACAGTTTATTGAACGTGGTCAATACACTTAGCTATGGTTACCGTATCCATACGTCCTGCAGTTTCACCTGCAAATTCTGCAGGAACGCAACAGCTAATTTGCAGGTACCGTCGCCACAAAAGAAAGATGATAATAAAAGGGTATCATAAAAATAAAACTTTTAACTAATAAATTGTGCAATAATTAACAACTATTCACCTACACTGAGGTGAATAGTTGTTTTAGTATATACTGAAACAGTGAGATAATATAACGAAATTGATGCTTTTTAACTCATTTATTCCTGTCAACGATTACAATTTTCGCGCGCAAATTGCTGGGAGGTGAATAGCACTTGCTATTCCGAGTTTCAGTAGCCAATCAGAGCGCGCCAACAATGCTATCCACTGTTTCAGTATAGAGCAGTTTTCAATTGAGTGTCGAAAAACCAAAACCAAAGTAATTACTCTGACCAATCACAGCAGTCGTAAACAATCCAATGAACCAATCAGAGCTCGAAGCAATTACATGTCGCGGGCGCCAAGCGCGGGAAAACGCGTGCGAGCAAGTCACGATTGGTTATGGTTTTACTTCTGATTGGTCGAGAAAGTGGCGCGAGATTTTTTAGCCAATCACAAAGCGTAGCAATGCAAAACCAAAGCAATTGTGTAATTACTTTAGACAGTCAATTGAAAACTGCTCTATACTAAAATAGGATATTCAAACACATTTCGAATTCTACATTGGCGAGAGGAAGAAGAAATTCTGACTTTGCCTGTCGGCCCAATCCACCTTAGGAAAAAAGATGGCGGCTGTTCATTTTACCACAATACCTTGCGGACCTAACACAGCACATAAGGCACAAAGAAAGCCAAATTTTTACAATATTTGTTCCAGTACTAAGGACAATGTGTAGACTAGGTTTGAAGATTTTATAACTTTTCTTTACATTTTTATGAACGTTGTTAAGGTTTTTGTGCGCTAAGAATTATGGGTAAATGTACCAGTCGCCATCTTTTTTCCTACCGAGGATTGCTTGTTGACCTGCCGGGTTTAATTTACTCCTTGGTAAAATTGATAATTGTAAAGAGATTAAGTTTATTAATATTCACCATAATAACTCACCAGGTAATAAAGGACCCAAGCATGGACTACAGAAAACATTCAATTGTTTGGTTCAAACGCCATCTGCGTTGCTATCAACACATGGAATATTTTCAAACCATTCAAATCCAATTTTGGGCTATTTTGAAACATGTTTGAAGGCGAATATCACGGGTGATGGTTAGATTCGCATGGTCAATCTTTTTTATCTTGCTAAATCAAGTCTATTAATCATGCTTGATTATACCTTACCCGTTTCTAACGTCACGGGAGTTATCCAGCCAGAAATCCATCGTTCTTTCGAGTTCTTCTTCCATTCTTGTCAAGTAATTCTCTAGCTGATCGCGGTAAACAGCCATTTTTGTTGCACCTGTACAACTTCCGAGCTCTGCAGAAATCAAATGATTGGAATAGCTTATTAAATTATTTTGTATAACAATAAAAAATCAAAACATCGCGATAAAAAAATCCGTACGATCATAGGAACATGTCAGTTTTAGACGATAAAGTCTGCCTGTTTACCACTTCACTTCATGACTCCCATGAACTCAGTTCACGAGATCTGTCAGTGTGCATGCATGGTTTTAACTTTAAGCCTGTTTTTTAAATCCTTTTGTTTCAACATTCATATGAAAGCCTTTTGAGCTGAACGCTTCCACGAAGCTGTTTATTTTCCAATATTTTACAAAATAAAATTCGATATTTTTTCCGCGGGATATCAGTTATTTCTGGTTACTGTGGTTAGTAGGTCTTAGTATACACCGTGTGTTGGACTTGTACTATCCCCAAACCAGACTGCAGAATCCAAATAGTTCACATAAGTTAATTAGATTCTTTTCATGTGTGTATATAACAATTTGAAATCCACAGTAAAACATTCTTTAACGGCCGTGGGAACATGTCACTGTTTAATCAATCCCGTGGATTGTTTTTATCTTTTTGTAAAACGACCCGTCGTTTCTGATCTGCCTTCAAAGCCCCCGTCTCTTTATAGCCACACAAGCCTAACTTTGCGGTTTTCGAAGGTTTCCTTCCGGAACTAATCATGCGATAAAACTAATCCTTTAATACCTAGTACGATTTATACTTTGTACAATTCTACAACAATTTGAGTGGCAATATATAGAGACGTTGGTTATCTTGTCAAGTTTTGAATCAAAAGGATCAATATCACTGCGGTTGTTGTCATTCTCTTCAAAACCAGTGCTTTCTTTCTAATGGTGCTTCCTTAGGATTTCAGTCAACAAATGTCGATGAACACGAGTTAATCAGACAGGGAACCCTTTCAAGAAAAAATAAATTGTCAAGAATCAATTTTTTTTGCCGACTATATATTATGTGGGTTAATAATTTATCCTATACGGGCAAACAATAAATTCGCTCCAGCACTGTAATCCGGCTACTGTAATTTTTCTCGTAGTTAAGCCATCCGTACCGTATTTACAATACTTAATGCAGAATTGTGAGTGAATAATTAGTAGGTTGTGGTTATTTTAGTATCTTTGACGTCTTTTGTCGAGCAATGGAAAAAATTGCACAAGTAAAGGACAATACAGTCCCTTAAATACTCCAGGAATGGAGAATCATGGTAAGCGAAGTCGTACAAATTATCAGATCAAAATGTATTTACCTTTAGGCAATAAAAAGGTTAACTGAGAACACGTAATGACACGATGATAACTCAATTAACAATCGCTGATTATCCTCTTTATATTGAGCTTAAAAAGACGATAGTGATATTTGAACAACTACGAAAAAAATAAATTAAAACCTCCTTGAAAATGACGTAGATCGAAAAAATGTGGTTGTTTACAATAGAAGTTGTGGCTTGCCATCTGATCTCACTATTGAAGGGCAAATTTACACAACGGTTTATTTCCCTATAATCACGCGATGGTAAATATAGAATGTAAACTTTTTTTACCGTTCGTTGGGTCTTGTGATGTGAACAGTGTTAGCAATGAAACGTCTAAAATACTAAATAGGAAAACCAAGAAATAGAATCAAACGACGCTAAACATGCACAATTGCACTTCGCAGCAAGATATTCTTTGTTGAATAGAAGCTGATCAAATGAGCACAGCTATCCCGTCGTTAAATTAAAGAGCTATATTTAATCGATCGATCTGCTTTGTAAAAACTTTCATCAGTTACAGAGACCTGGGAGGCTGGAACAAGTGATCATTTTGCTATAATCTCAGACATTTTTAGGCTTCGCAAACTGGAACCACTGGAACCACTGGAACTGGAACCACTGCAAAGTTCATAGTTTTACTAAGAATTGTAATATGTAAAATAGCAAAAAACCATCTCATCTTTTGCCTTTATAGCTGGTAGTCTCACTTCCTTCTACTAAGGCAAAATGCCACATCAAAAATAATGAAACAATGACATTGTTAACACTCCTCGTGAAACTTCCCTGCGACGAAGTTGTACGCAAACTGATGTAATGTAAAATTGCACCATGTATTAAAGCCTTTTAAAAAAAACACTGATGTGTAAGATAATGTTTACCTAGTTTGACTCACCTTTAAGTAGTCTTTGGTAGAGTTTGATTAAGAACACGAGCAACTATTCTATGGAAGTGAAGGTATTGACACACCTCGCCAGTTACAAGTTACACACGTTATTGAAACAACGCCAGAAAAGTTGGATAGAGCTTGCGATATCGAGATGTTGCTTCACCGATGCGATTAATATAGGTTTCTAATTTCGTAATATTGTCAGTATCGTGTTATGGTAATTATACCGTCTTCACCTCATGCATGCCCTTCTAAGCTGTTGCTAGCGTGAGGTCGGAAAACAATAATCCGACAGTACAACAAACCAAGTGGAACGGTAGTTCAAATATAGGCACGTAATACGTGCAAAATTAATGACGTACCAATTCCTTTTTTGTTTTTGGATCAAAAGCTTCTACGAGCCAACTCGTGAATACAAAACATCATTTGGACCCTCCCCTCACCTAGGCGTTTTGCTCCACCGATCCCCCACCCCATGCGTCCAACCCCCACCCTCCCCTCCCCCCAGAGCTGTGTGAATATGAATACGAAACTGACTGCAAGGATTATTCTTACTATTAAAATGTGCCGAATCAACCATATTTTCACATAGGATCTGTGTAAAGACCTATGCTTACAATGTTTGCATATTTTTCTTGTATAATAAAACGCGTTTCACACTTCGTGTATTCACTAGTTAAAAAGGTGGAAACATGTTAAAGAACAAACAACAAAGGAAATAAACAACAACAGCGAATGGTAGTGTGGTGTGGTGAAGAAAGACATTAGAGGGACACTGTCCCGGCTGAAATATCGTGTTTTCATGATTATGGCCAGGAGAGCTTGCTTCATTATCTTTAAATTAGAGGAAACCATCGCCAAAAGTGATAGAAGCAAAGAAATATGAACTAAACACAAAATAACGGCTAGAAAAGTCAAAATTTCACAAGAATGGCAAGTTTGATTTCTTGACCGCCTGTCAAGAAATCAAATTTGATGAACTGTAATCCACTTCCATCCTTGTAATCCTGCACTTTATCTCCAAACTACTGCTTTTGTTTTTCTCTGTAGAATCTTTTTATCCAACTAAGTTGTATATTTGGTGGCATTTGGCGACAAAAACGTGAAACAAGCTAAGCGAAATTTTGCTATTTCGGCGGTACAGTGTCCCTTCAAGAAAGAAAGGGCTGGTTATTGAAACGAAGTCTAACTTAGACCGTGGTTTAAGACAATAAAGGAACTCCACATCTTTTTATAAGTGGGTAATTTTGAGTAGATAAATGTTTATCTAGTCTGTTCTATATGTATTCTGGATACTCTTTACAGTATAACGTTTAAATATTGGAGTTGGCCAGATTGAAATTGGCTTA
Source organism: Dendrophyllia cribrosa (assembly GCA_024195265.1). Taxonomy (NCBI): domain Eukaryota; kingdom Metazoa; phylum Cnidaria; class Anthozoa; order Scleractinia; family Dendrophylliidae; genus Dendrophyllia; species Dendrophyllia cribrosa. Next base: position 25,050,201 of record JAJLRJ010000008.1, on the reverse strand, counting down.
GACTGTGGTTTTGTTGACCCCCCCCCCCCCCCCCCCCCCCCCCCCCCCCTCTAAACTTCGTTTAAAAGGCCCAGTATCACCCAAAATGCGTTGCGCGCCCAATTCCTCGACGATTGAATTTAACGCAGTCGAAAATTCCCAATACATCGAGTTACTTCGAAAATCCGTTTCCATCCGCGGTTAAGATAACATTTCAGTTTTTAATTTAGTAGAAATGAGTTATTTAGTTATTATAGTTTTACTTTTGATCGATATATAGTTCGGGCTTGTGGTGTAGTGTCAATGGCGAGTACTGTTGGGAGACCACGTTTGTTGTTATAAAAGGTGACAGGCCTAGCACCAATCATGTTTTACATACCACCAGTCTCTCCACATTTAGCTTGTTGGCCTGTGTTTCTCGAGCCACGCACGACTGATAGCTGTGTCGTCATTATGGCTTAAAACTTGACAAGGGCTACCCGGACGGTGGCTTACCTAGGAGGGTCCCGCTCCCCTCTCCTCCCCTCCCCCCTTGTAAAAAAATACTGCCCGAAGGACCAAAAATGTTTTTCAATCTCTATTCTAACATTTTCGCTCCGCCCCTCCCCAGTTATTCAATCCCCTCCCGCTCTCCCTCCGTTACGGGTCGTGACTAGAATGGATACTCCAAAATCAGGTTGGATCACCTCGGACACTTACTGAGAATTATATAACGTAATATCGACACTTGAATTTATTTTCAACAAATTTTTAAGTGTAAAAAAGAAAATCTAAAATCACCACTCAGGATTGAACCTGTGACCTCAGCTAGGCTTAGGCTTACATAGCCTACCGTACCACTGTACCACCTAGCTTTTCGGGTTGTTTAGGCCTAAATTTAACTATGTAAACTGCTACCCTTAACCTCAACTGAAAGCTAACCAGTTACTCCGTTATGTAAGTCTCAATAAGGCGTCCGAGGTGGTCCAACCTGATTTTGGAGTATCCATTCTAGTCACCACCGTAACTAGACTAGGAATGGATCAATGACCAAAATGGCGGCCGCGAATTCAACGGCGGGTCGTAATTAAGGTGGCTGAACACAGTTTCACTGTACCTATGCGTTATTCATTGTCATTTTAAAACCACTAACGTCTGGGCGCCCAAAATTGGCGAGGCATACGCTTAAGCAACAAGCTATACGTTTTGATATTTTTTTGGAGCTTTTAGGGTGTTGCCATGGCAACACGGTGGATTGAAAATCAGCCTGCAATATTTGGTTTCTTTTATTTTCAGAAAATCTAGTCATTAGATTTTGTCCATCATTTGTCTCCAGTAAACTCGTAAAAATATTCGCATGTTAACACTGGTTTCATGTAATTTTGACAGAGGGATCTTCCGTAATTTGTGGTTTAATATGTTTACTTTTTTTAAAAATCTCCTCTGTTAGATTTCAAATTTTTGATGGCAGGTGAGTTCGGCATATTCGGAACTATTATTGTGCCAAATTTCGTGAAATTCTAATGAGTAGTTTCGTAGAAATCAGCACGTTTCCGAGGAAAGTCGCTAAAACATCCAGTCACAATTTTTTGGTCAACTGCGCATGCGTTGCATTTGACTGGGTTCTCGATCCAAAGACAAAAACGACCAAAAAGGCAGTGTATTTCTTCAATGGTTCTATATATTATCTATTGATTCAACTAACATTTTTACGAACAAAAAATTGTTTGGTTTTAAGACGAAAAACAACACTTTGGCAATCCACGCTGAGCAAATTAAAATGATCGCTGAACAGGCGCCACGTTTGTTTTTCTCGAAACTCTGCGCGCGCTGACTCACGTAAGCAGCTGAAATTGAAGAGCGCGCGCAAACTGTGTTCAGCCACCTTAAACTAAGTGAAAAATCGATACCAGATAACAAAGGCACTTTAAGTAATGGTCCTGGTAAGAACTAGGCAAACAACCCAACGGCAAGGAATGCAGAAAGGTGTTAATTGTGATATTGTTGAAACGGTCCACCTCATTGGCTAAAACATGAAAATCTACTATCACTTCATCAGGTAGCGCATTTATTTCTCTCTAGTTTACTTTTTGATTCCCTTTTAGTGAAAACTATTCTGAGTTTTAATGCAGCAAAATTTCTATGTGGGAAACATGGAAAATTAGAAGCCTTTCTTGGCCATTGTTTTGGAGTCTCATGATTGGATAAAATCTTGTAACACAAAAGAAATATCGCTTTAAAATATAGTTTCAGTACATTTTATTTCAAAAACGTGTTGTCCATAGATTGATGCATTCTCAGTGAGAAAATCTAAACAATCGTATGTGGGGAAAGCAAAATGCCGCAGAACAATAGAGGATTGCCTAGTTCTTACATGCATTGTTACTTAAAATGTTTCATTTCAGGTAATGATTCAGTCGAATAAACGTTAATTGATAATTGAGAGATTTACAGACGTTTATTTTGCCGAGGGCATTCGCTACACCCCGTATGATCGATCTGGAAAAGTATATCGCCTTGAAAGTTTTAAGTAAATATTTACTTCATGTTGTTCCATGTTAGGAGATTTTCATCCATTATACAGATTAATGGCAAGTTGTTACCCAGACCTTTGTGAAGAGACCAGGTTAACAATTAGTCATACGTTCGCTCGATCCGCGGTATTATCACCCCCCCCCCCCCCCCCCCCCCCGGAGGGGGTACTCCCCGAAAATCTAGGTGGCGGTGTGCGGCACGCTTCTTCAAACCCTTACCCTATTTCAGACCTGATTTCAGACCAAAATATGCGATTTTCCCTACCCTATTTCAGACCTGACCCAAAATTCGATACCCTATTTCAGACCAGAAAGTGCTTCCGTTTGCGTAAACATTTTAGAAGGGCGTCTAATTCCCGATGTTAATCAAACCGCATTTCTCAAGGGATGAAAAATGTAGCTTCTTCTAAAAACTATACCTAATTCCAGACCAGAGTGCGCAAACCATTCCCTTTTTCAGACCAAAATGGTCAAAATCTATACCCTATTTCAGACCAAAACGGCTTAAAACCATACCCTTTAGGGCCGCACATACCTATATAGCTTGTATAAGGGAGTACGCCCCCCCCCCCCCCCCCCCCCCCCCCCCCCCCCCCACCCCCCCACATCCTGGGATTATTCCATGTTCAGTGCTGCTTCTTGCTAAGGGTGCGTTTTTTTGGGACACATTCTGATCATTCTAAAATCAGAATACGCAAACAAAACTATGTTGTGTACATTCTCACAAGCCAAAATTGTTCTTGGTACACGTAGTCAAAGTAGTGACTTCTTTCCATATTTTAAGAGAGGAATAGGTGCAATAATTAGAGGTATTCTGTTTTTGGAATGACCGGAATATGTCGAAAAAAGCGCCCTAATTATCGGGTGTTTAAACACTGCTGTGTCATGCGTGATATTAGTGTAGCTGTAAATAACCGGCGGTTTGAATATTTTTAAAAATACTCGACTTACTTTGACCTTGTCTAGATTTGCTTGACCTTAAGTTGTATGGCTTGTAACGCGGAGTAGTGTGACTCAAACGACCCTCTTTCAATTGATTTCGAGTTACACGGCTGCTTCTTTCAGCGCTTTGTTTCTTAAAACTAAATGATTTCCACTTCCTTCCTTGCTCTCGCCCTGTTAAAGCAACATTTTAAAGCTATCATAAGCTATAACAATAAAACAGCTCGTAGAATAGAATAGAAATCCCGGGTGGTCAAATTTGGTGCAAAAACTCTTCATAATACCGGGTCAAAGAAACAAAGTGTGGGAAGCTGAACCGAGAGAGAGAGATCGATGTTTATCATCAGAGCTTAGATTTTCTTTTTAACGGCCGTTTTCTTCCGTGCTTAGAGTAACTCCGGGATTACTGAATTGATGACAAAAGAATTCATCCAAATTGGTGAAACATCTTTGCTGATTACCCGTATTTCAAGGCCCGAGTGAACGATAGCTCAATTACCTTTACGGCTATTAAATAATACAATGTTTTGAAAGACACAAAATATATTTATCCGAGACAGAAATTATTGCATTTATTCAACTTACCTGGGACCATTGTGGGTGCCATCTTGGACTTGGCTTGCTGGCGTGAGTGGAACTGAAATCCGACGCAAGATTAATTATGCGTGATTTATGCGTTAAGTTGCATGACCTTCTAAATACCATATTTATTTGATATACCGGATCCCTGGTGATGAAAAGCTCCTATATATTTGGGATGTACCGTTATTAAAGTAAAGTAAAGGGCTGGGCATTTTCAAATTGCAGCAAGGGAAGGTTTTCGTGTCTTATTTCTAGCCCCCGGCCGGGGGAAGAGGGAGCGGGGATGGGCAGAGGGTTGCCTTTTCGCTCCTACAGTCAAGCCTTAATACGTACGTAGTGTAACGTGCGGGTTATGACGTTCAAGTCGCCTGTGGATGGACTCCTATACAATGTTAACAATCTTATTTGGAATTTGTTTTAAACTTTGGTTTTGGCTTACGAATTCAAAATCATTCAACATGGGTTAATTCCCGGCGTAGTCAATCGAACGAATCCGAACCAAAAACCAATCGAACCCAATCTTTCGATTGGAGTTCGATTGACGAACCAATCGAACATAATCGAACTGGAACTTTTCGGTGAGTTCGATTAAATTCGATTACCGAACCCAATCGAACTCAATCGACGCGATTGGTTCGATTTTGTTCGGTGGAAAAACAAAACGGTAGTCAAAAATTGATAAGCATTCAGTCTCAGTAGAATTGGAAGGATTTTACTCTTTAACTGATTTTTTACTAGAGGAGCAATTGTGAGAGATATTAACACATTTCAATTAACTAAAATCTTTATTGTTACGGTGATTCGAAATTGATTAATTCACAATATAACATGAACAGCTCAGTACTTTATATGGGCTTATATCGCTCGGAATAACACCGCTTGACAACAATCGAGCGATTGGGTTCGATTGGGTTCGATTACCGAACGTTCGATTGACTACGCCGGGTTAATTTAACTTTGTTGAACGAGCCAAACAAACAAATTCAACACTGTTGTTCACACCTGAAAAAAAAAATGTTGAACGAATCCACCACCACCACAACATGTTTATTCTATTAACTATGACCACAACAACAAAAGTCTTTATTAGTTAATTCTCATACAATTTACAAGACAGGGCCGAAGGTAGCAGTCACTCAATATCATTCAGCGGCGTAGTGAAACGAATGTTGAATTCAGCAATATTGAACTACTGAGCTGAATCGCGATGTCGACCTCGTTTGTAAAAAGAAATAAAGTGAAGTCACGTCCACTAAAAGAGATTCTGGTACTTTTATATATGGGGGGTTCTTTCAAAATTATCGACTACCATCTCCGTTACTGCATATAAATTTTTTGCCAAGGGTATGGGGCTTTCGTAGCGTCAGCTTGTTCGCATCGCATCGCATTGCATCGTTGGAAACCTGGAAAAGTAATGTTCAACTACTGGAAATCCTCTATTAAGACACCCCCCCCCCCCCCCCCCCCCCCCCCCCCCCCTTAAATAAGCCCTCTCTTTTTAGAGCAAGCCAATTATTAAGCCCCTCCTCTCTTTGCGCCTCTTTTACGAGACCCAACCAGGTCGAAACAGCTGTCCACGGTTGCATTTTGGCTTTCAGTTTGGGCTCTATCGTGTCGTTGTCGCGTTTAATGTTCTACGTAGTATCAGCCTTGCTTTGTACTGTGATTTTATATCTATTTTTAGCAGTTACTAGATCTTCCACAGATCCTACGTACACCAGCAGCATTTTCGTTTGCGGTCCTTTGCTTCTTTGTTACTTGTCTTTTAAGCCTCCCCCTATTCCCCTTTCTTTTCTTCTATCACAACCGAAACAATAAACGACATACTTTATTACAGTACCAATCCAGGCAGGAATTCACATACAGTCCTCGCGAGCTTTTGGAGAAATATTACCGTACTAAAAAATAATGGTAATTACGGCAATCATGAATGTAAAACACTTCATTGATCAATCAAAGTATGGTTTACGGACGTTTATCCACGTGCAGGAAGCTTAAGGCTACAGTGTACCTTCGGGGGTGTCTCCAGTATAACAGCTCTAGCGTCTTAAGATTACACTTAATATACCTAAACCCAGATATCAAATTAAAGCTTATAGAGCTGGCTATCTAAATATGGAGACCATTTAGTAATAAAATGAATTGTCGAATTTTTTACGACGTCTAAAGTCGAACGTCCGAATCAGCTTTAAAACGCTATAACTCAAAGCGATTATTGTATTTTGCTAATTTGATTTGTTCTCGGATTTCCGGACACGAAGCGCTAAAAAACGTGTCGGCGATTTCCCATATTCAATGGCAGTGAAAAGTTACAGAATATTTTCGAAAAGGGGAGAAAAAAAGTTGGAGTGATCGCACGGAAATGGCTCTTGACGAAAAAGTTTTCGGAAATAAGAAATTCGCCGACACGATTTTGTTGATTATATGTTAGCCTAGCTTGTGTCCAAATTTGAGGAAAATCGAACAAATTCCCTTTGAGTTGTAGCTCTTTAAAGTGTCCCCTACAAGCGAAAAATGAACTTTGAGAAAACAGCGCTTAGAAAAACATATCGCTTTATAAACAAACTCCGCCCACAAAAGTTATACCGTCATTTCTCCGTCAATTTTCACTATTTCTCGATAATTTTTTTTTGGATGAAAGTTCATTCTGTAAACTTTATTTTGACGCCAAAAAAAAAATTTCAAAAAATTTTCGATCTGAAGGTACACTGTAACCTTTTAAAAGACATCGCGTTACGCTTAATTACTCGTGCCGAGGTTTGCCTTCCGTTTTTCTTTTTATTCTTCGTGGTTTCGTCTCTCATTTGTGCATCGCATTAAATCTGAGTACGAGGATACGCACGCATGCAAGCAGAAGAGACTAATTTTGGTTTTATTTGTCTGTTGCTGTTTTACGTCCTCGCGAGTAACGTACATTACCGGCACAAGTATAGGCTAGGAGTAGCCCCTCTCTAATAAGGCCCCCTCTCCATAAGTCCCCACTTACGGTATCCTTTGCTTCAACAACCATAACACTTTGCACAGCATAGCCAAGCATAGTACGACGTTTTCAAGTTTTATTGTTTCCTCACCCATTGATATTAAAAATATAAAGACAATCTTTTTTTTCTTTGGATTCTGTTTCTACAGAAACTCGCGTATAACAGGTTTATAAATTAACCATTTGTAACCATTTCAAGGAAATTACTAATTGAAATTTCACAAAAAATTGAATTCAGAGAAAAGATTACAAAACCCTTGGTATATACATCTAGAAAGGGACTAAAACTTTTTACAAGTGTTAGATTTAGATTTATCATTCTTCTTTGACTTATACATTTTAGAAACTTTACAGAATCGAGATTCAAGAATCAACGACTTTTTTCTATTAACATTATTCATATTATTTATATGATATCACACCTGTTGTAATACCTTGTGTAGCTTCATAAAACCAGAACCTAACTTTAAAACGACTTTTTCTCAGGCACAACTATACATCATCTTACAGTTGATAAATAAATCTCGCTTAGCTTCTATACAGTGCAGTCAGAATCCAACAACTTTTTTTTTGCATTTTATACATTTTTTTACATTTTCAATATTTTGATATTTTTCTGTGTTATTTACCTTAACATCCCATATTATACACATGTGCTGTTGAAAGCACCTGGTCAAAGTAGAAATATAGAAACATAACCAATGGCATGATTTCAAGTTAAGTGCTATAAAAAAATTCGTTTCTATTTTTATTTCCCAAAGCGACGCATCAGGCAAATATGCAATAGTGCAATTTGTAAAGCAAATGTAATACTTGAAATATAAATAACGATTATGAGTATTGTTTCTTTCAAGGGATCTTTAAAAATTAAATTTTGTTTTGTTTTAAACATTCATTTTACGATGACAAAAAGTTAGTACGCTTTGAATACTCAAATAATTTAGCTATTTTACATGTAGCTAGTACCAGAAGTTGTCATCCTATTTAGGAAAATTTAACCAAATTATCTCACGAAAAAGATAAAATACTGTATTTCGCGTGTTTTTTTTTTAATTTAAATTAATTGCGCCAGCTATTGCCATACCCAATTTTTTTCCGCGTTGTGCGACAAATCGCAGTTTGAAGCGTCATGTAAGACGACGTCATTTGTCCTGTTGTGCTCAGGACCAATCGGGTGGGAACAGGGGGCTCGTTTCAGCGGGGGAATAAGACGCAAAGGCGTTTACCCCTCCCCCCAAACAATCCGACCGGAACTGGAACTGATTCTCACCGTTAATCGAAATGGTTCGTTTCTTGCCATTTTTCACCGGTAGAGTTGCGTTATCGTTCATAGCGTCCGCCAACGTCTCCACGAGTTGCTCCTCTTTATCTTCAAACATCTCGTTATTCATGCTTGGCCACGGTTCCGTCAAACTTCCGGGGCCGTTGTCGACTACGAGCGGCATGCTTCCGCCGAGATTCGGCGAGGCGCACCCAGTGAACGCGAACCGACCTGGCGGGGTGGGAACTGGATCCGAGCGAACAGGCTGCAGCCGCAAGCTCTGTAAATCAAGCTCTTCGGAGTAGAAGTCCAAAGGGTGAGCGTCCCTATTGTGAGCCGCAATAGTGGCCCCGCTCCCCGAGCCCCCGGATCTGGAGTCCCCTAAGCTATGCGTGGAAGATGCTGAGGAGGAGCCGGGTGGTTGGTAGGTCTTGAAGGCAAACTGAGGACCCATCCACAGGCGCCTGTGAGGGGCGGCGTGAGTTTCCATGTCAATATTCGCCAGCCACTGGTCGTCAGCCGTACAGCCATCGTAGTTGGCTTCCTCTTTGGGTGTGAACGTGATTAGCGACTCGCCTTCCATTGTAATCTTCTTTCCTAAAATAATAAAGACAAAAACTGTGTCATTAAAACGATCGTCATTCAAGATAATTTTAATTATAATTTTTGGTGCTACGTTGGTGGGAAAGTAAAACACTTCGTGAAACTGAGTTGATTGAGTGACAATGACCACCGAGCGTTAGTCCTTCACCGGAGCGAATAAGGTTACCCTGCGATAAGCCCTACCCCTCCCGCCAAAAAAAAAAAAAATACCGCCTGATATAAATAGAATCCACTGGTGCAGCACTATTGACACCCATTTTTCCACTCAGCCAGGAATTTTAATGAGTTCGAAAGCGGTTTTGTGCTTGCTAAGCTTATTGTAACTGATGCAAAAAGAGAGCATAATTTGGTTTTTCAGCATCTTACTTTAATCAGTCCAAGAAAACAAACCGTCTTTCAGCCAATTAGAAGAACAAGAAAAAAAAAAAAACGAACCATAACTTTACTTCAGCGCGTTCTTGCCTTGCCCTTGACTAAAAGGATATGTTTATCTTCGGAGTTGAGATCTTTTCATTGACTTATTTGCGCTTCTTGTGTTTGGCCAAATATGCTAACTCCTCACAAAGAGAGCAATAGCCTGATTGTTATATGGTATGGGGTCGTTTGCTTGCTGTCCCTACCCCCCTTTACCCCTTTACGAACTCAGGCTAACAGGTTCTCCTTCTCGCTCACCTTGTTTTTCGGTGCGTGTATTGAGTTCACTCGGGGTCATTTTGGACCGTCCCATCAACAAAGACAGGTCTTTGACCACAGGACTCTTGCTTTCGGGCCAAGTTGGGCACCTATAAAGAAAACAGAAATGACATTTCACCTAATTGTTTCCTACTTAACTCCCACTTGACAAATAAAGCTTTTTTTCTCGCCCTTTTCTTAAACGGCAACCAAGGACTGACAAAACATTTCTTCTTGTAACACTACATGATTAAACAAGAATAATGATTATGAGCGATTTACCCAGATACCATGCACCTCTTCAGAACCTCTAATTTTATTGGACCTGGGTATCATGCCGATGTATAATTGTTTTCAGAGCTAGGGTCCATTGTTCTGTTGCCCGTTCTATTGTTTTCTCAGCCAACCCTGTGAGGCGTTCCGAGACTTACAGGCCGCCTCGATTTACCGGGCTGAAATTTGCCAAGTAATCGGGCACTAAGGGTTTATTTGCATTGCAAGGAGAATAACCCCAGAGTTTAGCCTGTTTACCTGGTTAGCGTCCACTGTGCTCTTGATATAGTAATGAGCTCCAAGGGCGTGTCATCGCTCTGTGGAGCAGTTTTGACCCCTTGTGGCTCCAGTATATACTCCGTTAAGTTCCCGTGAAGATCCAGTATGTACAGCGAATCAACAGCTGAAGACCTGCACGGTTCTAAGAAACAAGACACAAGCAAAGAGCAAGACTTGTTTAAATATCGATGAAAAGATACTTAGTTCATTGCAAAGTTTCTTTATCAACTGATCAAATATTAACATAATATTGTTGCTCTTTGCCGAAATATTGCTTGTGCAGGCCGTCAAAGAATTAGATTCATACCATTCTCTAGACTTGTTCTAAGTCGCTCGTATCGTTATTCAATCCGCTGGTTAAGGAAGACGGGCGCGGGCTCTAAAAGCACGATGCGGCTGGTTCGTTTCCAAGCTAAGTATTCGCATATATTCCGCGCGCGTCTTTATAACTGCGTGTAAGCCAAGCTTTTTGTCCTAGACCACCAAAACTGCCCTTTCGTTGCAGCGAAATAACAAGCGACTTAGAGCAAGTCTTACCATTCTTTTACTGAAATTTAAGACATATTTTTCGTACGATGTTGAAATTCATTCACGTAAATCGTCCATCCATATTGCGCAATGGGTTGCATTTCAACATTAAATCACGTGTTTACCTGCCCTCGCAGTGTTTGGACTTCCTCCTAACCATCCCCTTGACAGGCCAAACGTCATCGCCACGCCCATGGAATACTCCAGACCAACTCGGCCATTACATTTGTTAGAGTGCTGAGTGGAACCTGTGCAGCAGGGCCCGCCACACCTGGGGCCAGTGGGTGTCCTGATCTGTGCGAATGGGTATATCAGGTAAGAATGTGGAAGGGGAGGCAAACGGGGATTTACTAAACCATTGTTACTTGAAGCAAGGGCCAAAGAGTCTCTAGCCATTGGTGCCATTGGTGTCCCTGTGGAGCTGAGTGGGCTTCCATTGGGTGAACATGACGAATTCTGTCCTGTGCCATTACACGGACTGTGCCGGCCTGTAGGAGTGGACGCCTGTCCCAAGTCATCCAGTCCGGCGCTGGTGTGGAACCGACTGCTTCGGTTGACTACGCGGCGGGAGGAATGGGTACGAACTGTTATGGGACCTACAAGGGAAATAACAAATTCCCATAACTCAGGCAGAATTTACATAGCCTGCGAATACAAAGCCCCTAGCGGCCGGGAGCGATGAGAGGCGGCTGTATTCACAGGCTAGCATTTACACAAAAACGGTTCAAATCAACACGGATTCACGACCTCAAAACTCCATCAAACATCAAACCTCTCTCAGACGGACAGTTGGGGCCGGTCCCGACGGTGTCCGTCTTAGAGAGAGTCGACTGTACACGAAGGTAATGACAAATGCTTACACAACGATATTTGACATTGAACGTAGCAGTTTGATTTTGTGAATTGAAGGCGTCGGTTTCTAACTAAAAACAACTAATGTTCCGCATTTGTTTTGCAAAGTACCTCCGTAGGATGTGATGGGAAACACATGAACTGTTCCACGCACTGTAGACACTGCTACCCATCGGCTGTCGAAGGAAAATGCTATCCCATGAACCTGAAAAAGAAAACAGAAAACTCAGGGTATATAACAAACACAATGAGATAACCTCCAATAAAAAGAGTTCGAAACAATGAGAAGATAAGGATATTTTCTCGAGCAGGGTTATATTAGACAACCCTTCTTAACCTAAACCGGCATTTTTTTATTTACGCAAACTGAGGTTTCAACGCTCACTGGTGAGTTTGCTTCAGTATAAAACTACCAAAGTGATTAAGGGATTTGTTAGTTTCCACAAGAATTTTCAAAGTCTGATTATTGTAAAGTGAAGCTATCAGAGTGGGAGATTGAACATACATCAGGTACAAAGGCTATTTTAAAATGGTCTCGGCCACGATAGAACGGAAGCGGAAGCAATGGTGGGTCCATGCATAATTAAAGTATGGATGGGGTTAGTTTCTAGAGAAACTGTGGTGCTGCGTCGGTGGGGGGATGAAACACGAGAATTTAGTTTTATCGACTGAGTCGATAAGGTAAATTGACCACCGTAAAAAGATTCAAATAGCTGACGTTTCGAGCGCTAGCCCTTCGTCGGAGCGAATCAAGGAATTGTGGGTAGTGTGTGGTTTTATATAGTAAGCGGTGGAACTACGCTATTGGTGGAAATTTGGTGACGTGAAAAACAAATGTAGATTAGTTGAATGAAAAGCGTTCGTTGATTCCGTGGGGTTTGAGAGTGCCGATTTGAAAGATGATTTTTTGTTCTAGGTTTTTACGGCTTTCTGTGTTACCCTGGTGTAGGGAAAGGCCGCAGATTGTCATGTGTTGTTTAGAATGGTTAGTAAGATTAAAATGGCGCGCGACTGGTTTGGATGCGTCTTTGTCATTTTTTTCAACGTCTCGGAGATGTTCACGAAAACGGTCGCCCAGTCTCCTCCCTGTTTCGCCAATGTATATCTTTTTGCAAAAAGTACATGTAATGCAGTAGATAACATTTACGGAGGTGCATGTAAAACGATCAGTGATTTTAATAGATCGTTTGGGTCCTGTTATTTTGTCCGCGTTGTGAATGAAAGGACAAGTGTTACATCGTGTGCGTGTGCATTTGAAAGTTCCCGGTACATCGTCAGATTTCAGTGCGCTCGTAACTAGAAAGTTGCCTATGTTTTTGTCACGTTTGAATGAAATTAGTGGGGGTTGTGAAAAAATTCTGCCAGTTTCGGGGTCGTTTTGGAGTAATTTGAAATTTTTTAAAATGATGCTTTTGACTGTGTTGTTGTGTGGGTGGAAAGTGAGGGTGAATGGAATTCTCTCGTTCTCTTCCTTCTGTGGCGTTTGTAGTGCTGACTGTCTGTCGATCTGTTGTGCACGTTGTTGGCCCGTATTAACAACAGAGTCAGGGTACCCACGTTTCTTGAAAAACTGGCACATTTCTTCTGATTTGTTGGAAAAATCAGAGTCATCACTACATAGACGTCGAAGTCTGAGAAATTGAGAATACGGAATGGCGTTTTTAACGTGCGATGGATGTGAGGATGAATGTAACAGATAACTGTGGGAATCTGTAGGTTTGTAGTGCACACTTGTGGATAAACTGTTACCGTTGATTGAAATATTAATGTCAAGAAAAGCGACTGAGGTTTCGGAAATTTCCCAGGTATATTTTAGAGCTGGATGAAAAGTATTGACAGAAGTTATGAATTGATTAAGTTCCTCTTTACTGGAAGAGGTAGCGCCAATGCAATCATCGATGTAACGGCCGTAGAGTTCGGGTTTGGTTCCGTGGTACTGATTAAAAAATTTGTCTTCGATGTGGCCTACAAAAAGGTTAGCGTAGCTTGGTCCCATTTTGGTGCCCATGGCGACTCCATTTACTTGTTTGTAGTAGTTTTGGGAAAATGAAAAACAGTTAAGTGTCAAAACTAATTCGGCTAAGCGGAGCAGTGTTTCTGAGCTTGGGTTTTGAATGGAGCGCTGGTCGAAAAAATATTTTAGTGCTTGAAGTCCTTCGTCATTGGGGATGACGGTATATAAAGAGGTAATGTCCATAGTGAAAATTAATTTGTTTTCGCTGGCAAAACTGAAATCCCGGAAAATTTCGAGTGCGTGATTGGTGTCCTTAATGTACGAGGGTAGTGATTTGACAATGGGGGCCATGATTTTGTCTAAATAGCTAGAAATTAGTTCGGTAGGACAGCTACAAGCGGAAACAATGGGTCGGCCCGGATTGTTTGGTTTATGAATTTTAGGTTTGAAATAAACGCGTGAGGTTCTAGGAGTAGTGATGATGAGATTGTTGGCGGTAACTGGTAATTGTTGTTTAGTAATGAGGTCTTGGATAGTTTCTTTGACAATTTTTTGGTTGGTAGAAGTGAGATCTTTATCAACTTTGGCATAGAAAGCGGTGTCAGAAAGTTGCCGAAAAGCCTCTTGTCGGTAAAGGTCGGTCCGCCAAACAACTACCGCCCCGCCTTTGTCGGCCGCATAATTAAAGTAGCCTGATTTTCAGACGGGTCCGAGGTCGCTCGCACTCACTCCTTGGACAAACCGAGAATCAGGCTACCTTGCACCCCTGTGATTATCTCGCCCCCTGTGATTATCTCGCCCCTCCCGTGTGATTATCTCGCCCCCTGTGATTATCTCGCCCTCCTGTGATTATCTCGCCCCCCTGTGATTATCTCGCCCCCTTGTGATTATCTCGTCCCCCCTGTGATTATCTCGCCCCCCCCCCTGTGATTATCTCGCTCCCCTGTGATTATCTCGCTCCCCTGTGATTATCTCGCCCCCCCTGTGATTATCTCGCCCCACTGTGATTATCAGAAATAATAGACCAAAAATTTTTCAAACGTTTTTAGTAAATCGTAAAATGGTTTAGTAAAGGTGATGTTACACGGGACGATTCGGGACGATTCGCAACGACGAGTTTTAGCGCAACAAAATTAACGACAGGTATGTTACACGAAATAACTTGAGCAAAATTCGTGTTTTTGCGTTGCAAGTTTTTTGAAGCTGAATTAAACGGAAGAACAGTTTTCGATGTTATTCTTCAGCGCTTCGTGAATCTAAACAAACGTACAATATTATGGATCGGCAAAAGTGAAAACACGTGACGTCACAAAAATTCAAAAATCTAAACTATACATCCTACAAAGCTGTCTCTAACATGGTATGTGGATACCACTGTTATAATCTTTCACAAAAAGTTTCAGGTTTTAACAATGTTTTGCTTCCGATTTATAAAGGTTTTAAATATGTCACGCAATTCGTCATGCTATTTCAGATAAGCCGTGAAAATAAACAAAATTGAATCAAATGAAGAATGATCCTCGCAGTTGTGAACGCAATTTAAGCAATTGCGAAAAGAAGCCTGAAAAAATTCAGGACTTCAACGGGATTCGAACCCGTGACCTCGCGATACCGGTGCGATGCTCTACCAACTGAGCTATGAAGCCACTGACGTTGGGAGCAGGTCAATAGCCCTTTTCATGGTTGATTTTTCTCATTTGCATTACAATGTTATCCAACGTGGATGCGAGGCAATTTCGGGCTAAAACTACAAAATAGCCCGAAATTGCCTCACATACATGCTAGATTTCATTGTAATGCAAATGAGCAGAGTTAACCGTGAAAAGGGCTATTGTAGGTTCATATGTTCCCGTGAAAGGAGTGAGTGTGAAATGATATATGAAATAAATCATATATGAACTGCGGAAATGAAATCAAATGAAGAGTTATTTTTATGAAAGTTATTTTTTTGCATCATAAGTGCGTATAAGCCTATTTAATGGAGTTATAGCAAATACAATATTTTTTAATTTGATTTTTGGTGTAATGTAATTAAGACTTTGAATTTTTGGCCGCCATCTTTGTGCCCCTGAGTGGGGCACAAAGATGGCCGCTCCATACATTTCTTACTAAAAATGTCTAATACTCGTTCGCCTGTTACTCTTGAACGAAGAGCTCTTGCGCTTCAAAATTTGGCCCAGATGTGTAGTTTTAAATTCTCTACAATTCCATGAACATTTTGGGATCAAAATCTGTTGTTTAATGCAAACTGATTAGTCTGGGCCAAATCAACATCGGTTACCGGAAGCGCTTCGTAAAGCTAAACGAACATTTAATATTGTGAACCAACAAAAGTGAAGAATAACATCGAAAATTGTCGAAAGTTTTGGATTCCCGTATCCGCGTACGGGTGCCGTACGAATAGCCACTGCGATTTTTTTTTTCCGTCTTGAGGTTGTGCAAGAATTTTTTTTCGAGATTGTTCGATACTTTTTTCCTTTGGCTCGCTGTGCAGGAATTTTTTTTTTGGTAATTGCCCAACCCCCCCGTCAAAAATAAAATGGTCCGTCCCTTACTGCTAGTTTTTGAGGTATTTCTGTCGTTGTCGAAATCTTTTCGTGACAGCGCGGGTTGTTGCTTTGAATTTTTACGCGGGAAATTCTGACGGCTGGCCGACTGAGAATAAAGATATTGCGCATGCTCACAGTGTGGCCGCGGTTAACTGTTTATCGAACAAAACAACGTGGCGGTTTGCAGGCGAAAAATAACGTGAAAATACAGGTGTTTTTGTCTCAGTTCAAGGCTATATCACAAGCAAAAGAGTAGACTTACAGTAGCAGTTGTGTCTCCTCTGTGAAGGGTGTAAAGATGATGAATGGCACTCAACGACGGGCAGATTGGGTGGGGAAGAACGTGGAACACGTAAAAGTTATGTCCGAGCACATCTGCAGTTAGCAGCAAAGAACCACTGAAAATAATATCACAGGTCAGTCAGTCTGAGGGATATTTATGAAAAAAGAGCAAAACTAGCTTAAATCTTTCACTTCCAAAAGCGGACGAGGTTGACACAACAAAAAAAGGTGAATTTTATTTTGTAAAATAACAAGCAAAGAGCTACTCAACTCGAGAGCATTTCTTTGAATGGTCACATTTTAGAGTCTTCTTTTACTCCCAAAAGCGGACAACGTTGACACAAGAAAAAAAGGCGAATTCTGTTTTGCAAAAAAGCACCAAACGAAAGTACTCAAGAGCTTTTCTTTGCATGGTCACACTTTATCACCTACAGTACGAACTCAAATGTTAGAACCATAATTATCACTACAAGAGTTTCCAAGTGGCCACTTAGAATACAAAATGTAGATATCCGCTTATGGGAAGCAGACTGTGTCTGCCTATGTCTGGGGTGTGGCGGTTAGCAGTCATTTGACTGTATACTGCACATAACATGACCTGGCCCCAGTTGTTCAAAAAGTGGATAGTGCTATCCTGACCGGATAAATCACTATCCAGTGGATAAGTATTAACAAAATCCTTTGAGTATCTGCTAGATAGTGATCTATCCGGTGGATAGTGGGGGATAGTGCTACCCACCTTCTGAACAAACAGGTCCAGACTCATTGTTTCATTTGAATAGCGTTTTAACATATACATGTATATCCCCTTCAATATTATACACAGAGAAAATAAAAAAAATTCCTGTTTTACCAGTAAGCTTCAACCAGACAACTATTTAGTTGCTTCAACTCAAACAAATATTATCGTTTGTGGGGGTTTTCAGATAGGTGATCAGTGTTTATACCTGGGATCAAAGGACATGGCAGAGAGGGGCTGTCCAGCATGGGCAGGGAAATGGGCCACTATACCAGAGCCCTCATGGTCATCCTCCTGTACACAGAACTGCAATTGAATAAACAAAAATTGAGTACTGTGGACTTGCATAAAATTACACACACACACAAATAAAAGTTCAAAACTGAAACCTTTACAAAACATAGAATAAACAAACAGTACATGTATCACTAGAAAGTTATGCTAAAAAGCTTTCATGTCAATGGTCACACTTTTCATGTAGGATTTCCTCCGGCAGCAAAACCAACAGTTGAAACCACCTTGTACAGCAATGATATTTATTATAATAATATAAAATACTACAGACAAATACTGCTCAGTAACTTTCATGAATGGTCAAACTTTGATTGAGGCTTCATCAGCAGAGTAAAACATAAGAACGATTTACCAGTACGTGTAAGTTAGATTACAGTGTACAGTGTACTGTATATGACTTAATGTTTGACATTGAGGGGAAAAAGGGAAGGTTGATGGGAGTAAAAAGCTATGCCAGGGGAGTATGATCTTAAATTCTCTTCACTTACCTCTCCGTTGCCAATTTTCAGTGTGTCTATAATGGTCACAACCCCTGATCTGATAACAGACTTCTTCTGACGATGAAATGGCAGAAATTAAGTAAGAAAGGTATAAAACTAAAGTTGGTGACATATGTATTACGCTTAAAACTACTACAAGTAATGACTCAACAACCATAAAAATTATCTGGTTCAATTGTGCGGTAGTAGGCCATTACACTTTATTGAAATCTGCCATGACAAACCAGCAATAATAACAACACCTTAACGGGAATGTAATACATACTATTGTAATTATATCACTAAAGTTTGAGAAGACATGAGCATGTATCTACATGTGTAAAGGAAAGATACAATGTACATACACTGTAGAGGCCAGGAAAAACCTGATTAAAACCCAAAACTGCATAGGGAAAAATTCAAGAAAGCTGAGTAGGATCCAAAGGCTCAAGACTCCAGCCCATCCTACAAGGTCACTAACAATAACCATCCTTGACTAAGCCGCATTCAAAGGCAGGTCTAGAGTGAACCCACATGTCCATGTAGTCATTATTAAATTCAACTGATGTTATCATACAAGCGCAAGTGCAATTAACTGAAATTTTTTCAAACGTCTTAACATAACGGTCAGTGAGACTGACCTGAATATTGAACAACTCACTATTTACACAACCCTCAAAGCCACAAATGCACATGCATACATGTGTATACGCTTGACTTAAAGAAATAACATACAGTAACATCTACTTCTAACAGCTTAAACAATAGTGAACAGAAATCAATTCTCTTTTAATGTGATGCAACCACAGAGAATTGACAATAAATTATTTACAACATACACTGTACAGTGATACTCCAGATCCAGTAACATTTAAAATTTAATGTTACACACTCCCCCAAAAATTGTGTTATATACATGTATACTGATGTAAACTTGAAAAATATTTAAGAACTTACTTGGCTTACATGATCCTGTGGGATTTCTGTTCCGGTCCATCGGCCCACTGTTTCCCCTAAATGCCATAAGTGGAAATTAATGTAATTCATCACCAAAATATTAAAAGTTCAAAAATCAAAGATAAAAATGTTATCAAACAAAGAACCTTGTATAAAAATGAATATTTCTTACCAAACATTGTGAGGCCTCTGGTAAGAGTCTGAAAAATATGAAAACGAAAATCATGTTAAGCCAAAAAAAAAAAGCCAATGGTACTTTAAAAAAAAAAGAGGGGACACAGCTGGAGGCTGAGGGGAACCTGGGGAAAGGGGTGAGAAATGGGAAAGAGATAAAATATCATGGCATTTGTGAGGTGGCACAAGTAAAGAATGGGAGAAATAGAGGGAAATTTTGCAATACCACATGTATGTACTATTTTGAGGTAGCAAAAGCACAAAGAGATGGAAGTTGCAATAAAAAGGGGAAGAAACTGGGAAAAAAAATGAAAATGGGAAGAGGGAAGTTCAGACCCCAGCAGTATTAGTATACCAACACTGTATGTAGAATAATATACTAACACTTAATAGAGCTTTGAGAAAAGTTAAGGCATACCTTAGCAGCATTAATAACTGTAGCTGTGTATGACTGAGAACTGTCTCCACACACTCCCCCACAGGATTGGTGGTTAGGCACCAGCTGGGAAAAATATAAGGAGAAAATTATTAACAACACAACATACACTACATGCAGTCAGGGTAACACCCTCCACCTGCAGGCAGTGAAATCAACACATGTTTATTAATGAGGACAGAGAAACCGTGGGACATTTTTCTCCACCTCAAAGAGGCAAAAAGCCTGAATTTGGAGATAGGGAAATCTCAAACAATGAAGGGATTGAATTTTTTAGTGCTTTCCCATTAACTGACACCTCTTTCTTCTCCACCAGGTGAATAATGTCATGATAAAGGACTTAAAATAATTTGTAGTGTGATGAACATTGTAACTGCATGTACAGTTGTAATATGAACTTTATGAAAAATAAAAGAAAATACTAAATTGCCAAAAAAAAAAAGAAGTCAACAAACCTTGCGATCTGCATATGCTAGCCATCTAGTTCCCAGTGCCAGAGGGTTCAGGTTGGGGCTTGGGGCTGGATAACAACCTGCAGTAACATACATTATCATTGTAATCAACATTAAACAAAAAAACTTTAAGACTAAAATAATGTTTCAAACATAGAAAAGAATAATTTTTGACTAACATTTAATGTCAAATAATATATACATTGTAGAAGTTATAAACAACCTGGTTAGTACACTGTAAATACATAATTATATCAATATAGTTTTTTAATCATTATTTTTATAATATGAGGGACTGTTGTGAAATTATTTATTAGGGTCACCGCAAACTGTCTGGTCTCTTTAATGATCACAGTGCATGGTTTCACATGTACAAGGTATAACTTAGTGAACTTTAAATCATATTACATGTATTTACTCTGATACAGAGTCATGCCATGTTTTACACATCACTGTGTACATAAGAATTAAACTCAAGACTTGCATTACACAACACTCACTTGTAATGCAAAAACGGCTTTTGAATGTGCAAGCATCAAACACTGCTATCTTTTCTTGCAGAGCTACAACCATCAATCTAGAAAATTATATAAAACAAATAAACATTTGTTACTATTAATAAATACATTGTATTACAATATTATTGTTTAGTAATATTAATTTAAAAGTTCATAATAACTAAAGGGCTGCACATTCTGCAACTTTTAACCAATTTTTCAAATGAAAGTCAAAACAACAAAAACAACTTGCACTTCAATTACATGTAACACTCATGACATGATACTGGACAAACTTTTCGATGCTAAAAGGTCAGATATGTCTAGAAATGCACATGGCAGATGGGAGGTAAAATGACAAAAACATTTTCAAGTTCTGTTCTTAGGCAATAAGTTCTTGTTGTCTACTGTAATGGCTCTCTCTAGCATGATCTCCATGGTGAAATAAAAAAATTAAAATTAGGCATATAAATGGTCAGTGTCCAACACAGTTGAGCAATCTGGTAAATGCTGGGAATAGTTGGCAAATGGACTAGGCAACACAGGGCATTGATATAATTATTGGATACTTCACAAAGGAGACACTATGAGTTCCCAGTGATTTTAGTGCAGGTACATTTACCAGCTAATCTAAAGGTTCAGCTTTCACAAGGTTAAAGCACCATTTTTAACCTGTGAATATGCGCAAGCATAATGAACGGTTATCGGTAACGGTGGCTAATTCACTCACTCACTCACTCACTTGCTAAATCCTTCCATCAGCTGTAAACTTAGTGACGTAATGCTTTGTTACGAAATCAATGCGTTTCGTAACAAGGACAGCGTGAATCCAGTGATAACAATAACTAATTTGTCAACATCAATAAGTCATTGTCGAATATCAACATCAATAAGTTTAAGTAATGATCCGCATAAGAAGGATAGCGCTGAACGGCAATGGAATGTCAAACACAATGGAATGTCAAGATTTTTCATTGTTACAACTAGTGATCTCATTGGCCTAGACTCAAAAACTGCTAAAAAGTTAAGGTTCAAGGTGCATTTTGTCTAATTTTTTTAAAGTTTCAAGTAATTTGAGACCCAATCGCACAACATACAATTTTTAAAAGAAATTGTATTTGGGGAACTTCATCAAAGAAGCAAAATTATTAGCTATTGTCTTCTGCTATTCTGATTGGTTAAGCACAAACATTTCCTTAAATTTATTTGATGCAAATGGATTTTCTTTATTTTTATAATGAAATATAATTATTAACCATCAGCTCCTCCTCTATTCTTGAAATCAAAGATATTCTATGTAGGAAAGAGCTAATGCCGCAGAACAATGAAGTTTGCTATCGTTCTTATGTGGAACAATACTTAAAGATGTTTCACATTTGGAGTCTTTAATGCAACATTAAAAATCGATCTACAAGTAAAAGGATTTTCTAATCGAGACACGCGTTCTGGGCCCGGTTGTTCGAAAGCAGGGTTAAACTAACCTCCGGTTAGGCCTAACCGGAGGTTAAATTTCTTAACCACGGGTTTGTTGACCCGTGGTTGAAATGGCGTTGTTCAAAGCCCGGTTAGAGGACCGGTTAGTTAACCTCGGGTTAACCGCGACTAACCCACGGTTAGTATCCCATAATACTCTTTGGAAGTTGTTTTGAAAAAGTTTGAAGCCGCTTCGCCCGATCCATTGAAAATGTTTTGAGTATAAAATAGTGAAATATTGTAGAATTTAAAGTTAACTCTATCTGTAGCCGAATAGTAGCTCTTCTGAGAAGAATTTTTCGAGGATTTCAAGGTCAAGCATCACAGGCAAGAAGGAAAAACGGCTCACAATCACGGATTTGTATTCTCACGGCTACAAGAAGCTGAACGTTTTGTGCATCTTTCTATTTTCAAACAACTTGAAAATATTAACTAGTGTTGTGGAGGTCATCTGCGTGAAAAAAACTCCAGACTGACATCTTGAAGGTTATTTAATTGCAGTCAAAAATAAAAAAGTAAGTGGAAAATTACTGGAATTAGTTTGATCTTGAGTTTATCATTTCAAGAAGCCGCTTGTCTGTTTATTTGACTTATCGGACATTATCCGAAAACTTTGGAAAAATGAGGTAGACTTGTATCATTTCAAGGAAAGGCGGATTAATAAAACATGCTTTTTTACTGAAGTATATTTTTACTTCGTTATTTCATAGAAAATTGGAATAAAAGGACACAGTTCTTTTGTGGTTCAATATTACAGTGCTGACACGATGGGATCAGTGCAGTGGCGTAAAATAGAGAATAAAGCCAATATAAATTTTTTTGTGAAAATGTGTTTACAATAAAATTACTTTCAGTTTCGCACGCTGGTACAAAGGGCGAAAAAATAATAGTTTCGGAGCGGCCGGCGCCATTTCGAGTTGTTATTTTCCCGCTTTTCAGGGAGTAATTTCGCAAAATAAATGGCCTCTGAAGAAATATTTTCCGATAAAACACAAAACTTCATACTGAATACTGAACAGCTTGCCGGCCTTTTCTTAGTTTTTTATGCCGGTTTAGAAGGCTTCTAGAAGTTTGGTTGTAATTTTAGGGAAGACAGAGGGAGCCCAAATAAGTAACGGCAAACTTTCTGCTGATCCGAAGAGTTCCAAATAATTGCTACTGTTGCTCTATTGTTTGAAAAGTAAAAACAGCTCTTCATGGATTTTTAAGAACTCTATTTATCGTGTTAAAGGTAGAAACTATGCCAGGGAAAACTGTCGCAGTTTCAATTTGTTGACTGCACCGCTCGCTTGTCATTTTTCCACCACATTGTTTTTGATTAGTGACGAGTTCAGCGTTTGTTGGGGCCAATTTTGCAATTATAACGCTCTTTCACAACCTGTCATACAAAGAAAAAAAAGGTTGTCGCCCAGCTATAGTGAGGACGTTATTCATCTTCCATGAATTTATTGTTGTTTTTCAAAAACGTTTCGCTGCCGTAAATCATGATCATAGAATATTTGTCAGATTTAACCCGAGGTTAGTTTTTTAACCCACCTAGCTAGGAGGGTTAAATTTAACCCGCTGTTAAACACGAGGTTAGCCTTAACCTGTCTTTGAACAACAGAATTAACCTGCGGTTAAAACTTAACCCCAGATTAGAGCGATTTAACCCGAGGTTAGGATTTAACCGGCTTTCGAACAACCGGGCCCTGATGTGTATCTACCTTAAAATGACAAAATTTAGTGTTCATTGAGCATGTGTTCCTCGATGGCCTCGTGGGCTAAGGCGCCGGATTTGCACTCGGGAGTCCCTCCTATTCTTAAAAAAGAGGCCATTTTTTCAATTTTGCTTGTGCCTTAAAAAATTGCTAAAAATCAGATTATGGTTTATTCTCTCTTTGAAAATTTACTGGATATCTTTACTATTGGTGTTCTACACAGATAAGCATTTTGTGTACAACAAACATACTTAGTTTTAAGGGTGGGGGGGGGGGGGGTGCTGTTTTGATTCAAAAAGTAGAAATCTGAGACATCAGAGATAAACATGCTTCTCAGTAGTGAGGATCTTTTGATTCAACGGATTGACTCCTTGGTAATTACCTTCGGTTACACAGCACATCATACACTTCAGACTTAAACCCAATGGAGTGAACTTGATCACCTGTCGCAAGTGACCACAGATTGACTGTGGAGAATGGCAGGGATGGGCTGCAAAAACAAAAGCAAATTTCAACTAAAAGAGTAACAGATGCAAACATTTCATGGAGCTTTTCAAAAGAAATTAAAATGATCAGGAGAAGGTCCTGAATGAATGAAAGAATTCCTTTAGAATCGAGATACAACTCAGTAAAGTTATAGTTGCAAATAGAGTTGAATCTCTATACCACAGCCTGCACCCTCGCACAGTTGTAGAAGGGCCACAGTTTTATGGGGTTTATTTACAGGAATATCTAAGTGAAGCACAATATAAATGTATATAATTATGAAGCCCTAATGTCTAAGTACATGAACATGATAAAAAAATAATGCAAGTCCCTGAATGTATAATTTAGTGTACATGTATTAATAGCACTTAAAAATCAGTCAGGTGACAAGCTCATTATTTTCTCGACTTGAAACTCAAAGACTTGCCTTGAAATTTTCAAGAGTTGAGAATCGAGTCTCGACACTTACAGATCGAGACACAAGGGACTGTTGACACATTTGAGTGGTTCTAATAACAAACAGCCCGGCTGAGGACTTAACTTTTGTTTGGCTGTCCAGAGCGCCTAAAATGTCACAGCATGGGTTCCTAAATTATGAGGTTTGGGCTCTTAGGCCTCCTTGGAATTTTTCTTTAACAAAAGATTACAAGGTAGAAAAGGTAGATGACTAACCTTGCAGCATCACATACAGCAAAGAGAGGTCTTGAATCTGCAAACTCATCCTTAGTCTTTGCACCTACATCGATTGAGCAATAATGATGATCAGTCATTGGGTGGCAACATTAGTTGGCTCCTTCTCCAATGCTTTATCTTGCAGGTGAATAATAGTGTATAAAGCACATTTGAAAATAATATAACATGGAATTTGCACTAATCTATTTAATGCATTGTCCCAACCAATATCCTATTTGAAGATAGTGCAAATAGCATCATGTACCTTCCAGTGGAGTCTTTAGCATGCGCACAAGTCTCACAGGCCCCTGACGAAGAGACAACACCTCTTGTGCTTCACCTGTTGACTGAAAAGAGTAAAAGCACGCATAATTATAAAAGAACATTGGCAAGCCAACTCTCTTAGTTAATTTTTACCTTTGGTGGCCATTTGGCAACTGACTCTGGAGTTGGCTGCCAGGATAGCAAATCTTTTTTTTAATCAGGTCACCAGTGCTAAAATTTTAATAGCCATGGCACCTAAAAAAGTCACAATTTGTAGGGTTGACTGGATTAATAACTGTAGATTAAAATTTGTTGTTTAGACCCCAAAATATGGCCTAAAAGTAATATTAAAACAGGCTCTTACAGGTAATTTGAAAAATCACAGGACTACAGCTGTACAGTAAACACCCGCATATAAGAACAAATGGATTAAGAACACCAGGCTGAAATTTGGCCAATAAAGCCTCATTTTTATAAGAACAGTCATGATCAGCATGAAAATTGTAACATGTTCTTATAAAATGGAAAAAGTGTCAATTACAAAACATGTAAGTTTATGTTTGCTGTCAGATAACTACATGTACATAACTCTATCAGCTGCAAGCTGTCTTATTGATTGTGTTCATTTGTTAATATAATCAAATTACAGAATAATTATTTATTTTATTTTCCTAAAATATACTATAATGCCTCTAACAACATGTTTTGGATAGTATTACTAAATAAAAATTTAAGAACATTTTAAGAACATTTTGAGGCTGATTTAATTGTCACTAAGTACCCAATAAATAAGAACTCAATCAGCCTGACCTCCGAAATCATGTGTTCTTATATGCGGGTGTTTACTGTATGTACACTGGACAGACATGAAGTGAAGTGTTCGAAATCTTGAAGAAATGAATCTTCAAAACAGCAAAATGTGATTATCATTAAGCGATAATACTTACTGGGATAGTCCACACATGAAATCCATTTGTGTAACCAAGTATAAGCAGTAGAGGTAAAGCCAGTCCTGATGATACATCCTCCTGATGCAGCGTGTTATCTATGTCGGGGAACATGTACATGTACAGTAATTCACGCACACAGAATAATGAATCCATGCTTTAGAATTGACATTGACCTCTAAGATAAGACATAAAAATTTAGACACCAAATATACACATTTAAAAGCACATTTCTAGAACAAAGAGTGAAAATGAAATGTGGAAAAGTTTGCTTGTTTTGGCAGTCAGGTAAAGTACACTTCCAGTAATTTTCACCACCAGTGAGCCAAGTGCCAGACCAGGCAATTTCCTGAAGGATCCTGCCAAAAGAAAATTTTTCTTCTGGGAACACAGCTGGCAATCCCAAGCAGGCAAGATAGCTCCATCTTGCCTGCTGTAAAACTTCAAGTCACTTCATGCTACAAAATCCTAGGATAGGATAGGATAGGAAACCGTTTTTTATACACGATATGTTTTCCTGACTGAAAACACTTGCATATACCATGGATTTAACTCAGACAGGTCATGCAGTTACATTGTAAGGCTGAAAAGACTTCAACTCCAAAATTGCCCTCAAATACCTCTTTTACAGTGTAAGTGACAAAAACAATATAAAATTATAAATTTTGTAATTACTTTTTTAGTGTATTTTTTCTCACCATTTATGTCTGCCTCCTCAAACTTCACCCATAATACTCTCTCCTTATCATCTTGCTTCTGACTTCCAGTTACAGCCTAAATGAAGTTAGAAATGGCAAATAATGTGTTTAAAAACACAAGTTACAGTAGGTTATAGTATGCTCTACATGTAGCAGTGCCACAGGCTACTAACTTTTGTCTTTGATTGATAAGAAAAGCTGAGTTTTTGCACATACATGTACAAACTGTACGTAGCTTAACTGCTGGGCACCCTACATTTTACAGTTTGACTCCCTATGATAACTCTTAGAACACAGCCTTGAAATGTATCCAAACATTTTTCTAATATATAACAGGTGTCAGCCTATGTTGTGGTTCAATTTTGGTTGGGGTTTGAAAATTTCTAATGTCCAGTTTAATTTTTGTTTTCCTTTGTCTTTGATTTCATTATGGTAATAAATTGGAGACAAAGGAAAATAAAAATTAAACTGCTTAGAAGTTTTTAAACCAAACAAAATAAAACTACAACAGCTACATGTACATTATAGGTATTGTAGGGGTATTGTCTTCAAGAGCAAAGTGGCCCACAACTGCCAAAGCTTAACCTGGTTTGTGTATAGTGTTAAGGGTCTGAGAGTATTAATACTTCCCCCAGCTAGGTGACATGAGAGAACATCACTGGGATACCCCGGCCATTATTAAAATTTCCTAGGTCTCTTGGGTGGATCTCGGGCTCAATTCTCACAATCTCCCTCATCTTGGCATGCTTTGTAAGATTTTTTATCCTTGCATTACTTGGTCATCGGAGATTCGTTCATGATAATAAAAGTGATGATGTCACAATAAATTTATTGGTACAAGGACAACGGCCCCTCTCGGCTGGTTCAGGAGTCAATAGAAGAATGCTAATATAGTATTTTTCTTCTTCAAAGCAAGAGCAATTAAAAAACGTTATGAATCTTAACAACATAATCCGGCATATTCTTGTGCATGTTTTGACTCTTGCATCTTGTTAAATATTAAATGAATTTAAAAAGTCCTGTAATTTTGCATTAATACCTACAGCTGATAACATTTAAGAGCCAATCAGACTGACAGTATTATTGATTTGTTGACTGAGAGATTATACTTGCTGAAATTGACTTGATATATTTCAAGAAATGTAAATTATTTTTTTGTTACACAGCAACATGTCACTGTATCTGGCAAAGTATGAAAATGAAGTACATGTATGAATGTTTAAAGGAGATACAGAAAAACGGGTAAACTATGTGATGTCACTGGCTCTGGCCTCAATAAGAAACTTAATACTTATGACAGCTACATATAAAATTATGCCTACAGATCAATATAAGAGTGTCACGTAATACACTGTACCTGTAGCTCGTCACGAGCATACAAGGAAAAACAAGATTGACACAAGGGAAAACTTGTTTAGTCGAAATGTAGTTACTTTCGTATCGACTCAGAAACTTTTCTTATCGCAGTAATAATTTCCGTGTTGTTTAGCAAAGAGAAAATTTCACCATTTCTACGCTACTCCCAGCTGTGTAGATTCCAGTTTCACAAACAGGCTCTACATACATTGTATTAGCTTGTATGTGTGCAGCAAAACCATGTACATCTTTATGCTTGTTTCAATTAATCCATACCAAAAACGATATCGACACAAGTCAAAATGAATCGTGATGAAGTTTGTTGTTAAATCTATCTTAAAATAAATTTAAGGCTATCAAAAAAAAAACTAACTAAACATGTAAGCTTGCATCTTGAAAATTGTTCACCACACCTTGTTAAAATGATGGTGCTAGTCACGTAAATTTTTTCCTGAATTTCTATTTGATTTCCCCAATGAAGTGTTTTTCTTAAAATATCTCGAATAAATGGCCTTCAAATGATATTAAATACTACTTAAATTAAAAATCCGACAACAGAAAGGATAAAAATAGCTGAAAATTGCTGACATACACAGGATGACGTTATGAAATAAATTTCAAGTTCGAACAAAAGCGTTTCACTTACCTGTGGTACGACATCGTGTAGAAAGCTAACCACACTCTCCACATAGGACTTGTCGCTGTAAAAACACCAGATCGATATCGTTAAAACATCGAAGGAGACTGTAATGGAGAAAAAGAGCCAAAATATTTTTTTGAATGGTTAAAAACCTGATAGCTTGAGGTCGAACGACCAGCCCTCCACCGCGCGAAACTCTCCTCGCAGTAGACTCCACAGACATCGTTTAGAGCTACGAAAAGCTCTTATGGATCTTCAGAAATGAAGATTACTAAGCTATGTAGCTTTTGCACTCAATTTTGCTCACATTTCCATCGTCTTTTCTTCATATCGTTTCTTTAAAGATCATTTTCGATGACTAAAACTCTGTTTTGGCGCCGCGTTACGTCAGAAAAAACATTGTTTATCTGCCTCGTTCTCAGTTTTGGAGCGAAGTCTGGGTACGAGACTAAAGAATCGAAGAACAAATTATTAGCTATTGTTGCACTGTTTTATCCTTTTATTGCGTTTAAAAATAATTTACATTCTTATTTTCCTTGAAATGAATAGTCTTCTTTAAGAAAAAAAAAAGCTGCCTCTACAAAGGAAAAATCCAAGCAAGAGCAAATAGAACAATAGGGGTGATCAAAATGATTCCATATATATCTGGACGATTTCCAAATAAATAAGAGCCCTTTCATTTAACATTTTGTTCAGTCAGTGATTACTGGGTCACGAAATATATAAACCAATACAATTTTGGACAGAAACTGCAAATAATTCAGTTAAAAACCTTAAATAATGTATTTTCTGGGAAAAAAGTCACTTATTTTTGCAAATGCATACGAAACCGAATTTATTCGAACTTCGTGTACAATGGGAGTAGTGGGGTGCCTTTTGTGTCGTCATCAGAATGAGAGTTGAACTCTAATGATTAGATTAGATTGATGTTTTTAAGTTTATTTCAAGAGATAAGCCAAATTCTGTCAATAATAAGACGATTTCTATACTGCTACTGTAAAAAAAGATGTATAACATAACAATATTAATTTACAATTCAAATGCATGGTTGTCTGGACAACAGACAATCTCAACGCATCTAAACAAAGGATACTGGTTGAGAGCCTATTTTGGTACGAGTCCGTTTGTCAAATAAATATAAATTAGAGACAAAAAGGGCCATTATTGCAATGCTCAAACCTATGCTCAAACCTTTGATAAACAAATTCGGCTAACGCATTCTTGTATCCAATTCAAACCTTTTGGGATTAGAACTCTTTGTTCGTCATATTTCCATATCAATGAAGCATTGACATGGAAATTATATGGAAATATAGGAACAAAGAATCTTATTCCCAGAAGGTTTGAATTGGGTACAACAATGCGTTAGCCGAATTTGTCTATTGATTAGATTTGCGGTTAAGTGAAAATTACAGTACTCCATATCGTCTATCTTGTGTTTTTGTTTTTTTAAAGCTAGGCTAAAACGGTGGAACAAATGAACGTGTAGTCACCCAGCTCTGTACTCACCCACCCACCCAGCTTTCAAGTGGTCCACAAAAGTGATGAACATGTCAAAGAGGCCCGTTTCAAATCACAGTATGTATAGAGTGATTTTCCTCAGACCGTGAAATAGTTAGTACTTGACGAATAGAGGTTAATAGTAGATCTTGTTTCCATTCAGGGGCACCCAACGAACAACCTTTGGGCAATTTTTTGGTGCAGGATATTTTTTTTTACGCTCGAGACTGTGCAGGATTTTTCTTTTTTGGCATGATTTGCTTGCATGATATTTTTTTTTTTGCGAGTCTATATGTTTTAATGCCTGACACATATACGTGTTAGGAATACTAGAAAGGCCATACTAGAGACAGGAATACTATAGCAAGTCAGATCTGATGTAACAGCAGCTTGATAGCATGAAGCCTGGCCGCGCCGGTGTTGTAACTGCCCCTACAATTTTCTTTACACCAGCCCCCTGTTGATGTCGCTTCCACTCCTGTGCCGAGCGCCGAAGGCGCGAGCTTCTAGGGGGGTCCGGGGGCATACTCCCCCGGGAAATGTTTGAAATGAAACTCTCTGAAATGCTATTTCCAGCGTTCCTGAGACCGGAGAAACAGTTTCCAAGGCGAGCTTTGAGTTCAGTTTAATTCTCATGAAAAGTACATGTACACGAAACACTTTTTGAAACTTGGGTGTAACTCCATTTTGGTTGTTTGTTCAAAGTAAATTCGACTGTCACTCGAATATTCTCTGTCAATTCTTTTCAGTATGGGAAGGCTTTGGAAACGAATTTTCCAAAGAGATTTTCTCTGTCATTGGAGACAGAAAGAAACTGATTTCCAATATCAGCCATGTTCAATTTGTCAGTTAATGCAATGTCTGGATAATGCAATTATTTAATCTTTCTTGTGACATAGTTTGTTCGTAGATATGTCTTGAGCCTTCTTAGGGCAGAGGCCGAGCGCTAACTCACAGCATTGATGGATTTGTTTGATGAATTTGTCGGTAGCTGGAGTCCGATAGCTGACATCCGAATAACTCAAGGGGTATTGAAATGCTTGGTTCACAATATCCAATCTCCAGTCTAAAGTCAGTCACAATATCTCCGATGTAAAATTGTAGGCTTTTGATTAATTAACGGAATATTTATCTTGCAAACTCTAATGCATTAAAGCGCCCCGCCATCAGATCTGGTCAAAGGATGTTGCTACACTATTCATCTCCGCCCACCGCCATTTTGAGCTGTCGAAAGTTGGTGGGGCAAATGCCCCACCTGCCCCACCGGTAGCGCCGCCCTTGCAATTACAAGCTTGTTGTACAACACATAAACAAAGAATTTCTCATCCATTGAGATATACATGTACCTACAATGCCACTGTACAACTATAAAAAAGCCATTCCTTGTGTCAGAAAATATCTTACATGCTTATGAAATCAGCTAAAAAGCCTACAAAGAAACACAACTTGCGTCGGGTAAAAAATAAACCATTGTTATTGGCTAAACTAAACGAGCCAATGAAAAGATAGAACAGTTGATCCTCCCCAAGCGCTCATAAGTCGCTAACATTCTACAACGTCAGTGTGATTTATTTGTGTTCTGACCATCTGCTCCTGGATATAAAATATTGTTATAAAAATATAAAGCTTTGCAGGAATTTTTTTTCTGGGGTTTTTGTTTTGCACGATATTTTTTTTGCAGTTCAAGGCCGTGCTCGAATTTTTTTTTGGTATTTGCCCCCCCCTCAAAAATCTAATGGTCCGTCCCTAAAAAAATCGCTTAAAATGCGAACATTTAAATGATGCAAAATTTCTTGTATCTGGATACGGAGATGCTCCGCCCGAAAGGGGTTCCTTATTTAGGCTGGAAGTATATGAAAGGACAGGGATTTCACGTGCTCGAGTATAGAAAAGGGTAGGAAAAACTGCCATTTAGGTATATAAAAAGTCCCTTTCAAAACATCTCAAACAGACAACTAAGTTGTTTGGTAAACATAAATCAGTGGTAACGCTTGATGTTTTCCGTGGATATCGTTCCATAAGTTTATTTCAAGGGTATAGTAAAGAGATGCAGAGTTTCTTTTGTAGATGTGAAAGGGGTACCATTTTCTATGGAAGGTATATGAAAGGGTTACCTTTTATGTCAAAAACGGAATATAAAAGGGTAAGGGTTTGGACCTCGGGTAGGAGCATTCACGTACAAAACTCCGAGATCCGATTGTCGTGATAAGAGATGGATTTGACTAATAATAGTAAATCCCTATGGCAGGGCCGGCCCTCAGAAACCGAAACGATCTCAATAGTAACTTGTTTTTCTGTTACTTCAACAGCCTAAAACGGTAATGTCTGTTTTGCAGACTGCTAACCTCGGTATCTTATTTATGAGGAAATTCAGTTACAACTACACTATTGTATCGTCCCAGGAGCTCATAATCCCGGAGCGTGCAACTTCCATACTGCGCCTGTGAAACGGCGTTTTTACAAGTTGGTTTATTTTTAGATAAGCCTTTCGCGCGAATGGTTTCGGAAAGCCAATCACAAGCAATTGAATAATTAATAACTATTCATATACTCACATAGCGACTGGAAATCAGACATTCACCACACAGGAATGTGAACATGTAAATAGTTATTAATTATGCAATTGCTTGTGATTGGCTTTCCGAAACCAATTCGCGGGAAAGGCTTATCTAAAAATAAACCTACTTGTGAAAACGCCGTTGCACGAATTTATGGTAGTTGCACGCTCCGGGTAATGGGCTCCTGATCGTCCACAGTTCTATCATCTGAACGTTGCTGGCTAGCCTCTAGCTATAGAGTGAATAAACTTCCATCAGATCAGTTGTCACTTATATAAAAGCGCAGCAATAAATCAAACGTTTTCTTCTTCTTCGTCTTCTTTTATTTCAGGCCTCTCCAGCTTTTTAATGACATGTTATGTCTTTGATGTTCGCCAAGGCTCTCTAGCTACACAGCGTCTACCGGTAATTCTTCTTCTTCGAATTCTTCTTCTTCTATTTCAGGCCTCTCCAGTTTTTCAACTACTGATTCCATATTTGGCCTTCGCCAAGGCTCTCTCGCTACATAGCGTCTCGCGAGGTTTTGAAACTTGCCGTTTTTAGTCCCATTCGGGCTATTTGCTTGTTACGCCGCAGGGGATCTGGCACTTCTCTGATTCTCATGTCACAAAGGAGAACTCCAAAATTGTAAACATCAACCTAAGAGGCAACCACATTAAAGTAAACATGTAAACCTCTTTAATGCAGTTCTTATATTGGAATTAACCCTTACCCTATTTTCTCAAAATCTTTACAAATGACTCAAATTATAATACCCTCGGCTCATATATTGCCTAGTTTCTGTATTGCTTTTTCCCACGCCTTCACGCTCATGCTTTAGCATGAATTATCTGTATGCGAAATGAACGGCCGGAAAAACAACCCCGTTCCCAGAGTTAAAACCTCACCTTCGCGCTAATCTCATTGCTTGCCAATATAAATAAATATGAGAAAAAACGAATTTCAATGGACGTTTTTCACGAACTTTCCCTGGATGAACATACCTTTGGTTCGAGGGGAAGGGATATTACTTCAAATGGGTCTCAAGAACACTTTGCATCTTTCTCATAAAAATTACGACCATTTTCCATTTTACTCTCCTTCCCATGTGAAAAATTATTATAACTACCCAGAATATAGTTCACCAGCCAAAACCTGGGCTAATTCGAAAGTAGGCGCTTATTTTTTATTATTTTTTACGGTAGTCTAGAACTGGCACTAACAGCTGCCACTTTATGCAGTGCCCTTTTAAAAATAATATCAGAACTCCGAGGGGCGGTTTCAGAAATTTCTGAACGGGGGTCGTGCACCTTAATAACTTTCCACGCCTTGTGAGGGGACAGCTAGCGCTGAGGCGTGAGCTTCAAGCTAGGGGTGTCCAGGGGGTAATTTTTCCGATTTCAGCTTCTAAAATGCCATTTCCAGCATTCCCGAGACTCGAAAAGCCGGTTTGTGAAGTCGCGAAATGTATGTTATCTTTTGCTAACTGGACAATCAGTCAATTGTTGGAAGTGAAACAACTACATAAGAGGGGGTCAAAACTAGGCGCTGATCTACAGCTTACCTTACAGCTAATTGGTGCACCCCGGCCTTTATTTGGGTGGATCTCGGGTGCACAGTAGATTTCGGCTCCTGGGGAATTTATCATACTCTGATGCAGAAAATTAGCAGTGCCATAATCTGAAACTTTGGCTCTCCATGACCACCCTGGCACCTTAACAACACGTTACCACTACTGATGTCGCGGTGAACGATGGGTTGTCGTTTCTGGTGCAGATAATTGAGCGCCCGAGCTACATCCAGTGAAATATCACATACTTCTTCTCTAGAGTGGGGAAGCTCAGCTTCATCTGGATACAGTTTTTTCTCTAAGACTGCAGTCCATGATCTCTGTTACTAGCAATGGCACCTCATCATCAGCTGTTGCTCCAATAAACTGCAACAGGCAAGGATGGCGACATTTGGAAGCAATCTCCACTTCACGCTCAAATAACGCCCTGTTATAAGGAGACATGATATCTGGAAAGATTTCTTTTACAGTTACATCAGAACCACGAAATTTCCCCTTGAAAACACAACCCCACCCGCCTACCCCAATCGGCTGGTTTCTCATGATTTGAATTTCATTCCGTTTAACAATCCATTCATTTTTTGCCTCTTTAAGTTGTCTATTCAAGACAACCACTTGCCCTTCCAACTTAACCACTTGCCTTTCCAAGTTAACCACTTGTCCTTCATAGTCAACCACTTGCTTTTCCAAGTCAACCACTCGCTCTCTCAGTGTTGTCAATTCTTGCTTATCTGTTTCTTGTTCATTTGTGTCTGGTAGCCCTAGCCGTTTCCACATTGTGTTTGTTACTCCTTGCTTTGTTTCCAACTTATTTTACAGTTCACTTCAGTAAATTAATGTGGTTTCACCCTTCAGATTCGCTTGTTGGTTGTTTGTTTGCTTTACTAATTGCTTCACTTGAGCCTTTACTTTGTAACTATAACCTTCCAAGTAAATCAATCAAACAAAAGACTAGTTAATAAATAAGTACATAATACAATCATCTGGTATACACCTGATTGAAAAACCGTTGTTGGGTAAAAAGATTATAAACCATGAACGATATGACTGAATGGTTCAACTGGGAAGCAATTTTTCATTTCATTTATTTGTTTACTCCAAACCTTTACAGATGTTAATGAGAAGCAATTAAGTGTATAAAGTAAAAAATCATCTCCAAACTAAACCAATGATACTTCAATGATTTTCCATGCCAGAACTCGGTAGGGCCAGCCACTTCACCCATTTAGTTGAAATTTAATTTATTATGTTGCCATGGAAACGTCACATGTCATAAACAAAAATCTCTACATCAAAATGTTCCCAGATAAATTTCAGAAAAAAGTGACAAATTGCTTGGTGGCTATAAATGCTCAGTAAGGTTATAAAAGTTCAAAGTCAGCCGGGGGGGGGGGGGGGGGGGGGGGGGGGGGGGGACTTTCTGCTCCCCGTTTTTTTTTTTTAAAGGGAAAAGCCCTGGGAACATGGTTGGTTCTGAATAGGGTTTAACACTTCTTGCCTTCTTGGGTCTTGTTCCCCCCCCCCCCCCCCCTCCCCAGGACCTCCCATGTAAACTTGACGGGGGTGGTAGTCGGGAATTTTGAAAGGAACCTCTAAAAGGAACTAGAAACCCGCTTTGTGGGTGTGACTCAAATTCTATCCCTAAGATGTGATGTTCCAATTATTTCTGAAAAGTTGTTCCTGTCAGCATAATTTTATGGCTTAAGGTGGCTCACTACCTATAGTTTTAACAAAAGCACCTACACTATCTATTATGAGTTACAAAATTGAAGCCTTTGGTTATTTTCTTGTCTTGCAATTTTGGTTCATGAGATTTACCAGGAAGGATGCTGCCATGCTTTTTATGGTGATTCCTCGGAAATAAAAGTTGACAAACTAGTTTTTTAAAATTTTCCCTGATTTTCTCTACCAAGCATTGTTTTGAAAAATTCAATAGAAAAACATTGGTCACCACCATGCTTGTGAAAGAGTAAATAATGATGGACTAGAGTTACCCTATTTATCCATGTAGAACAGTGCCTACCACATGCATGATTATTTGATCGGTCCACGTTACTTTACACACTAGCTTGAAACTCTCTTGCTTTGGACTGTGCACGCGCTCATGCACATGCTTTAATGATGCAAGAAATAATGCGCAGTAGTGATGCACAAATTATGCATTACTAACGAATCACCTTAATATTATTATCAGTTGTCACTGTTTTGGTATAGGCCGTTGCTATGGCAACAGAGCATCTAAAGAATGGCAATATTGTGCAGGAATTGATCTTAATTCTTTAATATTAGAGTTTCCTTCGGTAAATGATTTTTAGACTTCGCCATCTTGTGGCCAACTTTTTGGAAGAAAACTGTAAAACATAGGTTAGTTCAGATGGTTTCCCCAATATCACGCAATTTTTATATCTTTAACAAATTTTACAAAATTGCTCTGACAGATTTTTTTCTAAAAAGATAATGTGAAAGGCAGCGTTAGTTTCTCAAAATTTGCGAAGCTTTAGAAAAATTCAAAGAAGGAAACGCGAGGAAATCTGTGGTTAATTTATGTTTAGTTTTGCTTTGCTGATGTAAAAAAAAATTGGAAAACAACCTTGCATTTTTGTGTGAGCACGTGCAAAATTACTATAGGGAGCCACCTTAATAACCTAATAAGGTCGGAATAATTCCGACAGTAGTCATTTTATTCAAACATCCTTAGTGGTACTAAAAGGTACGACGATCATACCTGAACCTCGATGTGATTTCTTTTGTTTTATTCCCCTAAGCCTCGGAGCCAAGTATGAATTTTAATATATCGGAATTGGTCTATTACAGTGGAACATCTCGTTATTACGGCCAATTTTTTGTCCCGGAAAAACGGCCATACATTTTCTTATAAAAAAACCCTGTTAATGCGGTCACCCGTTAATACGGCTAACGACCACATTTTAAAATCCCAAACAGTAGAATCCTTTATAATTTCACCCCATTAATACGGCCACTCGTGCTAAATTTAGAAAACCAAAGAGCCTGTGACATGTCAATTTCATCAATCATTGTAATTTGCTTGGTAGTCAAACAGCCGATTTACTTTACAAC
Organism: Dendrophyllia cribrosa; assembly: GCA_024195265.1. Taxonomy (NCBI): domain Eukaryota; kingdom Metazoa; phylum Cnidaria; class Anthozoa; order Scleractinia; family Dendrophylliidae; genus Dendrophyllia; species Dendrophyllia cribrosa. Next base: position 25,013,003 of record JAJLRJ010000008.1, on the reverse strand, counting down.
ACTGTTACAACGTAAGCAACACTTCTCCTGGCCTGTTTTCATTCTTGACGCTAACATCCACTTGGGAAAATTCCAGAGCGATTAAGTCATTGTGCTTTCATCACAAAGTGAATACTGAGTGAATTCTCTCTCAGTTTAGGGAGGAAGAAACAGTTGAACTAAAACTCGCTGGAATCGCTTCGAATCGACCTCAAAACCACTCAAGACACAAGTAAAAACACAAAGAAGTTCAGGTGAGCCAGTTTTATTCAAATATCGTTCCTAATTTTACACTCAAATTCGAAGTGAATTTTCCCCATAAAAATCCTTATAATTTCGCTATTACGCAACACTTACCACGACGTTCAAATTACAACATCTAAACATCACTTGAGCTTGGGTTACCTGTGGTTTCACAAACATTCTCTGTCAATTTGCAGACTCGTACTCCCATGACACCCCACGCGCCTCAATTCACCCTAGTATCCAATCTTCTCTCGCCCCAAGAACCAATTAAAAGCGACTGGGTACGAGTCTGGTCAATTTGAAGACTCTGTTGGTTGGGGAGGGGACTCCCTTATAAAATTGGTTGATGGGCTCCTAGCGGGGGGTGATCGTCGAGAAAATTTGAAAGAAGCCGGCTCCTAAAGGTACCAGAAACCTGTTTTGCGGGTGTGCCTCTATTAATTTTTATCCCTAACAGGTGCCAAATCATTCTGAAAAGTTGTCCCTGTCAGCATATTTTTCTGGCTTAATACCCTAAAAGGTATTAGAGTAATTCTGACAGTGGTACGTACGAAACCAAGAATTTTAACCTCTGGATACGACGATCCCAGGGGATCGCGGAATTCCCTTGCTATATTTTCTCTTTCATTTCATACCCAGAAACGGACTGGCCGTGGCGAAATTAGAAAGCGAAACTGTCCTTAAACATAACCATGGGTTTATCTCAGCAAACCCGGAGCAAAAAAAACCCTACCTGCCATACCTGTCATTACCCAGGAGTACGGTTTTACTATCAGATGAGAAGACAGCGGGAAGGCAGGCACATTTCCAACCCGACAATGAGCGTTTGCCAACCCAAAGAAATTTTCCCTTGTTAGCCTTGTTTTCATACAGATACAGATACCGAGATACTTTATTTTAAAGGGGCTCCGTCGCCATTTTTAGTGTTACTTAAAAAGCCATAAGACATATTTATATCAGTAGAAACCCAAATATAATGGCCCAGTTTTGTTTCAAATTATTCTACTTGTGCTCTTAGAGTAAAAATAAGTGTCTTGGGCTGCAGATGGCCAGGATGGAAATGGATTGAAAAGTTGGGCTATTCTTTTTCAAGTTTATCGCTTGTGTTTTGGAAAACCCTCTAAAACTCTGGTTATGGTTTATTTTCTCTTCTGAAATTCACTTGATATCTTCCTCTTAGTGTTCTATAAGCATTTCTTGTATGACAAAGGTACTTAGTTTTAATTTGAGGCAGTTTGACCCAAAAATAACCTCAAAATCATCATGACATAGCTCCCTAAAACACGCTAAAATTGTCATCATAGCTGTTAATGTTGGGGTCGTGTATACTAAATTTGATTAAAATTAAATCTATTATTTCTCTGAATTAAAAAAAGCACACTTGTGTAAACTTAATTTGCCAATCCACTACTGAAAAATTAAGACTAAATTTAAAATACACGTATTCTGATTTCAGAACGACCAGAATGTGTCCTAAAAAACGCACCCAGTGTTCGATTCGGGCCTTGTTATAATGATGCAGCTTGGTTCCACCTTTCTCGACTGGTTTTGCTCTGCGCAAATCAAATAAATAAATAAATCGTCAAATTCAGGAACAATGACCCTCAAATTATATGCATTTAAAAACTGGAACTCTTTTAGCCTTTTCCTCTAAGTAGCTACCAAACTATCCCAGCCTAGGGGCGACAGGACTTCTGCGAAAGGTGTAAACGTAACAAGTCAATCTCGTTTCCATGCTGAAAATTGAATTATGTGTTAGCCCATCTCCTCCCCCCTCCCCCTTTTTGGGATAACCTGATCACGTGGGATCCCTTCTAAATTTGTTTTATATATGCCTCCTATAAGCGCCACATTTCGTGCTTTTAAACGTTTTGTCACGATATGTCTTTGTCTTTATGATTGGAAGAAACTGGACTAAGATATGCTGTTGCATATTGTCACATCGGTTTTCTTATTTCAGGTAATTTTTTGGTCTTCTCTAAGAAAAGCGTACTTCGAAATATTGGAGTAGTTAGTAGAAAACCATTTCATATCCAGCCAAGATTGTTGCCATCAATCCCTTAGAATTCAAATTTGCTTTCTAGCTTTCTTATTGTACAGGCCGAGCCTAAGTTAAGTAGGATGGTATTCACTTGGCTCTTCCCAGTCGTGAATTCGGGTTCTAAACACGGAAGTTGCAATAACTACAATAGTTAGAATGTAATACAATATCAATCAGAAGGGACAATGCAAAAGTGGTAGCTTTGTGAGAATATGAAAGTTAGTACAGGTTCTAGTTCGAATGTAATTAGTCTCACAGAGCTTTGTTACTCATTTAGGTAATAGATAGCTGTTTTGTCACACCCTCAAGGTTGAGTGACAATGTCCTGGCGTGCGTTTCTCAAAACTCCCGAATAATTTTCGGGCCCGAAAGCTATTTTTGAATTGCAATTTGTTTCAAGTGGCGGTGGAGTTTTTAGCCTGAAAACCAGTGCAAAGTTCCTCGTCAACGTAGCTTTCAAAACAAACGAAAATTGAATCTCTGTTAAGTTGGTAAACAGCCTGCACCTAAAATGACTTTTCGGGCGCGAAAAGTCTTAGGGAGTTTTAAGAAACGCACGCCCGGAAAGGCAATAGCTCAGTGTTAGTACCAGAGTGTGATTCAATGTGAATGCCTATTCAGAGTTTGAGACTTGTCTTGATCTGATATTTGATAGGTCATTGTACTACTTCCATGCAATCCTTTGGGCACACTCCAGATCCATTACTTCACGGAACAACTCCAGGTTTTCTTGAACTAAACTTCGGACCTCTCCAATTCTTTAATAACTAACTCCATATCTGGCCTCTCCCAAGGGTCTCTCTGTAAACACCATATCACAAGGTTTTGAAACTTGTGAGTCTTTATCTGAGCTATTTGCAATTCACGCCGGTCAGGTTCTGGTTCTTGCCTGATGCACATTTCACAGAGCAGAACACCAAAACTGTACACATCAACCTAATTAAGAAAAACGCAATTTCAGTGACAAATGTTATGAATATCGTTTTAGTCTTCTTCTTACGTTCTTACGGTACAGAAAAAACAACATCGCTGTCTTATGCTTTTAGGCTTCAAAGAGGTCAATTAATTAATATGAGCTATACCTACAAAACGGGTTACATGGTATATATTATAATAGAGGTTCCATCTATCCATGTGGCTTGATAGCTCAGTGGATAGAGCATTGCACCGGTATCGCAAGGTCATGGGCTCGAATCCCGTTCAAGCCTGAATTTTTTCCAGGTTGCTTTTTCAACTGCTTAAAGGAGCTATGTCATGGTGATTTTGAGGTTTTCGGGTCAAAACCGTTGCCAATTAAAACTAAGTACCTTTGTCGTACACGAAATGCTTAAAGAACACTAACAGGAAGATATCAAGTGAATTTTAGCAAAGAAAATAAACCATAATCGGAGTTTTAGCGAATTTTCTAAGATACAAGCGATAAACTTGAAAAAATTGGCCCAATTTTTTCAAGATGCAATCCATTTCTATCCTGGCCATCTGCAGCCCAAGACACTTATTTTTACTTTTAGAGCACTAGTAGAATAATTTTAAACAAAACTGGATTCTTATTTTTGGAATTTCACTGATGTATTTTGGCTTTTTAAAGTAACGCTAAAAATGGTGACAGAGCACACTGCGAGGATCACAAATTTCACTCATGTTTATCCGCAGTTCAAATATCATTTTCATACAGTTACATTCATACTGATATTCACTATCACCGGGTATATTACGAACTTACAATTGACCATCTATCTATGTAAATATTCATATATATATATAGGGGTTCCTTTCAAAATTTTCGACAATCACACCCCGTCAGTTTCATGTGGGAGTTCTCCCCCCCTTATCGGGGAGTTCAGCTTTATCTGTGAGATGTGATTCCCTGGCTTCACGTATTTCAGTATCATGCGAAGAATGATCTATTATAAGTATGTACCGTTATATCAAAATAAAAAAGGGAATCTTTCCAAAATACAACTTTGTCGAGATCGGTGGTACTAACCTTGCAGCTAATTGGTTGATCCGGGTCTTCATTCAGGGACTCTGGTGCATAGTAGATCACAGCGCCTGCGTAGTTTATATTGCTCTGACGTACAAAATTAGCAGTGCCATAATCCGACACTTTAGCTCTCCATTGCTCGCCCTGTTGCCATAGCAACACGTTAGCACTACTGATGTTATGATGGATGATGGGTTCGGATTTCTGGTGCAGATAATTAAGCGCTCGAGCAACATCCAATGAGATAACACAAACTTCTTCGCTAGAAAGGTCTTCCGCTGACGAGAGGGTTTGCTTGCCTGTATTATACAGCCTTGCCCTTAAACTGCATTCCATGATCTCAGTTACCAGTAACGGTCTTTCCTCAGTCGTTGCTCCAATAAACAGCAACAGGCAAGGATGGCGGCATCTTGAAGCCATGTCCACTTCTCGCTCAAACAAATGCCTGTTGTGATCAGACATAATGTTAGGGTGCATTTCCTTTACGGCAACATCACAGCCATGAAATGTCCCACGGTAAACAATTCCCCACGCTCCTTCCCCGAGCTTTTGGTCTGTCATGATTTGAATTTCATTCCGCTTCATGACCCATGATTACAACAATCACTCATCCTTTTCATTTCAAGCTCGTTTGATCTTAACATCTCTCCAAACTGTTCCCTTGTTGTCACTTCTTCTAGGTATCGTGTTCTCAAAGTTGTCACTGTCTGTCTCGATGTTATTAATTCTTGTTCATTTGTTTCTAATCGACATTGCAGATGAGCCACTCTCTGTCTCGATGTTACCAATTCTTGTTCATTTGTTTCTAACCGATGTTGCAGTTCAGCGACTGTTTCAGCGAAATTGCAGTTCAACTGACTACTTTCCAAGTCAGCATCTTGATGTCCAAGCAAGATAGCAGTCAAAAGCTGTCCCATAGTACTGCATTTATAGATAACTACTTCTAAGGTTGCTTTAGTTGTGTTGTTTTCTCGAAAGGACCTTAAAAGTAGCTAAAGAACGAGAGAAATCTGACTGTAATCGATAGCTGTACTGAATCATGGAACAGTCTATTCGAAAACATTCAGAAACTTCCTTATACGAGGTTATAGGGAGATAAGGACACTGTCCCGTCCCGATTGTCCTGTCCCGATTGTCACTGGTATTGCATTTTATTCATGTGGAAGATTTAATTAAATCCATATTGACGCTCCGAATCAGCAATGAAATGATTTTATTTCGATAACAGAACAGTTGTAAATGAAATTAAACATCAAATACAACGTGCTGATCGCCATGCTCGCGATATTGCGGCGTGTCTTGACCAGACATTTTGTTCGAAATTTTGTTTCACGAGCTCTGGGAAACACGCAACAATCGATGAAAATCGATAACTTGCGGTAAAGTTTTTGTGATCGTTTGATCATCGATTGGCCGCTGATATCAATCGATATCAATTAACTAATGCTATCAATTGATATCGGTTGATCGATTGGATTTCCGATGGTCGATTTCATCGATGTAACACGCCGGCACTGCACCACCCCTGCTTCCCCCTGCTTCTCCGTACTTCCCCCTGCTTCCCCCTGCTTCCCCCTGGTCCCCCCTGCTTCTCCGTGATCAAAATGGTGGGTGTAGAAACCGTTGGACAACGCTGCCAAAAATCCTGGCGTATTTTGTCGCGTAAAACATGATGAAATGCATTCCTTTCGTCTGGACAAGGTTTACTGGCAAATGGCATTTAAAAATCGGTACGGCGGGGCAGTACGGCATTTTTACTGACCCTTGTTAACTAATAACTGTGATAATGAACGAGTTTCTGGAAAATAGCGAGTCTGGAATAGGTCTAGGATAGGGTAGGGTTTTTCGGTGTTTAGTCTAGAATAGGGTTGCAAAATGCCGTTAAAATGGTCTAATATAAGCTAAGGGTCTCAGAGTCCCAGCGGCACACCCCCACTCAAATATTTGCAGAGTACCCCCCCCCCCCCCCCCCCTCCCCTCCCCGGGCATAAAACAAACACAGCCACCCTGAATCGCTAGAAATAATCTCCGAAAACGCCTTTTCATCCGGTGTGACGTCACCATTTTGAAACTGGAGAAAGTCCTGAGGACGAGGCACGATATACAGTCTTCCACCTTGAAATCAAATGATACACAACGAATGGAAACTTTCAACTGGTTTGATAAAGCGATGTGGTCATTGACTTCATCACTTGCTTAAGTAAATTTTGGGAAAATTATTTTGCAAAAACAATTGAAAGGTTGAAAACTATGAGGTTAAACAAACATTATGAAAATATGGTTGACGCGACACTGGGTTTCGCGTCGGGCACAATCAGGTCGAAATACTTGGTTATGTAAAAATCAACTTTCTCACCTTCTCCACCTTCTTCTTCTTCTTCTTCTTCTTCTTAGCAGAGGGTCGAGATGAAGGGTCGGAATGTCGCATCATATCCCATAATTTCACAATTTCACAAGTATTTGTTACGTCACAGTTTAGGACTCTATAGGGGAAATGCTCGGGCCAGTCCAGTTTTCTCTACCTCGGGCTTCCCCAGTGCTTCAATAACCGATTCCATATTTGGTCTCTTCCAAGACTCTCTAGTCACACAGCGTCTCATGAGATTTTGAAACTTGCGGTTTCTCATCTGGGCTATTGATTTTCAAGCTGCTGGGGGTCTGGTTGGTATTTGATGCACATTTCACACAGGAGAACACCAAAACTGTACACATCAACCTAATTAAAAACTAACTTTTCAGTGGCTAGTCATGTAAATCCAATTTTATTCACAAGGTAATATTCATTGTTTAATGCATTTGTGTTGGGATGGAAACTTATTTTGACTGAAAGCAACGCGGGCGCACAAAGTAAGTTCGCGCTAAAATCTTCTACAATTCAGATTATCACAGCCATATTATAAATCACCTTGTCACAAATGCGAAAAAAAGAAGGGGCTCACCGACTTTGTTTTGGAGATAACACGCATAGAAAAAATTCCCGTGTAAACATTCATCTGAAGTTTATTTAGCAGCACTTTCCTGCGGTTCTCTTTATTAAAATGTACGAGATATTAAAACACCCTCTCTTGTTTTCTACCAGCTAAATAACATAAGCGACTCATTTATATATTCTCGCATTTGGAGAGATCTAACAATAACTTAGGTAAAAACTAAACTAGACTAAGAGTAGGCAAACCAAAATTGAATTAATGACATCTGACAGGAGCCAATTACCCTGATCAATTACAACATACATATATAAATAGCGAAATCAACCAATCAGAACTCAAGGAAAAAATTGAAACAAGCGCGGGAAAATATACAACCAGTGTCAAGCGCGGGAAAACATACAACCAGTGTCAAGCGCGGAAAAACATGCAACCAGTGTCAAGCGCGGGAAAACAATACAACTTGTGTCAAGCGCGGGAAAACATGCCACCAGTGTCAAGCGCAGGAAAAAATGCAACCAGTGTCAAGCGCGCGAAAACATACAACCAGTGCCAAGTGCGGTAAAACGCACGAGTCAAGTCATTTTTGGTTATGGTTTTGCCCCAGCCTGACTCTCAGACGGTCCAAGGTCGCTCGTACTCACTCCCTCCTCTCCCCATCTGATGTCCTTTGTTTAAGGACTTGTTCTTGACGACATCTGACCGTTAATTATTCGACCAATCAGAGTGCGTTCAGTGCCGTTTGTTAAATTCCTGATAACGAAAAAACGTTTAACAACCTCAACCACAGTCGTCTGAGAATCAGGCTAGTTTTACCCCTAATTTGTTGAAAAAAAAAAACCAGCAAATTTTCCCCAATTTGGTCGGAGCGCATTCCACCGCGAGTTGATAGAATAAAACAAAATAAGTTAAATAAAGTTACGCTGATTAACTCTCGGTAACTAGATTTTTTTGGCGTGACTTTGTTATTTTAAGTGCATGAGCAAAATATGATTTGCCTACTTTTATTAATGTTGTGACGATAGATTTTGCCTCACTTTTGGCGTTGACTGTGAAAGTAAATAAAGAAGAGAATTGGCGGGAAAATACACTGACTGATCTGTGAAAAGCTCTTAGCCACTTGCTCGCTGCAGAAAAAAGGAATTCGTCACTATTCCTCGTCACAAAAATCTACTCCAAACATTCACGAGACCTTAGGCCAATTTAGATATATTAAAATTCGTACTTAATATATAATATATTAAATATATAATATATTTTGTTTTATTCCCCCAAGGTCCCCGAAAACTTCGGGGCCAAGTTAGAATTATACATATATCGAAACTGGCTTATCGAATCTTCAATTGAAACTAGGTAAAAACGGGCGAAAACTTTTTGATTCTTTTTGTTATATTATTTCAGTCAATATGGAGAATTAATATGATTACTTAATAGTAACAAATAATTTAATAATAATTAATACTAATTAATTTATTAATATGAGCAGGTACACAACCTGCACGGATCCGAAGTGTACCGGAACAATATAAACATAACCTTAGGGTTATTCTACAATTGTCCAACGAGCACCTCTCTAATGCATTTTTACGTGGCAGTGACCCTCTCTCTTATCCTTTCCCCCAGCCACACTTTCCTCATATTTTCAAGGTTTTTGACAAGATCCTGAAAAGGAGCATACCGCATCATGAACATGAACATGACAGAGCTGGCTTCTCCAGTTCTACAATAACCGATTCGATATTTGGTCTCTCCCAAGGCTCTCTAGTTACACAGCGTCTCACGAGATTTTGAAACTTGCGGTTTCTCATCCGGGCTATTTGATTTTCACGCTGCTGGGGGTCTGGTTGTTGTGTGATGCACATTTCACACAGGAGAACACCAAAACTGTACACATCAACCTAATTAAGAAAAACAATATTTAAGTGACTTGTCATGTATATCCAATTTTATTCACAAAGTAATAAAGTCACAAGTGTGGTCACACATAGATACAAACATGAATAGTGCCTGTCATTCAAAATTCATGGCGTCATCAGTCACGATCTCCAACTATTACATATAACACATTTTCATTAACAAGTAGCTTGCCTAAATGCATATATTAAATAAAGCTGTGACACAGGCCAGGTTGTGCTATCAACTAGTAACATCATTGGGCATGTCCAAATAAAATTTCTTAGTAATTTAACATTTAAATTCAACTTTGCGGCGACACAAATTACAGAGCGACTACTTTACCGATATCCGATGACATTCCATCTAACATCGTTACAGGCAAAAGCCGTCGGGAGGAAAACAAAGAAATCCTAGAATTTTGGTCATGAAGAAGTTTTTGAGGTCGAGGGAAAGGTAACTACAGTTTTTCAAATCGCTTTAGTTGGGCTCCTAATTGGCTTTAGAAGCCATCATATATGAAATAATACTCAAGAATGGCCAGTGTTTTAAAAAAATTCTGAAGTACAATACGAAATTGAACAGTTTTTCTTGGGTGTCCAACTAGGAAAACTACCGGTGATTTGTTTAGCCCTAACGGAGATCTTCCCAAATTAAAATAGTCAGTGTACTAACCTTGCAACTAATTGGTTGACCCGGGTCTTCATTCAGGGACTCGGGTGCACAGTAGATCACAGCGCCTGCGTAGTTTATATTACTCTGACGGACAAAATTAGCGGTGCCATAATCCGACACTTTGGCTCTCCATTGGTCTCCCTGTTGCCATAGCAACACGTTAGCACTACTGATGTCATGATGGATGATGGGTTCGGGTTTCTGGTGCAGATAATTAAGCGCTCGAGCCACGTCCAATGAGATAACAGACACTTCCTCTGTAGAGAGAGTTTTCTCGCTTGCATTATACAGCCTTTCCCTTAAACTGTATTCCATAATCTCAGTTACCAGCAATGGTCTTTCGTCAGAAGTTGCTCCAATAAACTGCAACAAGCAAGGATGGCGACATCTTGAAGCAATTTCCACTTCTCGCTCAAATAAATACCGGTTGTGATCAGAATCAATCAGAGCTTCGTGCATTTCTTTTACAGCTACATCACAACCATTAAATTTCCCCCGGTATACAATCCCCCACGCCCCTCTCCCAAGCTCTTGAGTTTTGAGAATTTCATACCGATAAATGACCCAGTCACGTGGATTTTTGTTTTGTTCAATCTCACGCTGCTGGTCTCGTATTGTTGTCATTTCTTGTTCGTATGTTTCTAACAGTCTTTGCAGTTCGGTAACTCGTTGTTGTTCCTCTCTCAATCGTTCATCTTGACTTTGAAATCCATCCAATTGATCTCTCATTGTCGCCATTTCTTGCTCCTGTCTTCTCGACTGACTTTGTAGTTCAGTAACTCGTTGTTGCTCCACTCTCAATAGTTCTTCTTGGCCTTGAAATTCATTTAATTGTTCTCTCATTGTTATCATTTCATGCTCATTTGTTTCCAACCGACCTTGCAATTCAGTATTTCGTTGTTGTTCCTCTTTTAATCGTTCTATTTGACCTTGATATTCATTTAATTGTCCTCTCATCGTTGTCAATTCTTTCTCGTTTGCTTCTAACTGATGTTGCAGGTCAGTAACTCGTTGTTGTTCCTCTCTTAACTGCTCTTCATGGCCTTGAAATTCATTCAGTTGTTCTCTCATCAGTGTTATCATTTCATGCTCATTTGTTTCCAACCAACATAACAATTCAGTATTTCGTTGTTGTTCATCTTTTAATCGTTCTATTTGATCTTGATATTTATTTAATTGTCTTCTCGTCGTTGTCAATTCTTGTTCGTTTGCTTCTAATTGACGTTGCAGTTCAGTAACTCGTTGTTGTTCCTCTTTTAATTGCTCTTCTTGGCTTTGAAATCCATTCAGTTGTTCTCCCATTGTTGCTATTTCTTTTTTATTTATTTCCAGCTGACTTTGCAGTTTAATGACACGTTGTTTTTCTTCTCTTGGCAGTTCTTTTTGGACCTGAAATTCAAGCCGTCGTTCTCTTGTTGTTTTTTCTAGTTCATTTGTTTCTGGCAGACTTGGCAATTCAGTGACACGTGTATCTTCCCCTTTTAATTGTCTTTGGAATGTTCTTTCTTGCTCGTTTGTCTTTGTCAACATACTTTGCTTTTCAGTGCCTTGTAAGGCTTCTTTATCTTTATCTTGCTCATTCGTACTCGGTAATTGGCCTTGCACGTTAACCAACTGCAGTGTGATCAACTGTTCCCTTATCGATCGCAGTCTTTCTTCGTTATTTTCTTCGTTATTTTCCAACCGACTTTGCAGGTCATGCAGGTCAAAAAAAGTATGGGTCAAAAACTGCCCCATTGTGCTCAATTCTTGCTCTTTGCTATTACTTTTGCAGTTGAATAATAGACCAAGATTGGAAGGACCTATCAATGATCCTCCTTTTAGCGTAAGCTCTATAGGTATAATTACTGATCAAATCCTGATGTACTTGCTGTGGAATCTAATGGAAGAGAAGCAATAAACAGTAATCAGACTGACTGACTGACTGACTGACCGTGGACTGACTGACTGACTGACTGACTGACTGACTGATGGATGGATGAATGGATGGATGGATTGAAGGAAGGAAGGAGGGAAGGAAGGAAGGAATGAATGAATAAGTAGTAATAGTATATGTGAAATATGTAATCCTGGTAATGATGCTAGCGAAGTATATTCCCATACCTCGGAGTACTGTCATATAGGGAAACCCAATAGACCACCAGCTAAAGTGGCCTGCAGAACTCCTGAACAGAAAGTTCAGAACCACCCTCCCAGTCGTACAAAAAGCCCTGCTCGGCGGTAATGAAAGAGATCGGATAAAAGAACTTTTACCACCGACAGAAATTACAGGTGCCACAACCAGCCTGCACGACCACCCCTAATACTTTGAGAACTTTGAGTTCCCGGGCAAGTCTACATGATGACCAGCATGTACACATACGTGACCCACACACCAAGACATGGCAGCAAGGAACAGTCCAAAGCCAGGCCCATACACCCAGATCTTACATAGTCCAATCAAAGATAACTGGAGCCGTGTATCGCCATACCCGATCCCAACTCAAACTGGATACCACTGCGAACAGCAACACGGAGAGCACCCAACGACTACAGCAGGGTCGACCTATCTCTAACGCTCTTGCAGAAGAGCCATTCAAGCAACCAGCTAACCAGTAGTACTGACTGAAGATGCAACCCCTAACGTGTTTCTGCCAACCCCAGTCACAGGATTCCCACAGACCACCAGAATGACTACAACGGAACAGGAGCATGGCTATGTGACCAGATCTGGAAGACTCGTAAAACCAAACATTAAGGTTGCGTTCGATTGACCCTATTCCGGAATAAGAATATATTCCGGATTATTCCAGAATAGCCATTCCGTCCGTAGGTCAATAAAACGATTATTCCGTTTCTGGAATAATGCCCGCGATATAACACGCAGACAGCGGTTTACCGTAGGAAAACACGAATTTTCGTAACATTGTAACAACAACAACATGGTGGCAACATTGCACGTCGTTGTTGCTGGTATTGCGGCGTTTGTTGAAGAATTTCTCGAAGAATCTGTGCAAGAGGAGGAAGATGTCGTAGAAGAGTTTCTGCCCCTGTTTTATGCCAATAAACCTGTTATCAGCTCAGAGCGACGAAAAGCCGTTCGCATTGAATGTTATGCGGAAACGGTAGTACCAAATTATAATTTGTCAGACTTCCGCAGCCATTTTCGCCTTTTGGCGGACACATTTGAACAGTTTGTTATAGAACTTGGAAACTGTCCTGAGCTTCCTACTGGCCCGCGGTAGCCATTTTGTTTGTTGTTTTGAAAAAGGCCGCGAGGCGAGGACGAAGTGACGTCATTATTCTGGATTATAGGGAGCAGAATGCTTGGAATACATTCCATGTATTCTGGAATCGGAATAGCGACTCAATCGAACGGGCATTCGGGGTTATTCCGTTTACTCTTACTCCGGAATAAGGCCAATCGAACGCACCCTGCTAAGCCAAATACATGTATGTAGACACTGAACATAAGTACGGAGCCCGCCATGTTTGTTAGCTAATTAGCTTTACCTACACGACATCATCAAAAGAAACAAAAACTTGACTTTCTAAAGCTTTTGGTGAACTTGGTTCGTAGGGTGCCTCTGTTAGACTGTACTAAGTCAGTTCTCTCTTAGCCTCCTACGCAGACGACCTTTGTGCTGGTCACGCGCTCCTCCCCCACGGTCTGCGTGGAAGGCTAGTTCTCTCTTCATATCATGAGTTTATTTGGTAGTTTCTTGGTGTTGCGGATGGTGTGATCACCAAATGACGTTAAAACAAAAGATTCAAAAGACACTGAACAATACCCACACCACAACACAAAAGCTAACCAACAATGGCTTCCGCAACACCAAGAAACACCCGTTTATTTGAATGTTTGTACACAGGGACGGTGGAGGGGTGGGGGGGGTTGGGAGGCTTTAGCCGCCCCCCCCCCCCCCCCCCCCCCCCCCCCCCCCCCCCCCCCCCCCCCCCCCCCCCCCCCCCCCCCCCCCCCCCCCCCCCCCCCCCCCCCCCCCCCCCCCCCCCCCCCCCCCCCCCCCCCCCACCACCCAATTTCAAGCATAAAAATAAAAATTAAAAAGAACATGAAAGAACGCATAAAGTTTTTACTGTAAGTACGGCTTCATGGGGAGATTTAATCTTTGTGGTCACCGAAGGTGATTTAATCTTATTGAAAATGTCGTGCTACCGAAAGTTATCATGTCCCAGTAATCATGTCATCGCTAACAGAGGAGTATTCTGCGCGATCATGCGCGTCAACGCTGACCGTGAATTCATTATTGCTGGCTCGCCTCAGGGCAAAATTGCGGCAAAATTCGAATTCGAACATGTATCGCGCTATCATTTCGTTTGTCTTTCTAACACTTTTATGGTGTTACTCAGAATGTGGAAATACGAAAATAAAATGTGTAATATGCGGAAAAGTCATTTCTGTTAATCGAATGAAACGGAGCAGGCTTGGACAAAATTCCGCTCTCGTCGCGTCCAAATTGCAACAACGCACGTATCTGTGGTGTGTTGTCTGGCAGCCCTATCCAGGTCAGCCAAACCCGACGAAACCATTACCAAAGTAAGTAAATTAGTGTTTATTTTTCAAGTTTTATTCACATTAGGTACAATAGTAGTAATAACTACATTTATTAAATCGCAGCTTATAGGAAAATGTTCTTCTGGCAAGTCTGGAAGACCCTCCAATAGTTACAAATGTCGTGCTAAGCTGAAGAAAACAACCCTCTCGCAAGAAGCAGGCACACAAACAATAGATAATGTATTGTCTCTTGCGCCATGGACGGTGGAAGATACCTGCTTTGGTGAGATTCTCCGTGGGCCATGCGGCCGGATGTTATTCCCCCCTGGGCTGTTTGAAGAGTTAGAGGATCAGATGATGCAGCTCTCAAAACGTAAGTTTGGCTGCACAGACGTACATCAGATAACGCCGTGTGCCAGGTGTGAAGGCGGTGGGAAACCAAGAGCTCTAGACTGATATGTAACGTATATACTACATAGGGCTCTCTTACAACAAGTGCTTGATAATACTATATTGCCAATACAGCATGACTAGAAATAAGCATGTAGTGACAGAAGCATTCTCAATTCTTAAAAAAAAAACAATTCATCAGTTTTAATTTCGGTTTCAGGGTGTGATCTGTCAAAGGAATTAGGAGACTTAAAGTTGTTTATGTATAAAGAAATTACAAAATTGGGAAGGCCACCAGTGTACGACCCAGAGGAATTCGAGTTGTTGTGCCACAGAGCCGGGGCAAAATCTATTTTCAAAACAATCGCAGATGCCATGACAACTGAAAGACAGTCAAAAGAAAGAGAAATCGCCAATCGGAAGAGGGCAGTGTCTATTATCTACAAGCTTTGTTATGGTCTCAGTCAAGTTTGCAACTGGCTGCAGACAGACCACGCCTTCTTTTTAAAGCAATCAAATATCAATAAGGAAAGGGATGGAGACAGCAAATGTTTTGGGGGACACAGTGAGCATATCTAAGGTTGATAAATTGGTGACACAGTTAAGCGAGGGGTCTGCACAGTCAATTGATCAAGTTGTCAATGAAGCAATCAAACATGAGTGGCAGCTTGTGCTGGTTGTTGATGACTATACATCCATACATACAATACGGCGACCCCTAACAACTACACTCACCCATCCCAAAACCATGTGTACTATCATAATTAAAGTTTTCAAAAATGTCCCAGCTATACCAGCCTGTCCAGCATCGTCCTATCTGAACCCACAAGCCATGAACATATCATCCTGTATAAATACTGTATCTGGCCTTCAATCTATGTATTGACTCACACAAACTTATGCCTCCGTAATGCTTGCTTGGATAACCAACACATTTTTTAATCCTGAGTTTGAAATACACCGTATAACAACACACAATTACTGTGACCATGAGTCTGTCCAGACCATGCGGCAGATGGATAATGTACACCTAGTGGATTTTGTAGAACTGCAACTTAAGAGTAGAGACGACTTTGGAGCTGCATATGATATCATTTTAAGCACAAAGCTATCTGACTACATGAAACGATATCTTCTTCTGCAACCTGGTGACTGGCCAGCACAGTTTTATTCCCGTCAACTTGTTTATGAAACCTTACAAAAATATCAGTCATTTTCACTGAACCATTTCCTGGACCATTGACCAAACCCACTTCACATTTGGATCACTCATACACCACTCCTTGTAACACCTCTGGACCTGCAAAAGAACAAGATACATCTGATCAGCCTACAATTTTATCAATTATACCATGTATTGGCCCTCTACATATTTCCTTAAATGCACGAGAAACAGTGTTTACTGAGTTCCGTCCATTCTATGAAATTATCTATAAAGATCTCTCCCCAAAAAGCAAATTAGCCAAGACATCCAAACCTTGGAGGATCAGTCTTTTGCATGAAATTGTTTATGGTGGCTGGCTACTTATACGGGACACTGTCAAAGACAAATTCTCCACCTGCAAAGACTTACAATGCAGAACACTCTTAAACCTACTTGATAACTACCTGCCCTTGATCCTTACTATCTACAGTGTTACTTTCAAACTAAACAACTTCCTGGAATACTTTAATGCTGTAATTCGTATTTGGACAATGTTTGTTTGTCTAGAGAGACACCACTACGACAAGGCTCCATTGGTTTGGCTGGCTACATGTACATATTGGGGCATCCATCATCTTAATCTCTTTTATCAATTCCGCTCACATCTTATCATATCTGACGAGTATCCTGTGGAGAACGCCCACAGTATCATTCGCTCAAAAACAAATACCCATGACACCACTGAACAGCTACGCAAAAAGGCAAAATCCACATTTCAAGCTAAACACACACAAAAACACTTCAAGGAACATTTCACTCCACCTAAACATCATAACTTCACAACCAATCACCTCAGAATCCTTAAAGCAAAATGTGCTGGCATACTATCAAAATTATTTGTGGATATATCAAGAAACATTGGGGAGGGAAGAATTATTTTTGAGGGAAAAAAGAAGAGTGCTGTATTGCCCAAAGTATTTGGAAAAGATCAAGTCAAATGTAGGACACTGCCATTGGGCTATTGTGGTTTACTCCAACCAGTACCGGATCAACGTTGTGACCTGCCAAGTTGTACAGCAAGAAACAGAGAAAGTTGGGTATCATTTGAGGGCTGTTCTCATTCTTACCATGAGGACTGCCTAAGTGATACCCACTACTGTGTCCTCTGTCAGGAATTTCTGGCAGACAAAGCAAGATCACTAGCTGAAACTGCTAAAAATGCCATATTGAACCCAATGAACCCAAAGAAACTGAAACTGCAAAGTCTAGTGACAATTCAGAATATGGTGAATCTGATTCAAATGATAGCCTTGACTCAACAGCTCCTGGAGACATTGATTCTATTGAAAATGATATTAAGCTAGCCAATGCATCAATATCTGCACTACCCTCTATTCCATGTCCACCAGACACACCTCCCGCAACAAGAAGTACTTCTGACCCAATACCACAGCAGCAGCAAGCCTCTAACAACAGACGTATTCCAAAGTGTTCTCAATGTGGACACCCACGAAAAGGACACACTCGCCCTAAACAAGGACCTGTCAAGTGTCCAGGATGCAGCGGAGGAGTCTGTTCAAGACAGCCATCACAGTCATCTCTACCATCCCAGTTAACCCAGCCATCACAGTTATCACAGCCAACTCAGCCATCACAGATGTTCCCGCCACAACAGCAACCAATCCTACATCCATATGTACACTACGGTCATGTCATTGAATGGATTCTGCCACAACAACTATGTCAGTCCCTGATCTTTGGAATTCCAATGGGCAGTAATGCTTGTACTATCATCGCTGTCATTGGGGCTATGAAGTTTCTGTCTGGCACAGTTCCTGTCCCTTCTCCTCACAATATTTTATCAACTGTGGCAGCATTTGCTAACTCAATCAGAGAAGGAAACATTCTTTACAACAATCTGAATCTACCAATAAACCAGCCAAATTTAAATGTCCAGGAGGCCCTAGCAACAAGATATGATAAGTTTGGACTGACAATGATAGAAGATAGTGCAGTTTTCTCTCCAGCCTGTCTCAAAGACAAACTGGTACTCATGAAAATCTCATCTGGCAATAAATGTACTATTATTATTGCACCACCAGATAAGTCAATGCTGTTGTGTTTTAGCAGCAGGGAACAGAAAGTTTCATTGTTTGAAAGCCATTCTCATGGTAACCAAGGAGGATTGCTGGCCGTAGCAAGCTATGAACAAATAGACAGCTTTGTTCTCTTTCTTGAATATATGTGTTTGCGTGACTGGGGAAGCAGCATATCAGGGGCCAATATTAGTGTAGTACAGTAAAAACCTGTATAAAAACCTACTTTTTTACGGTTAGCCTCAACATTTACAATTTCTTATATACATACATTTCTAATACATCACATGTAACAATGTGACAAAAAAAACCAGCTAAATACAAACAAGTTTTATAATGTCTTGTCCGATTTTGCCAGCTAATTCAATATGACAGGATGATAATAGCATTAGTGAGGCTCAGCATGATAGAAATATTTATGTGATACTCTTCCTAGATTTTTCGCAATAACATATTAATAAATATTCATTAGCTAAGAAATTCTAGGCTTAATGTAGCAGGTAAAAATATGCCGCCGATTTCTTTGAAATAAAAAGAAATACTTAGAAATGAGTTCGATACGCGTATTGAATTTTCATCAACGCTTGTCGAGTGTGAAATTCAATAAGAATTTTACCAGAGACTACGCCTAGGCGTAGTCTCTGGTAAAATTCTTATTGAATTTCACACTCGACAAGCGTTGATGAAAATTCAATACGCGTATCGAACTCATTTCTAAGTATTTCTTTTTATTTCAAAGTAATCGGCGGCATATTTTTGTGGTCATACTTTCAAGAAAGCATCGGGATATTTTCACCGATTTTGGGGCTAATAAAACCCACAAAAAACAAAGAAGGAAAGGACGATAAAACTAGTTCTAATGTCCGATCAGTGATACTCTTTCTACGATTACGGGAAATTCACTGTCAACTAAGTCTAAAATAAGGTTTCACACATAATATCGTAAAATTTTCGAGCTGGATTTCTCTGAAAGACAACCACCGATTTACATTCTTATATGTTATGAACAAACTAGAGAACTAAAACTTACCATAAGACAGGGTTTTGGAGCAGTAGCCTTCGTTATATATCAGATATCCACCTCGAAAAACCCAAGCAAGCCACAACGTGCTGGTGTCAGTCCCGTAAATGGATAGCAGCTTTGCATATTTGTTTAGCAATTTAGAACTCAACTGTGTTCTTTCACTCGCTGATTCCAGCCACAATTACACATCAAAAGCCCATTTAGCTATTTCTTGGATTGTTGAGTGTATAAAATCCTTTTACGGTGCACAACTGGCGCATGTTTTGACACACTCGGTAACCTTTCTCCGCCAAGGCAAGTGCCATTCTGGGAATAAGTTCGTGTTCCAGTATCCTGTATGATGCCTAGTGATGTTGGATGATGTCTAGTTCCATTAGATGATTTCTAGGGAAGTTGATTAGGTCTAGCAACGTGCGATGATGTGTAGTGATGTTCCATGACGGGTGGTTAGGATTGGTGGTGGTTTAGGGGACAACATTGTTATTGATACTGGAACACGAACCTCGTCCCCAGAGCTCCACGGTTTTTTTTAAATTGCGTCTCTTCTTTTTTTCCGCTGGCCAAACGAAACGAAGGCTCTGGGGACGAGAATGAGGCAAGTGCCTAAGATGCAATGCGCATGCGCAGCAGAATACTCCCCCTGTTGTCAAAAACAATTTCCATCGTATTAAATTTATGCACACTATTCATTTCGCGCCAGAATAAATTTATTTGCGTCAAACGGCTTCCAAACCACGAGGAATATATAGTCTCGTTTTCGTAACAACTTCTATTTCGTTCCTGTCGCACATATTCGGCAGCTAGCTGAACAGTTCTTTTCCAGGATTTCATCATTTGAAGTTCTAATACTTGGTGCACAATTTAAAGAGAATTGAGAGGTGGTGTTACCGCGCCGGAGATATGATAACAAATGATGCATTGACTAGAAGGGAAGCTGAATTTGTCCGATTGTTTAGCGACCGTCTTCAGTTAAAGCAACTGCGGCTAAATTGCAACATTCCCGCACCAGAAATGGACGGTTTTAGTTGTTGTCGGCGAAAAGGGAACCTTTCTTGTTTCGTTTTGGTGCAATCAAAACGCGATGGCCAGTTCTTCCCGCCGTGTTAACTATAAAATTTTCAGTTGAATTCGTCCTGGACTTTCGAGGATCGTGAATCATTCACTGCCAATGACATTGGGGCTGTCAGGTAAGTCCATTTACTTTTTCTACCCAGCGTTTTGCCATAAAGTGACTGCCTTTCACGCGTATGAATCTTAGATTTTACCACAAGTCAAATTATGAGACTACTGTGTTTTTAGATGAAAAGCTGGTGCCCGTATATTAAAAGTCCAATAATTATATACACTGACACTGTATTTTATACGCTAAATGCCCGGCAGCCGGGCACGGTCTCAAATAGACTAAATGCCCGGCAGTCAGAAATTTTCACAAAATTTTCACTAAAAGGCTCTTTCAAACCTTTTGAGAGTATTCGATGTTCCTTTAGAAATGTCAAGCGCTTCCAAAAATTAGTTTGCTTTTCCAGTTGACGAAATATCTAAGTTTGGGGATACCGTAAGATCGCTATGTTCTCGACACTTAGAAAATTTCTGCTGGGACTCGCAGTCAGAATTTTCACAGAGTTTCGACTGAACGTCTCACTCAAACCTCTTAAGAGTATTCAAAGTTCCTTTAGAAATGTCAAGCGATTCCCAAATTTTTTTTGATTTTCCAGTTGACGAAATATCCAAGTTTGGGGCATATAAAGCCTGCCGCACACTTGAGGAAAGTGCTGAGCAAAATTCCTCGCGAGGCAGTTAGCTCAGCTGTTTCCGCAAGTGTGCGCTGGATTTTTGGTGAGTTTTTCGCCTCGCGAGGTCGTGCGGCAAATATCTGTCGTGTTTGATATTTTTTGCCTCACGAGACAAATTCCTCATCGTGTGCGGGCGCCGCGAGAATCTGGCTGAGCCAAATTAATCGATTAGCCAATAAATTTGCATGGCAAGCTGACGTGATTTCAAGCTAAACGAACATCGAATAGTCTCAAAAGGTTTGAAAGAGCCTTTCAGTGAAAATTCTATGAAAATTTCTCACTGCCGGGCATTTAGTCTATTTGAGGCAAAAGCGGCAAAACCGCGAAAAGAAACTATTTCATAGATAGTCGAGCGGGTGATCACGCGAGCGCGAATATCTCCTCCTGTGCACATTACATCTTTCTTACTTCACGACCAAGCTTTAAAAATTTACAACCTTTCTTTCTTTGCTAAGTATCATAAATACACAGTGTCGGCAACATAATCCCCGGTTAATTGCATTGCATTCTGTGTGATTCTGACTGGCAGCCAACTTAATTACATTTTTATGCGTCCACCTGACCTTGAAATATTCAAAGACATTCAAGATTGTAGAGCAAGCATTTCTCCTGGAAAAACTGAAGACCTACACTGACTTGAACACTACAGTACTACAAACCACGCAGCCAGCTCGATGTAACATAAAAGTACTAATCATGCACACTAGTTTGCACTTAATATTTTGGCCCATCTGAACTGGTAGGTGGAACACCTCATACAGCTCGATGTAACATAAAAGTACTAATCATGCAGCTAGTTTGCACTTAATATCTGGCCCATCTGAAATGGCAGGTGGCACCCCCCATACAGTTCAATGTAACATAAACTGAGTACTAATCATGCAACCATCGTTATAAAAGGTGACAGACCTTGCAAAAATCCTGCTCGTCGCAAAAAAGTATTTAAGCCCGGCTTTACCCCTAGTATGTGTCAGAGAAATTTCTCCTTTTAGATCGAAATAAAGTTTTAACCGGCTTGTTGTACTTAATGTTATTCTTTGATCTTAGGAAAACATCTCTAGCTGTAATACTGACAGGGGAACTACACTTTCCAGAGCCATTTAAAATATTTAGTTAAGCCGTCATTTATTTTGCTAGCTCTGGTGATTCAATAGAGTTTCTTTCCGAAATGAACATTCACTCATTCATCACGGCTAAAAGAGTCTAAGATCCATGTCTTTTTGCAACATCTATAGTCTCGGAATAATGATATCTTGCAATTGTTTTTAACTCCTCAAAGTTTATCTCAGAGCCAACTCTTGCAGGACTGAGCAAAAAAGTGTCAAAATGGACAACATTATTCTTTATTAATTTTCTCGAAAGGTATTATTTTACAAGTGTGTGAAAAGCTATGCCTCATATGAAAGGGTAGTAAATAACCTTTCCAAAATATATGTTGCATTTAATTAGCATATAAATTTGGACAAAAAAGTAACATGATACGTGATAAAAAAGATCTCGCGTCGCGTCTCGATTTTGGTTTCCTGTGGCATCAAAAAACACTTTATCCGCCAGATATCTTTCCAAAAGTAAGTCAAGACATTTATTCGAAGCAATAAGCAGATTTCAAAGGTAAATATCCCGTCTAAATATCATAATTGCCTTTTGAGTTACCTTACAGTATGACAGAGTATGCCGGCCGTATGTTTACATGTACACTCGACCAATTGTTCAACACCGCTCAACTCTCGAAGTCAATTACTTCGATTCTTCGCTAGAACTGATCAATTTCAGATTTTTTATCGCTTGACATTCATCCATTGTTGCTGTCTTCCATTATACAAACGCCAAAACATCGTTTGGGTCGACACGGGAGGATTTCGGCGGCGAAGAAATCAGCTTTTTTTGAAAACCCCGTCATGTAGTTGAGTAGTGAGCTGTCCAGCTCAAACTCGCTCAGTGATTGGCTTAGAATACTGTCACGCTTCCCTCCCTCTACCCTCTCTCCTGAAAATAACGCAAACTTTTCCGAATTTCATCGTTCCTGAAGGAACGATATTTTTAGGGCCGTCCTGCAAGAACATCAAGCAGTACTTCCGTTGTTAGACTATGGCGGTACATGTATTGCATCCAGCATGAAATATTTGAGTTTCGGTTCTTTGGTGGTTTCTCCCATGTGAAGCGGCCTGGAAGACACCACTAGCTCTAAAGGCACAAAAATTAACTGACTCAATTTTTGTATTTCACGCGCATCTCAAACCGGTTGAGACGTTTATGCACACAGTTTAATAACGGCCACGCTCCAAGCGTCAGGAAAGGTTTTATCAGGAAATACTTTTGTACATGGTTGATCTTGTCAATGAACGTGTCAATTATTTGTGAGTTAAAGGTTTTTATTTATGAATCTTGAACGTCTCATGGGGAGTAAAGCTGTCTTTGTAACAAAGGAGAGAAGGCTCGATTGTTGACGCAGCAGGCGATATAATTTTTGTAAACGCGCGCGCGAGAACCTCGCGGGCACCGCCTTCCCTTCCCTAGAAATTTTGCCTGAATTTTCTGGAATTTGTCCGTGATTCGTAAGCCACTGAAGACCACAACGAAAGGAGTATGATTAAACTTAAATAAGCCTGTTTAGCTTGCGGGATTATTGTTCTGGGGGTAGCGCTAAGAAAACGAGCGGTGAAACCGCAAAAAAAAATATATATTTCATGGATAGTCGAGCGGATGATTACGCGAGCGCGAAAGTCGCCTCCTGTTGACATTACATCTTTCTTATTTCTCACGACCAAGCTTAAAATATACAATCTTTCTTTCTTTGTTACCATATAAATAATGTTGCCAGTTACATAAATATACAATGTCAGCAATATAATTCCAGGCAATACAATTCCAGTGATTTCTGACTGCCGGCATACATTTTTATATGCGTCCAAATGAGCTTAAAAATACTCAAGACTCAAGTTTCGGTTCTTTCGTGAACCTCATCAGTTGCTCCCATGTGAAGCGATCTTGTATACTAGCTTTAAAGGCGAGAGATTTTTACTTTATTTGACGTTTGCGCGCATTTCAAAACACACATTTCTATTTCTGCCGGCAGCATGCCACGCTCCAGGCGTCAGGAAAAGTTTTATCAGTTTTAGTAAAGGCGAAGCATTCATTCATTCTTAAAAAAAAATTGAGGAAAATATTAGAAATTCATATCACGCTTCGCGTGTACGAGGCTATCAAGTTAATCTGGTTGATAGATCTAAAGCCCTCTCAGAATTTAGATTCACAGAGAGAAGTTAGCACTCCAACAATGCCTTTTGTCACACAGCGGAGTCCGCCATCTCGTTTATCAAAATTACTCCACAGATTACACTGTTTCTAAAATTTGATCTAATTTCACTACACGTTTGTACATTTTAGTTCAGATAATATTCACTTGGCGTTTTCTGGTTTGTTTCCGATTTAATTACATGCTCCGTGACATTGAAAACAGATTATGACACCTTGCCGGTCTCAAAGGGGAAGAAACCTGGTGGGTCTTAACTCATTTCCGGTCACGCACGGGGTCCGATGAGAATAAAAATCGTCACAAAATTGCATTAATTCCGGTCGCCTCCAAACTTGGCATACATGAAGTAGACAGTTTTAGCCAATTATATGGCTAGTTTCAGCCCCCGGCCGTGGATACTTGTCACGCATTGAATTTTTCAATTTTGGCAATTTTGCCGTAATTTGTCCCAACGCGGCGCTAATTTGTGGCAGTTTTAGCGGCCAAGAAATGCTTTTGGACATGAATTTCGACAGCAGAAGTGTTTTTCAGTGGAAATGAAAGTTATTTGGCTGATTAGAAAACGAAAACTCCAGGTAAGCCATCATTTAAAATGTTAGCGTGTCCCCACTAATGTTATCCCTCTCAGCGAAGACGACCATATGTTTTTCAAATGCTATGAAATGCTTTTCAGATCGCCTTTCTAAGTTCTAAACCTTGCTTATATTCATGAGATCTATCTTAGAAATCACATTTCCGAGTCCAGAGAGAGAAATTTGGATGGAAAGAAGCTTTTTAGCGTCTGAGCGAAAGGAAATATTTCAGTCACAAGGGGACGCTAAAATTATGCAAATGAGTTTATATCTAATCAGGTCAGAAAATAAATTCGTAGTAAATTATGTATTTTTCGCTTTTTTTTTGCAGATTGGCAGTCTGTTTGGCCAAGATATAAAAGAAAAAATTGTACTTTTAACTTTTCCCTCAAACCGGACAATAATTGAGAGGAAATCAGTTTTTGTTAAAAATGCTTCCATAAATTATGAGAAAATGTATCTTGTAAATTTTTGTGGTGAAATATTATGGGTTTCTAGATAGTGAAATATTTTTTTCCTGAAAGCTTATTCAATTCCCTGTCAAAAGAGGTATAGCTTTACACTCCATTGTAAATACCTGCTGAAAAATTAAATAAAGAAAATATATGGTCAATTTTCACTGTTTTTTCATGACCGGAAATGAGTTAAGTTAAGGTATGTAAGGAATGCTAGGAGATTTTCCTAGCATTCCTTAGCGGTACTTACAGTAGAAGCTGTCTGCGTTCTCCCATGTAAAAACATAAAACATAAAAAGATCCCCCCAATTGAAAATACGCTCCGCCGTCCCTGGTACAACGTTGTAAAATTATATGGCTATTCTCAAGGAGTATTCAAGTATTGTCGCCAAGCTGACCTCGCTGTCTACCAGTTTAACATGTCCGTCTTGATATCCGAAACGACACAAAACGACCAAAAAATATTACTTTTGCAATCAACGATTGTATGTGCGAATACATTTATCGCTAGTTTCCTTTCGAGGTTATCGCAAAAATCTATTAAAAGATAACGCACATCGGGTTCGAAACTATGAGATTTAAAAACATACTTTAGTGGAAGCGAGAGTGATGGTTTCCTGCAGGCTTCAAGTAAAAACAGCATCTGCAACCAGTTCAGTCGAAGTCAACTGACCTTCTTTCCTTTGCGATGTTGCGTTTTGTCTTCTCCTTATCAATTCGATATCTTTGTGTCCTTCGGTTATTGTTCAAAAACAGCGGTTCATCTTCCCCGACCCGAAGGAAGTGTTGTGTGTTGAGCTTTCAGAAAAATACATGAATTTTGCAAAACAACTGCGCAGAATTTCATGTACATTGTGACCCTTGCGACATCCGCTGTCAATTCGAATCAGTAACGCCACTTATCGAAAGGCAGAGGATCGGCGGAATACCGACTGAATAAGAGGAGTATCTTGCCGAAAAGGGTAGACGCATGAATTATGACTCAATGTTCAATAGCCCGACACGTTAGCACGAAGGTATGTCACATGATCCTATTTACTCATGCGCAAAGCGCAAGAGTTATAAAAAGGCCTTCGTTTTTTTTTTTGATTTCTTGTGTCACGATTTTGCATGCAAATTTATGCACTCATATTTTAGTGCACGCGAACTCGCCCCTGCCTCCCCTAGAAAGTTATATTTGTCCCCTATTGTTATAGAAGGCTTCAGGAAGGTTAAACCAATCAGAATCCGTCTACTGCGCACATGTCTGGGTTTTAGGGGGAACTAGAGAGAACCGGTTTGTCACTCAGAGAAGACTATCATCAGATTTCAAACAAATATGACCGCTTCTGAACTCCACACTTCAATTTTTCAGACGTTCATTTTCCATTACCAGAATGTAAACACGCCTTTTAAGACTTGGAAATGGAAAGAAAAAGTCCTTAAGACGATTTGTATGCCTCTGAAGTGGCGGTTAGAGAGCTGAAAGCGATGGAATATTCCTGTGAGGATCAGCATTCATTTATCACAAAGTGGGACATCGTTGTCTTGAATCCTTCGAAGCGCGAAGCGGCAGACTTTACTAAGAATTTTCAAGCATTCCTGGAAAACTACGGTAAAGAAAATAACATTTTTTTAATGTCCATTTACTTTGTAAGAAACATTTCATAGACTGTCTGTGTTATCAGTGGTTATTCAGAAATATTTAGAAAACTCGACCACACGAGAAATTCTTCAAACATGTCAGTCAGTAAACAAATTTGCTTGCGTTGCCGACACGGTTTCCTCGATGCGATAATTTATCGCGTTTTGCTCTTGAGACTTCACGCAATATTTATTTTTATCAAAATGTTTCACCAATTTATAGCACTTATTACCACAGTTTTGACATTATAAAAGCAGAATCTCCTGAATCCGATTACATGTATTTTTAGGGCTTCCAAAAATTTATTGAAAATGCGGGCAGGGGGAGGGGTCTCTGGGCTTGGAAATATAATACAGGCGAGGGGGGGGGGGAGGGGAGGGGGGGGGGGGGGGGAGTCTAGCGGGCCAGGAAATCCGGGCGGAGGGGAAGGGGTAAAACAATCTTGCCATCCTTCGGTGTGGGGGGATTATTTATGGAATAACCCAAAGCAGGAGCCTTTTATCCTGCTGCCCAAAGTAAACATAGGCACGCATTGCGTGCATGAGCTATTTTGAAAATTCCCTAAATGATATGAAATGGTGAAAGCAACAAAACAGCTGAAGAAAACTAGCACAAATAACCGCTTGCAGAAATACGTTTTTCAAATCCTCCGGCCCGCCCCCTACCCAAAAAAAAAATACCGAGATCACGAACTGCGTCCCGTTTCTCGAAAGTCCCGATAACTTTTCGGGCCCGGAAAGCTATCTTATGTGCGCAATGTATTCATTAAAGATTAAAATTTTGTTGATTTTGAAAGCTAAGCAATAAAATTCTAAATTGACAAAACAAGTCGAGCTGGTTTGAGGGCTAAAAAATGCATCACCATTTTATAGATTCTGATTTTAATATGAGTTGCGGGCCCGAAAAGTTGTCGGGACTTACGAGAAACGGGCCCTCTGGGACCAAAACTCTATTTAGGTGGAAAAATGCAAAGTTTGCTTTTGTATTCTAGCCTAAAGGGTTAGGGTATGAAAATAGGTAGGAAGTTTTGGCTAGCTTTTTCACGGGATTTTCGGAGTTATTTTATGACGAAACTACGGCCCCAGTGAAATGAGCAACTTGTTTCAGTAATCAGTGTATTAAATGTCAACCAGAGAAGTCCTGCACAGAAATTTGATGCATCCAAATTGAAGGATTATTATTTCCTGAAAATTTGTATCTAGTCTTTTTTTAAAAAGTTGCTTTTATTATTCACAAAAGAAACGTGGAAATAGTTCCCTTTGGCCTAGAAGACGCAAACGAATTAAATTAAATTGTTTTCAACTCGGCTAAACCACAAGCTAATTAAATTAGTGACACGAAAATTCTTTGAACCACCTGTTTCTGTAAGGGACGGACCATTAGATTTTTGAGGGGGGGGTTGGGCAATTTTTCGGTGCAGGATATTTTTTTCTACGCTCGAGACTGTGCAGGATTTTTCTTTTTGCCATGATTTGCTTGCATGATTTTTTTTTTGCGAGTCTATATGTTTTAATGCCTGACACATATACGTGTTAGGAATACTAGAAAGGCCATACTAGAGAAGGAATGCTATAGCAAGTCAGATCTGATGTAACAGCAGCTTGATAGCATGAAGCTTGGCCGCGGTGTTGTAACTGCCACTACAATTTTCTTTACACCAGCCCCCTGTTGATGTCGCTTCCACAGCCCATCGTAGTACACCCAACCATCTTACAATTACAGGGGCGGCGTCGGAAATATAATGTTGGTGGGGCGAATCTCCTGTGCCGAGCGCCGAAGGCGCGAGCTTCTAGGGGGGTCCGGGGCATGCTCCCCCAAGAAATTTTTGAAATGAAACTCTCTGAAATGCTATTTCCAGCGTTCCTGAGACCGGAGAAACAGTTTCCACGGCCAGCTTTGAGTTCAGTTTAATTCTCATGAAAAGTACATGTACACGAAACACTTTCTGAAACTTGGGTGTAACTCCATTTTGGTTGTTTGTTCAAAGTAAATTTGACTGTCACTCGAATATTCTCTGTCAATTCTTTTCAGTATGGGAAGGCTTTGGAAACGAATTTTCCAAAGCGATTTTCTCTGTCATTAGAGGCAGAAAGAAACTGATTTCCAATATCAGCCATGTTCAATTTGTCAGTTAATGCAATGTCTGGATAATGCAATGATTTAATCTTTCTTGTGACATAGTTTGTTCGTAGATATGTCTTGAGCCTTCTTAGGGCAGAGGCCGAGCGCTAACTCACAGCTGATTGATGGATTTGTTTGATGGATTTGTCGGTAGCTGGAGTCCGATAGCTGACGTCCGAGTAACTCAAGGGCCGGTATTGAAATGCTTGGTTCACAATATCCAATCTCCAGTCTAATGTCAGTCACAATATCTCCGATGCTAAAATTGTAGGCTTTTGATTAATTAACGGAATATTTATTTTGCAAACTCTAATGCATTAAAGCGCCCCGCCATCAGATCTGGTCAAAGGATGTTGCTACACTATTCATCTCCGCCCACCGCCATTTTGAGCTGTCAAAAGTTGGTGGGGCAAATGCCCCACCTGCCCCACGGGTAGCGCCGCCCCTGCAATTACAAGCTTGTTGTACAACACATAAACAAAGTATTTCTCATCCATTGAGATATACATGTACCTACAATGCCACTGTACAACTATACTTATGAAATCAGCTAAAAAGCCTACAAAGAAACACAACTTACGTCGGGTCAAAAATAAACCATTGTTATTGGCTAAACTAAACAAGCCAATGAAAAGATAGAACATTTGATCCTCCCCAAGTGCATATAAGTCGTCGCTAACATTCTACAACGTCAGTGTGATTTATTTGTGTTCTGACCATCTGCTTCTGGATATAAAATATTGTTCTAAAAATATAAAGCTTCGCAGGAATTTTTTTCCCTGGGGTTTTTGTTTTGCACGATATGTTTTTTGCAGTTCAAGGCCGTGCTCGAATTTTTTTTTGGTATTTGCCCAACCCCCCCCCCCCCCCCCCCCCCCCCCCAAAAATCTAATGGTCCGTCCCTAATGTCAACCAGAAAAGTCTTTAACAGAAACTAAACGCATGTAAAATAAATATTGGTAGTCTCCTTGTGAATTGCAACTAATATATAGTATTTAAACAACTGTTTTTATTCTCCACAAAAAAGTCGTGCAAATAGAAACAGAAACTAATTAGATTAAATTGTTTTCAACTCAAAACCACAAGCTTGAAAATTAGTTACACGAACATTGTTGAGGTTAACATTTGGAACCAAACATCTTTTCCTGTAATGTCGACCAGAAAAGTCTTAAATCAGAAACTTAGCGCATCCAAAATGAATTTTGCAACTAATAGTTTTTTAAACAGGCGTTTTTTAACGCACCATAACAATTAACGTTTTCTCGAAAACATGTTGAATTCCATCACGTACCAGTTTCTATAAGGACAAAGTTCAACATTTGCACGTGCACACAACGTGACTGCTCATACAAAATACAGTCGCTACTCGCTTGTAGCAATCGCTTGGGGCATACAATTAATAACCTACACATCTGCTCACATTAATTCAAAGAAAGATAAACGTTTTAAATACTGTAAATTGTATATTAATTGCATTACGTTTTCTGTTGAACTCCATGCATCCCGGACAAGTTTCTAAAAGGACAAAGTTCAACATTTTCACGGACAGACAACGTGACTGACAAAAAAGATACAATTTCAAATAGTAATCGCTTGAAACCTAGGTTTGAAACATACAATTCATGTTCCGCATCACATTATTTGAAATCCGCTTGCCGTTTTTACAATAAAGCTATACTTTCTTACTTCAGTACAAGCTCACCTATAAACGTAACCGCAGTCGGTCCACATTTTTTGGACGTCTCATCCCTCGCAGACCATTAATTGTACAATTCATGCATAGAGCACATTTTAGGCGGTATTTCCGAATAAATGCCCTTGACTATTGCCATGTTAGCAAGCCAGTCGGGATTAGAGCACAGGTCCCAACCAACAAATCTTCAAAACTTTACACTTTTAGTGTTTGAGGCAACAATCGCGAAGATTCAAGATGGCAGATTTTCAATTCATGTCAAGTGCCCTTCTTTGACCTTCAGTAATACCATTTTAGAAGCGAGAATTTGATTGGCTGACATAGTACACGGTGTACATACTAGAGGCAATCTGATTGGTGTGACATAACCCAAGACATACATACAAACAAACAAACCAACAAACATACTAACATACAAACATCACAAACCAACCTTTGCGCCTGCTAATGAGCTATTTTTTTCAAAATAGCTCAATAAAAATAATTCACGGTTTGGGAAGTATTAGACTAGTGCGGGTTTGATCGGGAACATAAGCTCCTGTCGGGAATCAATAAATTAAATATTCAAAGCGAGTACAGAAAAATTGGTAGCTTCAATCAACGTGTCTTGAGTTATGGTGCAATGTGTGTCACACAAAATTCGTTGAGGGGGGAGGGGTGCGAGACCCGTTTAAAATAAACCATAAAACTTACTTACACAAGCGCATGAGTATAGGCTACTGGTAGCCTCTTGTTTTAATTCAAACCACGCTTGCTGCAGTTAAAGCTCCTTTTCTTTTCTCAGTAAAGGAGCGAATATATCAGACAATCCAATAAAATGAGACTGAAAAATAAGACCGCAGTCAACAAGATACGACAGATGCTTTATTGATGGCTAGACAAATGCGTTTGCGTTTCCAATCACTGCATACATTTGTATCCGACGACACTCAAAAACAAACGCAATTGTCACACTTTCTCAAAACAGTGTCACGTATCTTTCTGCGATAGAAAATCCTTGACCAAAACGATACAGACTTACCGGCGAAAGTGTACTGATTGACTATAGTTTGCAGGAGACTTTTCGCAAGTACATATACGCAATGTGGAATGTACAAGTGTGCCGTATAAACGCAATCACATTCGCAATCGCTTGCGAAGATCTGTATACGCTTCAGATATTTCATGGAATTGGGAATTTACGAAAGTATGTTTGCGTGTACTTGTGATAAGAGATCGTGCCCGAAATTTTAGCGAAAACCTGAGTTATTCGTACCGAATAGTGTTGATAATGTGATTCAAAAGCTGACGTTTCGAACGCAAGTCCAGAGCGAATCTGAGAAACGTAAGCGCTCGAAGCGTTCGCTTTTAAATCTCTTTATGGTTGCCAATTTCCCATATTAACGCAATAGGCCATTTCCGAGTTGCCTGTCTATCAAAGCGAGGCTAGGTGCGAAAATGAGTTTTTATTTGCATGTGAATGAAAACTCATTTTCATATGAAAGGTTTCGCACCTAGCCTCGCTTTGATAGAGAGGCTAAAGACAACTCGGAAATGGCCTTTTGATCAAACCAACGTTTAATTTTCGTGATGCTGATCTAATCTCACAGTTAACAGTCGAATCTAATTAAAAAGAAAAGAAACAAAAAAAAAAAACTGAAAACCTTAGTGCTCTCCGCGCATAGAGTAATTCCAATGTCAAGTCTGTTCTCCGTCTACGCATCTGATCTGAGACTTGTTCTGAGACTTGGAGACCGGCAAAAAGGATCGTCGTCCAACTTCATGCACTCGACTCAAACCTCCAGTGGAAGAAAAGGGGTAAGCATACTTCGGTTTTGTATTCTAGAACGTTTTTTTTTTAAAAAATCGCAAAGAAATTGAATGAACGAGCGATTACATGAATGAACGAATGAATGAATAAATTAATGACTTTATTTGTCTAAGGTATTAGTTCTTACAAAACTCATTTTAGTCACTGAAATAAGGCGTCGAGTGAAATGATACAGTTAAAATAGTGTGATCGACAGCCGTCTTATTCTTCACAGTAAAGGAAATTACTGTCAGTTTATACACAATACAATACAGTACAATGCAATACCATATCATATAATACAATAAAATACAATAAAGAAAGCCATTGATTCATACATGTCTTGGGCGACCTCTCGAAGAGCCTCCTGAGGCCAAATTATGTTATGTTACGTTACGTTATGTTATGTAATGTTACTCCTTCAGTTATGTTATGTCACATTACGTCACGTTACTTTATGTTGTGTTATGTTATGTTATGTTAAATAAATAATTTAAACAATGCCGCCAAAATACTCCAATAATCATGGAGTATTTTGTCACGTGACACACAGTGAAATGGCTTTTTCGTAGGTTATTTCCAGTGATTGGCAGCCATGTTTGTTTCCTGGCAATCTGAAACCGTTGTTCAAACGAAACGAAGACAAAATTGCTCCAGCATTTTTAGAGTATTTTGGGAGCCTTGACCAGCGGTTTCTACGCCGGCCCGGCATTTTGAAAGCATGGCAAAAAATTGGGTGACATTTGCCTCTAATTTTTTAACTCGTCCCCAGACCCCCAATTAGACCCTAAAAATCACAGCGAAAACGCCATTTTTTGAAGGGAAAATCAAAGTTTAGCCCATTTATGAATTATTTTTGGGAAATCCACTCTCGGATTCCAGTAATATTGTTATTATTCTATCTACAAACGTTAAAATATTTGAATAACTTAAAAAAAAGTCCCGCTATTATGACCTTGAAGTGACTAATGTCAAGTAAAGGCTTGTATGGAGTTCAACCGCGCGGTCATCGCTTTTAGCGGTATATTAGCGGTATAACTCATTTTAATAGGCGTAATGTCAACATCCACATTCGAGTGTTGAAGAGACTGGGATCTAGTGAACATTTTGGTGGGAAATATGATTTAGTTGCAGTGAAAAAAACCCCGTCATTTTGCCATTTTTTCAGTGCAATATGCTTCGACTGAGCTCATTTTGGCTTCCATTAGTCTGTATCTTGATGACTTGCGCGGACTAGTGCCCAGGCCGTTCGAGCTCAACTGCGCATGGGCAATAGTTCATTTTATTAAAGCGCACGCCCGGAGCAAATATCTCCTTTCAGGGGGCAATTTTTTGGAATAGAAAAAACCCTGGGACGAGGTTGCGGTGATCATGACGTCATGACACCCTTTTAATTGCCTCTTGACACGTGTATAACACGTGTATGCCAAATTTAGTGCTTTATTAGTGCGTATCAAGATTTTATCCCAGATAAGTAAAAACTATTACATATTGCCATATCGTCATTATTTTTTTCGTCTGCCATAAGGAAAGCTCCGATCTGTAGGGCTAACTTTAACTTTAACAGATTCTGCTCAAAAATTGTGAAAAAGTTGCTCAAAAATATCCCAAAAAGTTGCTCAAAAGTTGCTTTAAAAATTTAAAAAGCTGCTCGCTGACATAATCACTTTAATTATATACTGTAACTTCTTCCTTGTTTAGTAATTTCTAAATCTTAAAGTGACCTCAATGAATTGCAAAACACGGCCTAATAATCAAGAAACATGCTGCTAACACAGCAAAAAATAATACATGTTGCGGTCAAATTTGAGTATTTGACCCTTCTTCAAATTCATCCGTTTTATTATTTCAAAGTATGCAAATTTATGGTAATATGAAGTTTTAATAATAGAATGGAAAAAGGTTGCTGATCTAATCACAGGATACCCAGGGATATTAACACAGGATACCATTCTGGAAATGGAGTCACATCCGGCACATCCATATTTGGAATCTATCAACACATGATACTCAACCGATCAAAAAAGAAATTCTTGTGAAATTCCGAAGAAAACGTGTTAAAATATCAATTACTTATGAATTTGATTAAAAGATAGTGAAAATATGCCAAAAATATGCAAAATTTTAGAAAAGATGCTGGGAAGTTGCTCGCTCTCCGGAAAGTTGCTCAGAATCGAAAAAGTTGCTTGCTCAAAATCGTAAAGGTTGATCAAAAGTTGCCGAGTAGATACCTTTCTTTCCGAAAATTCGAATCCGGATTCTTCATTCCAAACACAGATATTTCGTTTCTTTACGAAATCCAAAACGGATTATAAATCCAATGAATCCAACCCACAACTAGAACGGATTCAGTGGATTAAATCTGAATCTGGATTTGGCTGTTACCTGGTCGTAAGTTAGTTTGAACATGGCAGTTACAACATCTCTGGACTGATGAGAAGGTACGAGAAGGAACAATATGTAAGAATAGTAGCTTTGTTAGACAATTAATCTTAGCATGGGTTCCAGTTCTGGTGCAATTAGTCTCATAGAACATAGTCATTTATCAGGACCGCATGTGTGTCAGTTTTTACTTTGTCAAGCCTTCAAAACCAATGACGTCACAATGTCCTGGAAAAGAGCACACTGAACGACTCCACCTCGATCAGGGACGAGATCTGATTATGTGACGTATTTTCTGTTAATGCGGTATGTCAATAGCTTGAGGCCACTCGACCACTCCATGTCGGCCTCCATGTCACGAGTCCTCTTTGATTGTTTTACCGGGTTTCTCCGTTGCAACCCTTCGTCGGGCCGTTTCTTCTATTTCGGGCCTCTCCAGTTCTTCAATAACTGATTTCATATTTGGCCTATCCCAAGGAGCTTTCTTTATACAGAGGTTCGCGAGGTTTTGAAACTTGCCCTTTTTCATCTTGTCCATTTGCTGATTTCGCTGCTCGGGGTCTGGCTGGTCCCTGATGCACATTTCACAAAGGAGAACACCAAAACTATACACATCGACCTGTTTAACAAATGAAAGCATTCATGTAAACTCCATTTTAGGGGAGTACAAAAAAAAAACAACAACTTCACCCTATCATCTAAACTGATCAACTTTATAATATTTCCCGTGTACTGTGCATTTTTACGAGTCACCAATTCTTAGCGGGGTTTCTGACCTAGACTGGA
The DNA here is from genome assembly GCA_024195265.1 of Dendrophyllia cribrosa. NCBI lineage: Eukaryota > Metazoa > Cnidaria > Anthozoa > Scleractinia > Dendrophylliidae > Dendrophyllia > Dendrophyllia cribrosa. The sequence goes on along the minus strand of JAJLRJ010000008.1, from coordinate 24,977,638 downwards.
GAGTGGGCTCTACATGTATACCTTGAGTGATGACATCACAGTAGCAATATTATGACGAATACCTGCTATTAGCCCGGTAGCTGTATTCCTGACAAACAAACTCTCACCCAATCAAAATAAACAGAACACCACTGCACATTGTTGAAACTGGGCCTTTCCCCCTCCGTCAACACTCGCAATATGTTTCCTTCGCGCGCAGCCTATCCTTTGCTTCCCACTGTTTGAACGCCTGAAACAGGCTAGCCTCTGGCTAGACTATCGATATCATGTCAAATTAGAAAACGGGTATCTTTCCATAAAATAACTATTTCGTGCTGCTGATGTATACTAACCTTGCAGCTAATTGCTTGATCTGGGTCTTCATTCAGGGACTCGGGAGCACAATAGATGATAGCTCCTGCGTAATTAATACTGCTCTGACGTACAAAATTAGCAGTGCCATAATCCGACAATTTGGCTCTCCATTTGTCGCCATGTCGCCATAGCAACACATTGGCACTGCTGACGTCACGATGGATGATTGGATCCGGCCGTTTCTGGTGCAGATAATTGAGGGCTCGAGCTACATCTAGTGAAATAACACAAATTTCTGTAACAGACAGTGGTTTCTTTTGTAACCTTTCTTTTAAGCTGGTATCCATGATTTCTGTTACTAACAATGGCCTTTCTTCATCAATCGTTGCTCCAATAAACTGCAACAAGCAAGGATGGCGGCATTTGGAAGCAATGTCCACTTCTCGCTCAAACAAACGTCTGTTGTTATCAGACAAAATGTTTTCGTGTATTTGTTTTATAGCGATAACACAACCATGAAACGTTCCCCGAAAAATAGTCCCCCAGGCCCCTCGCCCGAGCTCCTGATCTGTGATTTCAATGTCATTTCGACTGACGACCCAGTCAGGTGGATGTTCTTGTTGATACGCAGACCAAATACTTCTTAACTGACGTTTACCCTGTTTTGTTTGTGTTAATTGTTTTCTCATTGTTGTCATTTCTTGCTGATTTTCTTCCAACTGACTCTGTAGTTCAGTAACGTGTTGATGCGCCTCTTTTAATCTTCCTTTTACCCTTTCTATCTCTATTTCCAGTTCAGCAACTCGTCGGTTCTCTCGTAATAGTCCTGCGACCTGTTTTTGTTTTGCTTTATCTTCTCGCCGTTTTTTTTCTGAGTTTGAAGTTTACTATCTAGTAGTTCCTTTCGAATTTGTAATGACTCCGCTTGTGATCCTCCCTTTTCTTGCTCTCTTTCAAACTGTCCTTGCAGTTTAGCAATTCGTCCCTCTGACTGATCTTCTATTGCTGTCTTTTCTCGTTGTTTTGTTTTTAACTGAGGTAGGCATTCAGTAGTTCGTTGCGGTTCCGTTCTTGCTAGTTTACTTCGTCTTTCAAAATAATTCATTCTTGTGGCTGGCATTTCTTGCTCTTTTGTCGTGATTGTTTTTCCAACTGCACTCTCGTTGTTGTCATTTCTTGTTGTCATTTCTTGTTGATTTGTTTCTAACTGTCTTAGCAGTTGTTGTTCATCTTTTAATTGTTCTTTTCTTCTTTCCGAATGCTCTCTCGTTGTTGCTAATTCTTGCCTGTTTGTAAGCTGATGTTGAATTCCAGTAACTTTAAGTTGTTTCTCTTTTGATAATTTGTTTTCTGTTGTCAATTGAGGGAAGTGTTCTCTCATCGTTTCCATTTCTTGCTTCTGACTCCGCAGTTCCATAAATCGTTCTCGTTTTTCCTCTGCCAATCGTTTATTCGGGTCTTGCAATTTTTTCACTGATTTGCCGGGCAAGTTCCCGCGGCGTTCTCTCATCGTTTTCATTTCCTGCTCCTGGCTCTGCAGTTTACTATTTCTTTGTTTTTTCTCTGTCAACTGTTCTCTCGTTGTTGACATTTCTTCTTGTTGTTTCTCTATTTGTTGTTTTTCTTGACCTTGAAATTCATTCAATTGCTCCTGATTTTTTTTTTGTTCCTTTGTTATCACTTTGCTTTGCCATTGTACTTAGTTCTTGTCCGTTTCTTATAAGTGTGCAGTTCGGTATTTCATTGCAGACGTCGTCATTTTAATTACCTTCTCTTGTAGAGAAGCATTCTTTTCGTTCACTCTTCTTTAAATTCAGTTACCTTTTTAGACGAAATAGACAAATGAATAATAAATACATTATTTAGAGCTGCCTATCTCTTTGATGAGGTGTTTGAGAAGAAAGTTAAGGTGGCTGAACACAGTTTGCGCGCGCTCTTCAATTTCAGCTGCTTACGTGAGTCAGCGCGCGCAAAGTTTTGAGATAAACAAACGTGGCGCCTATTCAGCGATCATTTTATTTTGCTCAGCGTGGATCGCGAATGTGTTGTTTTTCGTCTTAAAATGAAACAATTTGTTGTTTGTAAAAATGTTTGTTGAATCAGAGATAATATATAGAACCACTGAAGAAATACACTGCCTTTTTGGTCGTTTTTGTCTTTGGATCGAGAACCCAGTCAAATGCAACGCATGCGCAGTTGACCAAAAAATTGTGACTGGATGTTTTAGCGACTTTCCTCGGAAACGTGCTGATTTCTACGGAACCACTCATTAGAATTTCACGAAATTTGGCACAATAATAGTTCCGAATATGGCGAACTCAACTGCCACCAAAAAATTGAAATCTAACAGAGGAGATTTTTACAAAACGCAAACATATTAAACAACAAATTACGAAAGATTCTCTGTCAAAATTACATGAGACTAGTGTTGACATGCGAATATTTTTACGAGTTTACTAGAGACAAATGATGGACAAAATCTAATGACTAGATTTTCTGAAAATAAACGAAACCAAATATTGCAGGCTGATTTCCAATCCACCGTGTTGCCATGGCAACACCCTAAAAGCTCAACAAAAATATCAAAATATAAAGCTTGTTGCTAAATCTTATGCCTCGCCAATTTTGGGCACCCAGTCGTAAGTGGTTTTAAAATGACAATGAATGATGCATAGGTGCAGTAAAACTGTGTTCAGCCACCTTAATTGTAGCATCGTGAGTCTGTTATTGCAAACACAAAGCACATATCACAACAGCGAGAATCCTTAATGAGTTTGCGAGCAGAGCGTAAGGATCAAATAGAAAACTCTTCTGGACTTGGAACCGGAATTCTGCTCTGTGAAAGTCCGTGGACCCCTTACAGTGCGACCACACGAACCGAGGCCACCCAGACAAATTTTTGAAACAAATTTTGAAATTAGCCAATCACAAGTCAAGATCTAGACAATCAAATAGCGCATAATTTTCCTTGACCAGTTCAGTTTGGCACCGCCGAGCGAAAAATTCAAATTCTGAACTGCGCGCTGTGTCGAGAACTTCGATGACCAAAGGCTAAAAATGAATTGCCGCGTTTGGATAAATCAATCCTGAAGGTATTTTGTTAACGGCGCCGAAACTCACTTATTCTACGCGAGGAAGTTTTGAATTTATATCACAAAAATTTGGCACTTCTCAGCGAGAAATCATGAGCTCGTGAGCTGAAAACCGCGAGTCTCTCAGGCGTGTTGGAAAGCAAACATGATCATTGCCTTTTTATTAATTCTTCGAGTTCTGATTGTTGAAACAAAAAAAATCAACAAAGAAGCAAATTGTTTTCTAATAGTAGACGTGTATAAATACGTGACAAAAGCGGGCAAAGTTGGCGGCGAATAAATTTAATGAATCACAGTCGCACAGGTGACAGGAGGATAACACATTCCGACGTGCAATCAAAAAAAGAACTCTCAAAAGAAGAAAGTTATTTTCCTCCTTTCTTCAAACGAATAATTCACTGCAGTTTGCTCCCGATTTCTCAACTCAACGGCAAAAATCGCGTGGACAAAATAGCACTATTTTCTGAGAAACAACCGCGAACTATCCGTACGGATTCGCTCGTTTATCTAGTTGTCAGAGTTGTGTATACTTTGTTATTCAGCGACCGTACATACCGTGAATGGGGGTATTTTACTTTTTATACAAAATGTTCACGTTACTTTATATAAAATCCCTTTGTCGTCTCTCTGTTCCCTACTATTCATGTACAGGCCGGGTTGAAGCTTTGAAGTCCTAAACTATAAATAGTGATCGAAGTTTCTCGAGACACAAGGTGCCAGGGGAGAGTGAAAAAAATAACAAATGAAAACTCTCAGATGTGTGAAGAATCGCTCTCAAATTGAAATGGAACCGGAGAGAAAGTTAGAAATTACCGCTTATCTTTGTTGACAGCTCTGTTTAGTAATCACCGACACTGCGAATCGCTCGCGGCGCCCGGTTTGCATGAAATGAGCGGCCGTCACGTTTACTTTGGATTGTTTAAAATTTCTTTACTACTGGCTTTGATTCTGGCCAACCCAGACGTTGTCATAAAATTTTCCAGCTTGATTTATACAAACGTGACAATTCTTCAGAATTTATGGATATCAAAGGTTCGCAACACATCACAGCTCAGAGTTTGAACTCAGGTCAAGCATAATTTTCCGCTATTTCATTGTCTAGATCTTGACTTGTGATTGGCTAATTTCAATTTGTCTCAAAATTTGTCTGGGTGGCCTCGGTTCGTGTGGTTGCACTGTAAAGTGCCCATAACGTTTTTTTTATTTATTTTTTTATCTAAATCTACACGTTATGTAATAAACGTCTGCGAAAAATTTTTTGATTTCAGCAAAACGTGAATTTTTTATGATTTTTTAAAGTCTTCGAAATTTGCCGCCATTTTGGTTCACCATTCGCATTAGTCTCCTCTCGATCCCTCTCAGTTAACAAATGATCCGTGACGTAGATTAAGGAACACGTGACTTCAAACAAAAAGAACTGTGACGTAGATTAAGGAACACGTGACTTCAAGCAAAGGAACTGTGACGTAGATTAAGGAACATGTGAGCCCGTTGGCCTTCTTAACAGCGGGACGGGTATACCGCAAAAAAATAGGATTTTGAAGATTTGAAATATTCATAAAAAATTCGCGTTTTGTGCAAAGCGCGAAATTGTTCCGCAGAGATTCCTTGTGTGATGTTTACATTCAGACGAGAAAATAAAAAATTAAACGTTATGGGCACTTTAAGGTGGCTCGACTGGGTTTTTTGGCAACATAACACCCCAACTTTGAACGGCTGATACTTCACTGTCTGAGCTGGGCCAGGCAAGCTGCTTCACACATAAACTAGAGATGAAATAAACTTTCCAAAAAAGTAGATTTGATTGACATCAGTGTTACCATAACAACGATCTGATGACGTCATGGTTTTTGCATATTAGTAATTTTCTCAACATCTAGACCTAAACTTTTAAAATGACTGTATGCCTCTTATAGTCTAGATGTATGTCTTCAAGACTGCAAAGTTTGAAAAAATTCTATGAGAGCGTTTTCGAATAAAATTGAGTTAATTATTTTCCATCAAAAATTTAAAAATTCGCTAATTACTTTCTGTTATTTCGTCGATGCCAGCGTTTTCCTGACAAATTGAAACAACATTTTTCACAATATATTATTCGTGTGCCATAAAACTACATTCTTTGATGGTTTCATCTTGTTTGCTTCACTAGATTTCAATTAATGTGATCGGAAGCAATGTCATAAATATGCTCATTCTACTCACAGAAGTAACACTTTTGTTAGGGAAGCGTTTATTTAAAAACTAGTCGATGAAATTTTTTTAAAATCTTTCGATCTAAAGTTGTACATGTAATGCACTATCTCTGCAAATTTCAAGTGCATTGAAACAATTAAGGGCGCGAAATAAAATTAAAATTATAAGGGACTTTTGCATTCGTCTTCCAAAGTTTCATTGCCGTATTATTTGTTGACAGCTGGTTTATTTCAGGAATTTCTCTTTTGTCTACATTCTACATATTTGTGCGCTGTTTGCCATGCCTGCATGCTCCAAAGCGATCGTGAAAATTCTTTTCATAGTACAATGACAACAATGGCAATTAACATAAGGCTGCGGTCATGCACATGTAACACGTTTAAAATTTATTCAAAAGTGCACAAATATGTAGAATGTAGTGCGATGATGATCTCTTTCCAAATATATATGCGCTCCTCAAGATATGCGCCACAATCCCTGCAACGAGCTGTGAATGTGAAAGAAGTGCGAGTTCTTTAAGGCGGCTGCATACATATAACAGGGCATGCATGGGCCAGAAAAGGCCAGGGGCGGATTTAGGGGTGGGCCGAGGGGGCCGCGTTTCCCCCCCCCCCCCCCTTTTGCCTGGGATTATTATTATTTTTTTAATATTTTAGTTAGCAACGTCTGTCAGATGGTATTTTGCAGCTTTTGCTTTATTGCCTGAGATATATTTCGTTTATTATCAATATGAACATTATCAAGCGTTGTTCGAATCAACCCGCAACAAGTTTCAAGAATGTTTACAGAAGCACCATGGGAGAAGACCGCCTCAACGCACTGTTGCTGCTCTTTGTTCACAGAGACGTAGCTTTAGATTATGGTGCAATTGTTGACGACTATGCCAAGCATAACCAGAGACGGATGACATTAATTAACCCCTGCAGTGACTCTTCTTAAAGTCATTTCCACGGGATATTTCGTTTGTTTAATTTTTTTTTTGAAAAATTATCTTAAAATCTGTCATCCGAAGCCTTCATTTTTGGTCACAAATGTTCCCAGAATGCATGCAGTATAGCATCAATTTTCCGGGGGGAAATGTTGCTGCTTTGGCGCGAGGTTGCGCTCTCGCCGCAATTGCTGCGGCTCATGTTTGATTTAATATTATTGTTAAGTTGGAAAAGGTCATGTCATTCATCAAAACACGCATCATTTTAAAAGTGTTTATTGTACTTCTTTGACAACCACACCTGTATTTTATTAAATATTTCAGCATTTCTTGTTCAATATGGAATCCAAGCAATTGCTAAATTTAGGCGTCCAGAATGCACCAGATTGCATCTCCGAGTACTCCAATTATCAACATTTTTCGGGGGGACATGCCCCCCAACCCCCCTGGATTGTCACGCCTTCGGCGCTCCTGATGGGCGCTGGCGCGCCCATATTGTCACTATAAAAATTACTCCGGCCCCCTCTTTATAGATTTCCTGGATCCGCCCCTGAAGGCTGTCATCCCTCGCACTAATGCACATTCATTATCAAGTTAAAATTGTTTTGGATGAGGTGGTAAATCTGATTAGTTCCGCAGTATTTTGATGTATCATTTTACATCGTAAAATTTGTCCTTTATAACTTGTATTCGACAAATGTAATATTCAGTTCCTACCGTGTACTTTGCCGTTACAATTTGTCATGTATTGCTACTTTCCTAATAAACGGATCAGGCAATAAAAAATACATTTCGGTAGTTTGGTCCACTTTGGCCTCGTTACCACCCCCCCTTCATCGACTAGTTTTTAAATAAACGCTTCCCTAACAAAAGTGTTACTTCTGTGAGTAGAATGAGCATATTTATGACATTGCTTCCGATCACATCAACTGAAATCAAGTGAAGCAAACAGGATGAAACCTTCAAGGAATGTAGTTTTATGGCACACGAATAATATATGGTGAAAATATTGTTTCAATTTATCAGAAAAACGCTGACATCGACGAAATAACGGCAAGTAATGCGAATTTTTAAATTTTTGATGGAAAATATTCAACTCAATTTTATTCGAAAACGCTCTCATAGAATTTTTTCAAACTTTGCAGTCTTGAAGACATACATTTAGACTATAAGAGGCATACAGTCGTTTTAAAAGTTTAGGTCTAGATGTTGAGAAAATTACTAATATGCAAAAACCATGACGTCATCAGATCGTTGTTATGGTAACACCGATGTCAATCAAATCTACTTTTTTGGAAAGTTTATTTCATCTCTAGTAGGTGTGTGAAGCTGCTTGCCTGATCGAGCTCAGACAGTGAAGTATCAGCCGTTCAAACTAAGAGTTGGGGTGTTATGTCGCCAAAAAACCAAGTCGATCGGTGTCGAGGAAAAATTGTTGTAAAGGAGGTACATATAAATTACCAAACGCAAATTAATCTTTCATGACAAAACGCCGAGGAGATTCTGTTCTTTCTTAAACTAAATTCGATCTGCGAAGTGTGCGGTGATAACGAGTCGCGAAACAGGGTACTAAACTGATGTTAAAGCGCCAAAGCACCAAACCAATCAAGCTTAGTTCCCAGAGTCCTCTCTCTTGACTACGTCGAAAACAATTCCCCGGTCACTTGACCTTTACGTCATTGTAAAATCATCTTTTTATAATGACGAAATAGTTATCGATAACTAAAAGTGCTCCATACAGCTTTTCCACACACGGGGAAAACGCTGCTAATTCGAGAGCTTGGTCACTAGCCTCAACGACGCATGTGAACTTTGTTCCCAGTAACAAGCTGCGCGTCGAAGCAATGATGGCGGCAGAGGAAGTAATGGAAGACATGTCAAATGCGGCAGGGAGAAACGTCGGCCGCACGTTTTGCAAAATTTTCCTATTAATCGATTTGAAAAACAGTTCGTACAAGTAACCCAAATGCTGATGACAAACAGTACTGCGCCAGTAACTGTGAGAAAGTTGTCACCTTGACCGCCCAACTGAGGATTCGGTACAACGAGGAGAATTTCCTCCCTGCTTAACTGTAATTCTCGACGACGTCCTGCCATTTTTATTTGTTCTTATTAAAAAAAAAACAGAAGTCGCTGACAATACCGACGTCGTATATTCGTTTAGCTGTTGATGGCTAGTTCACACACGGAAATTGTAGTGGTCGATAAAATAAGTATTCCTCTTCGCAAAGGAAAACTCGTTTGTTATAGACAACTCAATTTTTGCCAGTTTGTTAGCGATAACAAAGTTCACACACGGGCTTTTTTAGTTGTCGATAATTATTAGTATCGATAACTATTTCGCTATTCTGTGCCAAGGCTCTAGCGCGCGGCCCGGGGCAAATGAAGGAGTGAAGCTCATATCAGGTAAAAATTGATTAAACTAATTATAAAAAAACCTAAAATGTATCGAAATAACTCTGACAGTAGTTTTTTTATTCAAACACCCTTAGAATTTTAACCCCTAAAAGATGAAACGATCACACCTGTTACCGCTTTGGGGGAGTCACGCAATCCGGGGTCTTGCCACGTGTGCAATTGAAAGCAAAAGACTTTAGCCTTGATATCAAATGATGGCAAAAGAATGAAAGCTATAACTGATATAACTAGTGTATCCAAAAGATAGTAATTGCTGCGGTAAATTTGTTGTAATAATGTTGTTTTATCGTCTCGCTCAGCTGGTATTACAGAATTTTCTCTCGTTTTTGAGGGGAAGCAAAGCAAATTTAACCGGGATGAATCGACGAAAACTCCAGCTGATAAGACTAATTTTGTTTTAAAATTCACGCATCAAGTTCTTGCAATGTCTGTTGAATATTGTTGAGCAAAGTACGCGTTCACCACGAGGAAGGTGTTAAAATTTAGGTTAATATGTTGCGTTACTAGCTAGCCGTATCGTGTTCGCGTCTCCACGCGCTCAGCTCAGGTTTCGCGTCCCCACGCGCTCATCTCAGTCCAGTCTCATCTACCGCTGTCGGAGTGATTCAGTTCAAAATAAATTTGTCTTTTATTCCGTACAATCTTCGAAAATCTTTGCTATCCAACGGTCCTATCACCATGCCTCACAGTCCTCGCTCAACTCGTGGTAGTCTTCGACACTTCAGTTCCGATTTCGACTGGGACATGTTGGACCAAAATATTACAAATCTCGCAGCCAACAGCGAGCTTGAAGCAGCAAGCGGGGCTATTGTTCGTGGCGCAGTGCATTCTGGCCCAAAATGTGTTCGTGGCGCAGTGAATTCTGGTAAAAAGCGATCAATTCGAGATTTTTCCTAGCCTATATTTTTTTCTCATATATTATTTCTCTTAAATCCTGATTATGTTGCTGTTCACTCACTGTGCTCGTTCCGCAGCAATGAAGTATACAATACATGGCCATTGGGGACCGATCGTTTATTACGTCGCAGGGGGGGGGGGGGGGGGGGGGGTACAATTCTCAAAACCGCTTGAAAGTGGTGGGTACATTTTTTTAAGATCACTTGAAATTGGGGGGTACATTTATTGTTATTATTATTTTAGCTTTTGATAGAAAGTGGACAAAATACTAGGCCCACGCATACAAACGAAGGAAAAAAAACAAGAAAAAGAAAAAGAAGAAAAGGATTAGAGGAGAGAATCAAGAGGAGGGAATCAACATAGTATGCAAGGCCTATAACGCCTTTCACAAAAATGAACCTCCTATTCCTACACGACTACTTCAAAAAGCGCTCAGACTTATCCTAACAGAGAACTCATTCCATTTTAATGGAAAAAACTACCTTCAAACTCACGGAACTGCCATGGGCACCAAAATGGCAGTCGCTTTTGCAAACATTTTCATGGCAAAGGTAGAAACAGAAATCACAAGTCAAAGTGCTTTAAAACCGCTCGTTTGGAAACGTTTTATTGATGACATTTTTTCCCTTTGGAACACAACCAAAGGAGAAATACTACGGTTCATTGAACACGCTAACAAACATCATACAAGCATAAAATTTACGGCTGAGATATCCGACAAACAGAAATATGCTTCTTGGACACTAACGTTAACAAAGGCGAGAGATTCATAGCTGAATCGGTGCTCGATGTACGCACCCATTTCAAAGCAACTGAAACTTTTCAGCACACCCATTTTTCTACATGCCACCCATCTGGAGTCAAAAAAAGCTTCATCAAAGGAGAAGCTCTCAGACTTCTCAGAACTAACTCTTCAAAAACATTATTTCAAGATAACATAAATAACTTCAAAACACATCTACTTGAAAGAGGTTACCCAGAGAATGTTGTTCAAAGGGTCATCTCAGAAGTTACTTTTGAAGACAGAAATAAAGCGCTCCAGCAAAAACAAAAAGAAGACAAGAAAATCTTGCCTTTTGTAACGAAATATCATCCATCGGTGCCTAACTTAAAACAGATCCTCATGAAACACTGGCATCTTATAAAACCGCAGCCATTACTAAACGAAATATACGAAGAACCGCCCCTACTATCCTGATACAAAAGGGAACGGTCTCTAAAAGTTATACTCGTAAGAGCTGACCTTTTTAAAGGCTAAAACACGCGCGTGGGAGTCGCGTAAGCATGCCGCTCTTTATTACACTAAACGTTACATATGGCAGAGAGAGGGGGGGGGGGGGGGGGGGGTACGATATAAAAACTGTGATTGCATAGGAGGGTATGTTTTTCTAGAAATGTTTTTTGGCGAGGGTACATTTTGGTATCGGTCCCATCCCCCCCCCTGGCGGTCCCATTTCCCCCCCCCCCCCCCCCCCCCCCCCCCCCCCCCCCCCCCCCCCCCCCCCCCCCCCCCCCCCCCCCCCCCCCCACCCCCCCCCCCCCCCCCCCCCCCACCCCCCCCCCCCCCCCCCCCCCCCCCTGCGACGTAATAAACGATCGGTCCCTTGACTTCAACGATTTCTTGAGCGAATACAGATTTTTTTGTTAATTAAAACAGTTTATCGCCAGTCTACTTTGGCAAAATGCATAGACAACGCACTTCAGGTTACTGACGGAGTAAATGGAACAAATTTGGTTGAGGCGATAGTATTTTGTTTTCTTTCCATCAAAATCAACACACCTATTAAGTTCTTCGACTTCTTTCCTTTGCGATGTTGCTGCTTTGTTCTTTTCTTTGTCAAATAGCTTCAAATCGATATCCTTGAGTCATCTGGTGAAGCTTTAGTTCAAATGCAGTGTTTTATCTTCCCCGACCGAAAGATATGTTGCATTTTGTGTTTAGATTTTAGAAAATGCAAAATTTTGCAAAACAACTGATTATTCCATAACTTGCCGAAAGACTGAAAAACATCTATGGCTTCTATCGCGATCGCTTTAGCTTCCTTGAGAAGTGGCAAGTTATCTCAGAAGGCCTCCACAGTCAACGCAAGAAAGGTAAGCGCATCAGGAATGAAAGAATACTTCGCGGCAATTTCCCTCGAATTTCATGCACTTTGTGACCCTTTCGTGAGGATTAAGTTTCAAAGACATTGACTGTCAATTTGTCTCAATTTGAATCAGCAAAAGATGAAGTAATACGGGCAACAAAATCGTGCAGTTCGTCGCGCAACAATGTTACAGCCTGATGTTGCGCCTATTACCACTTACGCGGACAAAAAATTTTCACGTTGCAAAAAGAAGAAGCGACTTCTACTTTCTGCAACGTGAAAATTTGTTGCGCGCGTAGGTGGTAATTTTAGAAAAATGCATAAATTTTGCAAAACAACTGCTTATTCCTAAACTTGCCGAAAGACTGAAAATATTATGGCTTCTAGTAGTAGAAAGTAGAAGCGACGTCTATGCGCGCAACATCAGGATGTAACAGCACTAACTTGCATTTTGCAACGCAACATTGTTGTTCGACAAGTTGCACGATTTTGTTGCCCGTATTCAATACAGGGAGATTATTGAAAAAAAAAAAATAATTCGCCTTTGAAAATTTTCGGTCGCAAAATGTCATCCTATTACGAGCTCAACTCATTTGAAACGTAAATTCTCTCCATTCAACCCCTCCTGACAAAACCTACGGTGACAAAACAATCCTAAGAAAGCTCAGGGCTCAGATTAATGTGAATTTCACGATTGAAGTACAAAGGTCTACAAACACTAGGGCCCCATTATCGGTTTAATTAACAACTATTCACCGAAGTGGAGATGGGTAGTGGTGGATATTTACCGAGCCGCGAAGCGGCGAGGTAAATATCCACCACTACCCACGTACACTATGAGGTGAATAGTTGTTTTAGTATATACTGAAACAGTGAGATAATTGAACGAAAATGATGCTTTTTAACTCATTTTTTTCTGTCAACGATTACAATTTTCGCGCGCAAATTGCTGGGAGGTGAATAGCACTTGCTATTCCGAGTTTCAGTAGCCAATCAGAGCGCACCAACAATGCTATCCACTGTTTCAGTATATACTAATACGTGATATTCAGCAGGGAGATGCCCGAGAATGCATTGCATAAGCGCACATAAAGTGCCTGTGTTTGCCGTTTTGCCTTGGTTCCAGAATTCAACATATTACAAGAAAGTGAAGAAATGTAATGTAACTCTGCCCAAAATACTTGCAAGAGTAAACACTGGAGTGAAATGCATGATCCTCGCAGTGTGCTCACAACTTTAGCAGTTGAAAAACCAACCTGAAAAAAATTCAGGCTTGAATATCCCGTTCAAGCCTGAATTTTTTTCAGGTTGGTTTTTCAACTGCTCAAGTTGTGAGTACACTGCGAGGATCACACATATCACTCATGTTTATCCGCAGTTCACATAATACATGATTTTCATATATTCATATTCATAAGAGTCATCCAGATAAATGTTTGGTGTTTTGCTTCAGTTGCTAAGCGACAGTGAAAGCGAAAGACTTCCGGGTTGAAATAGTTATCAAACGGCCAAACAAAACGATTTAAAATATCATTGCTGCGTATTAACTTCTAATTTCATTTGTTCTCCCTTGAACAAGCAAAAAAACTCACGCTAAGTGTGAACTGCTGTCGTGAAGCGAAACAATTCACTTCCTCTGACTGGAAAGATCTCGTACGCGCCTGAGAAAGTCTGGCACATGAAAAAGATTTCGAATCCACCTTCCATCTTGCCGGAATCAGTTATTTGATGAACTCTGCGTGTTGTATAGTTGATAGTCTGGTTTCCTCTAGTGTGAATTTCACCCGATAGCTTTTTGGGAAAGTATGAAAACCGTGATATCGAGCAATGTACATCTAACCTATACAATAAGAACAATTCTCAGTCAAGTTAACTCACCTTCGTCTCTCTCGCAATATCGTTCTTCCAAGCGTATTGTTTATTCTTCAAACAATGCTTGGTCTTTCCGGACCAAATGTTTTGCGGTCTTTATGCTTCTGATCCTTCGTGTCAATCACTAAGCAACAGACCTCCAAGGCTACTCTGCTCCCAGAATTGTCCCCCACAACAGAAACAGGCGATGTTTACGATGGCTTTATTTCATCACAACTATCAGAATTCATTTCATTCGATCTTTTCTTATTGAAATTTTGTACGCCTGGTTGAGCTTAAATGACAATAGCAATGACATGAGAAAACAATTAACTCAAGGATTCTGGTAATTATAGCCGTAAATGGCGCCACTTGAAGGACAGCCGAGGAGCACTAGTGACGAGTTTCCGAGTCGGGCAGTTTTCGGAAATTCTCGGCAATTCCAATATGGCGGCTGTTCCTTTGACACAATTCGCGAACGAACAGTCAAGGCAGTTGCTGGCATGTTAAAAAATATGGACAAGTATGTTCTTATTTACCTGGCACGTAAGCAGAATATCTTTGATGAATGCTTGAAGCCCCTTACTTTTAATGTAGTGGTAGACCGTCAGTTTATTATTAATTATTGCACAGGCTTCCCAAGCTACATACGTGGTGTATGCGACAGCTTGTGTATACAGAGAAATGTATGGGAAAATCACGGATTCTCTAAAATTGGGTAAATAACTATCTATTTTGAAATAAAGTTTACCTACCTCAAATGTGTCACTTACTTGTGTCTTGTACTGAATTTGAAGCTATTCCGACGCCATTTAGCGAAGTTATTCGAAGTCGTTGTCTCTCCTTCTAAAAAGAAGGAAAGGCAGACCACTGCATCGATCGCTGGCCAGAGGTCACTCCACAAATCGCTCTCTCCTCAAAAGGAAAAGTCCCGAATCGCAATAAAACCAACAGTTTCATAGAGCCCAATAAATTTCACTCCACATACGTGCGCTTCGGCGGTCGAAAGACTCGTAAAGAACGAGATATTTTGCTTTAAATTCGCCTATTCGGCTTTCCAGATATGCTTGTGATGGACCTGGCGCCAACGGTCGTTACTCAACGACAAGTATCTGGTTTCATCCTCAACTCTGATTGGTCCATTTGAACCAAGTCACGCGCTGACAACACGACCCTCCACCGGAGGGAAAGGTACATTTGTCACGAATCAAGTGTCACACTAGGGCTCCCAAGGGATGTTTTCTGAAAGCTGTATTGTTCGCAATAGCCAATCACAGCCATGTTTACATATTCAAATTTGTATTGAGTAGTTTTCCCTTAGCATAACAGTTGAAATTCACTGAACTCCATCGTTGTGTTGGCTCGATATGTTTTCTTAAATATGTCTTCGGCTTTGCGGGAGAAGAACGATCGTGACTTGCCACAGAACTCTCTAAACGTAAACAGAACAAGAGGGTCGCCTGTGTCTGAAAAAGACGATGCACTTTATGCGAAATGGAAGCTTTGGCTGATTTCTCATTACCAGTTTAAGTACGAATCGACAACGGCCATCAGAAGAATAGTTGAACATTCGACGAGCGTCGATCAAAAACTACATTTTGTATGATTGCGGCTTCAGCCCATTTTGGATGCAAATGCGTGCAGACTGAGAACTAATGCGATGGAGCGAACTTATTGTGATAATTCAAGGAAATTTTTCGAATAAAGTTGAGTGAAACTCTTGAATGCTCGCGAATATCTTGCTTTATTTTGCACGTGGAGGAGTCAGATTTATCTTTACGCGGGTTTTCCCCAACATATGTAAACATGGCTGTGATTGGCTATTGCGAACAATACAGCTTTCAGAAAACATCCCTTGGGAGCCCTAGTGTGACACTTGATTCGTGACAAATGTACCTTTCCCTCCGGTGGAGGGTCATGTTGTCAGCGCGTGACTTGGTTCAAATGGACCAATCAGAGTTGAGGATGAAACCAGATACTTGTCGTTGAGTAACGACCGTTGGCGCCAGGTCCATCACAAGCATATCTGGAAAGCCGAATAGGCGAATTTAAAGCAAAATATCTCGTTCTTTACGAGTCTTTCGACCGCCGAAGCGCACGTATGTGGAGTGAAATTTATTGGGCTCTATGAAACTGTTGGTTTTATTGCGATTCGGGACTTTTCCTTTTGAGGAGAGAGCGATTTGTGGAGTGACCTCTGGCCAGCGATCGATGCAGTGGTCTGCCTTTCCTTCTTTTAAGAAGGAGAGACAACGACTTCGAATAACTTCGCTAAATGGCGTCGGAATGGCTTCAAATTCAGTACAAGACACAAGTAAGCGACACATTTGAGGTAGGTAAACTTTATTTCAAAATAGATAGTTATTTACCCAATTTTAGAGAATCCGTGATTTTCCCATACATTTCTCTGTATACACAAGCTGTCGCATACACCACGTATGTAGCTTGGGAAGCCTGTGATTATTGCAGCTGATTGCATCTACAGGACAGTATAAGCTTAAACTTTTATATCTAAGCGTTTTCAGAAATGATTTACGTATCTTACCTACAGTTATTAGAACAAATTATTTTATTGCACTATTTAATCGGCGGACCTTCAAATTCAATGCTCTGTTGCCCCCTGTCCCCCTGCCGGGTAGTATTTTGGTTGGTTAAGAAAATCCTACCCCTCAGAGGGACAGGGCTGTTTATTTAGGCAAGTGGCTTTAGTTCACTTACAATTCAATGTGCACTTTAGAGTTCTCCATTCCAGTTAGGTTCAAGACTAGTTAAGAGTCACTCTGTAGGAATATTTTAGTGTTTTCTTGTCCCGTCCCCCTGCCAGGTAGTATTTTGGCTGGCTAAGAAAACCCTACCCCTCAGAGGGACAGGGCTGTTTATGTAGCCAACTGGCTTTAAGTTCACTCACAAATCAATGTGCACTTTAGAGTTCTCCATTCCTGTTAGGTCTAAGACTAGTTAAGAGTCACTCTGCAGGTGGAATATTTTTGTGTTTTCTTGTTCCGTCCCCCTGCCAGGTAGTATTTTGGCTGGCTAAGAAAACCCTACCCCTCAGAGGGACACGGCTGTTTATGTAGCCAACTGGCTTTAAGTTCACTCACAAATCAATGTGCACTTTAGAGTTCTCCATTCCTGTTAGGTCTAAGACTAGTTAAGAGTCACTCTGCAGGTGGAATATTTTTGTGTTTTCTTGTCCCGTCCCCCTGCCAGGTAGTATTTTGGCTGGCTAAGAAGATCCTACCCCTCAGAGGGACAGGGTTGTTTATTTATGCAAGTGGCGTTAAGTTCACTTACAAATCAATGTGCACTTTTGAGTTCTCCATTCCTGTTAGGTCTAAGACTAGTTAAGAGTCACTCTGCAGGAATATTTTTGTGTTTTCTTGTCCTGTCCCCCTGCTAGGTAGTATTTTGGCTGGCTAAGAAAATCCTACCCCTCAGAGGGACAGGGTTGTTTATTTAGGCAAGTGGCTTTAAGTTCACTTACAAATCGATGTGCACTTTAGAGTTCTCCATTCCTGTTAGGTTCAAGACTAGTTAAGAGTCACTCTGCAGGAATATTTTTGTGTTTTCTTGTCCCGTCCCCCTGCCAGGTAGTATTTTGGCTGGCTAAGAAAATCCTACCCCTCAGAGGGACAGGGCTCAGTTTAATTAGGCAAGTGGCTTTAAGTTCATTCACAAATCAATGTGCACTTTAGAGTTCTCCATTCCTGTTAGGTTCAAGACTAGTTAAGAGTCACTCTGCAGGAATATTTTTGTGTTTTCTTGTCCTGTCCCCCTGCCAGGTAGTATTTTGGCTGGCTAAGAAAATCCTACGCCTCAGAGGGACTGTTTATTTCGGCAAGTGACTGAACCAATGTTCTCTTTGTTTTCTTGTCCTGACCTCCTGCCAGGTAGTGTTTCCGCATGTTTAGAAAATACTACTGACCCCAGAACTGCCCCAGAGGGAATGGCTGTTTATTCAGGCATTAAGTCCTGGCTATGTAATGTGGATTTCAGCAAATTGACAACTTCCCTATCTTCAAAATTGATGTTTTTATTTTGGCTTCATGTCATTGCCTCTGCATGTACATATCTACTTAAAATCTGTTCCTTGATTTGCTCACGCAGAGAAGGCATGTCATCCTAAAAAAGAATAAACATTGTCAATCATTTTCCGGCCATGAAAGTATAAGAAGTGAAAATGAACAATATTATTCTTCTTTGTTCTATAAATGAATGACACAAAAAGGATGCTATATGTATAAGTTGTCCCTATTATTGTATTGCTTTTAATTCCAATACCTGATTGAAATCAGGAGTTACTCCCCTGCTGAGGTGCTCTGCAAACTAAAAGTAGATTATACCCATGAATAAATATGCCATATAGTTTTTTGTAATTCTAGTGTTGTTTTGTAAGGTCCTTGGTGAACAATCTCATTTGAGATGAAAGAGCCCTGGTTACCTTTTTTTAAGGAACATGTTACTAGACAGTATATATAGCACTTGAAGAACTCACCATGCAGACAAAGACACCACAATCATAGTCATTTGTTTGCTTTGGTATATCCTGTGCAGAAGAATGTAATGATATGTTTTGAGTGAAAGTTAGCATAAGCAGTCTCGTGTGCAAAACTTAACAATAAAAAAATATTATATAGTAAAGAGGTTGTGGTTTTCTTTGGTTTGAAAATTTTAAATCAGTTAATGTTTGTTCCTTTGTCTCGGATTCATTACCATGTAATGTGAGACCAAAATTTTCAACCAAAGAAAAGTTTGAACCACAACATAAATATACAACAAATTAAAATGACAGTGTTAATTTAATACCACAGGGAACTGATCTTTCCAGTCTTCCTCCTTATATTGTTTTCAGTAGTTATAGAGTTGGCGGTACCAGATCAGTTTTGCAAAACTGATCTGATACCAAGCCAACTTATAACTACTTCCCATCTGATGGCACAATCACATGGAATAATCACATGGAAAAATCAGATTAAAAAATATGGAAAAATTAAATGGAAAAATCAAATGAAACTATATGTTAAAAAAACAAAGTGCGTTTATTTCATTGCGTGACACAATTCTCGGAAACACAGGAAGTCTACACAGGATTGAATTAAGGAAAGTTATTTTTTGATTTAATTCTTTTTCATTTTATAATGTCCATAAGCATATGAATTTATACCATCTTCCAGTATATATCTTTTGTCATCGAAACAGCTGAGTGATACTTTATTGATTTCATAACTTCCTAATTGATGGTTTTGACTTCTTATTGTTTTCATAGTGTGATGCATCTGTTTATTTCCTAATAACGTTTCTTTATAATCTTGATGCTTGATATTATTTTTGATAATATTCTTTTTGATTCCCTTGGCAGTCTTTCCTCCTTTTTGGTTGTCTTTCATGTAACTATACATTTTAGATCGTAGACCGATGAATTCAGTTATTGGTATACTTGCAGCTTCATCTTTGAATTTACCAATTACTTTTTTATTTGTCTTATCAAAATATGGAGAATCTTCTGGGTAATCGCTATTATCAAATTTATCTTTATCATTCCAAAAATCTTGATACACATCCTTAGCTTCAATTTCGTATGTGAGACTGTCAGTGTCTGTGAATAGTAGTCTAGCTTTGTCTCCATATTTCTTTTTGATATAGTTATAATGGAAGTCATACATCAAAACCTTACTAAGATCAAGAATACACATACCCACATATGCCGGCCTGTTTAGGGTTAGTGTTTCTTTGATCTTATGAACGGCTACAAGATTTTCATTGAATATCTTACTGCTTACATAAGTAGGTTTAGCAGCCATTTTTAATAGTTTTTTCTCATCAGTAACTAATCTAACATCTACTCTCTTTCTGATATTTTCCATTGTTTTTCCAAATACTGAATTATTCATAAGTTTGAAGAAATCTTTCTCAAAAGAATTTTTGGTATTTTTTCGTTTGTTGGTGTTGAAGTCTATATACTGTTTAAGCCAAGGTGACTGATTAAATTCTAATACTCGATGAACTTTAATGACTTTTAATCCAAGATCTGTATATAATTGAAGGTTTCTATAGTGTAGAACATATTTATCTTTGTTTCTTAAAGTTGGAATTAGTTTTTGCACTAGACCTGTTGATATATTATATTTGGTAGCTATTTTTTTACAATACCCAGACAACATACCTTTATTTACACACACCCTCTCAGCAGCTAATGGGTAGTCGTTATGTAGGTTATGCAACTCTTTGGGGTATTCTAAATCAACTTCTAATATTAAACCTTTTTCGCTGTTTTCATTATATTTAGCTAAATCTATGTTGTTAATCTGTTTATCTGTCATCCATTTGAAACCGCCGGTTGGAAGGTATTGACTCATTGCCCAACCATACAGATTGTTAGCATCAAGATATATAATATACTTTGAGGGCGCCTCCTCATCATATGTTTTCATGTATTTATTGTTTGCTTTTCCATATCGATTAGCTATATAAGAAATACCACCTCTCATACCCTTTTCAATGAATTGATACATATCAATGTCAGTCATTAGTTCCAATTTGATATCAGTCATTTTTAGCATAGCATCCCACGACAAACCGGGAGATGTGAAATAATGACAAGGGTCTAATTTATAGTATTTTAAACAGGTCTTTCGAAAGTTTTCAAATACATCTGCTAACAGAAGGATGTCAGATTTAAGATATAAGTTATGGTATTCACCCATATTTTGAAGATTGAAGGTTTTCCACACATTTTGAGCATGTTTATAGTCTTCATCTGATATGTGTTCATTATTCAATATGCTGTAAAATTCTTCTTTTGTTGGTAGTTTTTCATTGAATTTGTCAAAATTGTCCATGAAGTCGTATGGATAGATGCCTTTCTTTGACATCAAATCAAGCTTTTTATCTTTGAATTTTTGAGAGGTATATTTTAATGCTTCTTTTGGTAGATTGCTCACTAGTTTTTCCAAACTTGAGCTCATAAATTGGAAACTATCAATAAAGGTAAGATGATTACCCAACATGAAAGCCATATACTTCTCCATGTTGTTAGGTATGGCATTGATATTCATTTGACACTTTTCACCTTTCTTATTTGTATATGTATGCTTCTTAACAATTTCACCAATCTCTTGCATTATAAAATGACTATCATAACCTCTTAGATTATGGAATATAACAGGAATTTTTATCTCTGCTGGATTTACTCTAAGTTTCAGATTACAATCTTGGTGCGCTGATCCTCTATACTTGCCAGTTATATGACAATGATCTCGAACTCGAATATCTTTCTCTGTATACTTTTTATCGCATATATGGCATTTATCAGCTTTTTGGAATTCTTCTTCATCCTTTTTTGTCATTTTTAATGGTTTGTTAAAATATTTTTTATTCATCTTACGACAATATTTGACTTCTTCAAGCATAGCTTCCATAAATTTATAAACTGAATTTTCACCTCTATACACTTGTACAGGTTTGGTGTATTTATCATCATAACAGCATACAACCTTATAACCATATCCGCAATCAGTATGTTTTTGATACGATTCAGTATAGGATTTGTCATTGTTTGGTCTGCATCCTTCTATTTTTTCTACAATAGCTTCAAAATCTGCATAGACGATAAATGGTACAGGCAACTGCTTATGAAAGTTGTTGAATTTCAATATGTTATTATCCTTTGACGGCATTTTTATGGCTTGTTTTCCATTTATGATAATGCAATTTTCTTTATGATTTAATAATACTTTTTCACTACTGAAACATTGTAAACAATACATACAAAAATGCTTTCTATGTTCATGTTTTGTTTGATTGTACATAAATTTATTGAAGTCTTTTATTAATACATAATGTTTGTTTTCGCCTTCTGTTATCAATAATAAATGCATTTGATCTTCAAATTTTTCTTGGGATATGTAAATAGGAAATGGTTGTTTTTCTTCATATCCAAATACAATGATATTGATATTATTCTGTTTCTCAATTTTATTATACTGTTTTTGATTGACTGGAAATTCAATTCCTGAGTAATTCAATTTTTCAATAAATTCTTTATCACATTTTTTAATTCTCTGTGGGTATTTTTCTTGAGGATTCAAATGTCTAATGTGACACCATCTAAAACACTGATTGTCTTCGTTTTTCATGTTGATCAAACCTTTGGCACTATTTCTTAGTTCTTGTGGTAGTTTAATATATGAAGAGCCTCTCATTGGTTGATATCTTACGACATTAAGATAATGATTGTCAACAGATTCAACAGTCCAACCAGATCCCTCTGAAATCCAAACTGCAATTTTATTTAATATGTCTTGCTTTGACACTTGTAGTGATTCAGTGATCTCTAGATTGTTTATGATTGTTTGAACTAGACTGTTGAAATAGGCAGTTTTATACACTGTTTCTCCATTTGATATTTTTGTAAATGTTACCTTAAGCGTTTCAACGAATTTTAATCCTTTCATTGATGTTAATACACTGATCATATGGTATGCAACAGCCTTTCTTGTGTTTTGTAGTTGCATTAGTGGGTCTTTGTTGTTTTTTATGTCAATTTCATAAGACTTTGTATAGCCTTTAAGAGCTTTGTCTGTCTGCTCTATCTTAGTTCTAGGTGCTGGCACTGGTTTGTAAGTTCTAGATGCTGGCACTGGTTTAATAGTTCTAGGTGCTGGCACTGGTTTAATAGTTCTAGGTGCTGGCACTGGTGGTAAAATGATATTATCTTCATAGTTTTTGACCATATCCCTAACAGATTTTCTCGGTGTAGGAACTGGTCTCCTACGTTGTTTTTCGTCATCTACCACGATAATTTTAGGCTTTTTATTCTGTTGCTTTAAAAGCAATTTGATGAGTTCTGATTTACTAAGTTTCTTAAGATCACTCTTATTCATATCTATAAGGTTAGATTTTTCAGATTTCATATATATAATAATTCTATAGATAATCTTTTAAATAGTTTTACAAATGTGCGTTTAAATATAGTCGAGAATTCAAATAATCCAATCATGGATCCTTCGAACTATAACTATGAAAAGAATTAATTTTGTGTGTAATTTGGATTATTTTTTTGTGTTATGTTGATGATTCGTTGCATTATATTGTTGACATTTACATTCTTCATATGCTTTTTTGTTTTCAAGTGACACCATTTCCCTGCAAGTGTATAATTTTTATCATTTTTACAAATATTACAATACCACTCTTTATTTAACATACATAAGGTTTTATGTTTTTTTAGTTCTTCTGTTGTGAAAACTTTTGGTCTACCGCGACCTCTCTTAACATTTTGATTTTCCATATATAATACTATACTATAGATATTATTTTAAATAGTTTCATAATAGTGCGGATAATATTGGTCAAGAATTATATATTTTGCATTATTGCGTAATAGCCAGAAACATTAATATTTTTGGCTACCAATGAATAGCGAATGCAAAGATATAAATATCTTAGAAATTTCTAGGATACTTGTAAATAGTAACATCTCTTTAACCTATTTTTTAAAACAAAGTCTTATTAATCACATTTTGCATTGCTTATTGTATTCACGTTTGAGATATTTGACGTCATCAACTTTTGTTTGTTTCAACACATTACATTCCTCATCGTATTTATTGTTTTCTATCTCATTGCAGATAATCTTCAATAACTGTTTCAATGTTATATCTTCATCAATTTCATGTATTTTTTTATGATAAAGTTTCAATAATTTTTCCTTATATTGTAACATATCCAACCTACGTTCATGATCGTATATTTTATCGTGAAGATTGTCTAATTCATCTTCGCATTCATTAATTTGAAATTTTATTTTTTTAATATATTTCTTAATACCACTCATGATATATATAAACATTATATATTTTTGACATCTTTTAACGGTATCCAGCTGTTAAAATCATCACTATATCCTTTCCACTTCACCAAAGCTTGTTTCTTTTTATAATCCCTCCGAATTACTTTATCAATACGGAAAACATCCTGCTTGGCTTTTAATAGTTCAGGTTCATAAAAACTCCCTTGTATGTCTTCATCGTTGAGATCTTTTAATTTGAAAGTGTATGGTTTTGTATATTGGATTTTATCAATTATAAATAATTCCTCAGTCCAATTTGGAGTGTATCCTTTATCAAAAGTCTTTCTTTTATACTTAGATATTCGGACCTTATCACCTATTTTAAATTTTGGTTTCTGTTTTAATGATTCTATATCACCATACAAATTGAAGTAAACAGTTCGTTCATTCCTCTTATCAGATGCTTCAACGGGTGTCATCTTTATGCTTGTATGTTCAGTATTATTATACTGTTTTACTAGTTTGGGGAGCATATCGAGATACATTGTATTACCTTGAACTGTGAACTGTTTCCACATTTTGGTCTTGATTGTTCGATTCCACCTTTCAACGACTGATGATTTCTCCTCATTCTCAGTTGAGTACATATGTATCCCATTTTCCTGCAATAGGTCTTTTACATGTTTGTTATAGAATTCTGTTCCCTTGTCAACCCATAGATATTGTGGTTTTCTACCGTCCTTGAATATAGTTTTGAATGCATGGGATACAGTATCACCTTTTTTATCCTTCAATGGGACGATCCAACCATATTTGCTGAATACATCAATAACCATGAGAAGATATCTATAACCTTTATTCCATTTACTAAACTGTTGCATTTCAACTAGATCACTTGACCATATTTCATCAATATGATTTGTGATTACACGCCGCCGAGTGAAGTTGCGTTTTATGGGTGCATGCAATTCATCAGCTAGTTTTTCTGGCCAGTTTTCTTCACTCGACGGCTTTTTACGTTTTTTGAAACTCCTAGACCTAGTTTCTGTTTTGTGTTGATTAAGAATCTTGCTGTTTGTCCCCATTTAGGCATCTGTCCATAAGGTATTTCATCTAATGATTTGACCATTGCCTTATCACACATACCTTTGTTGGCTGGACATGCCATTTTGTAACCTCACCGGTGTTTGGATCATATTCTAACTGTTTTTCAAGTGGATTGTATGGACCCATATACTTGTATTTGCTTGGAGTCCATCCACCTTTTGGTTTTGGTAGCTTCCCAATAGCCTTATGAATATCAATAGCACCACCATGAAGAGGGTCAAGTTTTCGACTTATATCACCGGTGATGCTATCTAAAGCTTCATCCAGATATTTGTTAGCTATACCTTTTATTTTCTGTTTTGCAAAATCAGATTTAATAGCCTTTGAAGCACCAATTCTACCAAGATTATACAAACCTTTTACACCAGTTTTCAGAGCTATTTCACTAAGACTGTGGCTATTTGCTATATTAAATAAGCCCGCCCCTTCAGACGGGCTTTTTAGTTTCCCTTATTGGATACAAATCGGCTTTTTATTATTCCACAAGAAGAACATTGTGATTTCAACATCAATCGATTGTTTTTAGTTCTTACATATCGTTCAGAACCAGGTACTGATTCCGTCTGTCGTTTTTCCTTCACAAAATATGATTTTACCATTTATATATATAAGTTAGATATTTCTAAAATAATTTTCCAGGAATCTCTCATTCTTCATTGTGTCATATATGTCAAATACATCCAATAAATTATAATACGATTGCCCTTTATTCATTTCATTCAGAAAGTATAAACAAAAGTAACCACATGTAGTCGTTTTTATGTTCTGGATTTGGTTGTTTTGATGTAACAGAGTCATATTCTTTCTTTTAGCATGATTTACAATCTCCTAAAATGGGGGCATACCAAAACTGTCAAAATAATTTATTACGTTGTCATTGACATATGTGGCCACCCAATGGCTTCCACTCATATATGAGGGTTCGAGATTGTAAATGAATAAAGCTTGTTATGCTTATGTGGAACTCTTTCATCCCTTGACAGAACATCACTGATTGGGATGTTTAAATATCTACACCATTTTATTAGATCATGATTACTTAACGGGATGTCTTTGTGGAATTTCGGTTTTACAGTATTGCTCCTAGAAGTGGAATGCCATTGAATGGGCTGTTTTTCCCTAATAGTATGCCTTCTCCCGACTTGTTTTTTTTGGTAGTTTTTTTTTTTAATACCCATACCAATTGGATTATCCCATGAACCTATAAATGGAGGTGGTCTATAAATTCCAATTCTCGGAGCTCCCTTACCCCCTTTTTTCTTACTAGTTCCCATTCGTGGAGCCCCACTACCAGTTTTACCAGTCAAAGCATTTAGAAGGAGTGGAACACCAATGCTTGCCAACAGAGTGCCTAAAAATCCACCTGATTGTGTTTTTGTTGGTTTCACATGAACACCTGAACCTGATTGAAGGGCATTCAATATATCCTGTTTTTGTTTCGCAGATAAAAGATGCTTATATTCTATCAGCTTATTAATTTTGTCTTGTGGTACGAGAAAACCACCCGACTGTACGCCTTTGCCAGATATTGATTTCACAATCTGAGAAGCACCTTCTGAAGCCAATCCAGCAAGAGCTGATAGCCCAAGGGTTTTGCCTATAGTTGGTGCTAGTGTCTTTCCAATACTTAAGATAGAAGTTAGTAGACTACCTCCAACCTGTTTTCTGATATTACTTTTAACAAGTTTGATATCCATACCCTTATTCATCATACGATTCTTCTCCAATCTCTTCTTTACCATTGCTGGTACATATAGAATATCATTTCCGTTCAGAGATTCATTTGATAGTCTGAGAACAATAGTTTCCCTTTTTTTGAAAGCATTGCTAAGATTCTTCTTTTGATTGTCAGACAAATTTACTTTGATTTCAAAAAGCTGAGTCATTTCTTATATATAATATATATTATATAAAATTTCACATAATATATATGAAATAAGGATATTTATTTTATTAGCAATTTATTACTTTTTTACACTATAACCAATTCATTACCCACCTTGTCAATGACAACAGATTCTTCATATAGGACTACAGCATGAACATTTAAGTTTGCAGCTGCATTCTGGCTTAGTCTATACCTGAAGATTAGCTGTTTCGGATCTCTTGTTATTTTTTCAGTTTGATACGTAAGATTAAAGTAAATCAACCCATACAGAGAACTATAGTTTGCTAAGTTCAGCTGAGTTCCGCTGTTATAGTCATTTTTCCGCATAGCATATGACATCAAATCGTTAAAGATTCTCACTTTTGATTCTGTATCATACTCTGTTTCTGGATAAAAGACTCCATTTCCATATTCTAGTCTACAGTTTAAAAGGGAAGAGTTATTATCAGCAGCATTAAGTTTAAAAGTGTCCATTAGATAAGGACTGTCTTCTTCAACTGCATCATTAGGCGGGTTTGTTCTTTTCAAGTAAACAAAAATGTGTTTGACATTATCAATGCTGCTTGAAATCTGGAAAAATCCTGATGATTGTGTAGGAGCTGATGCTTCGTACATTTCCCTTAAATATTTCCACTGAGTTTCTTTAAGAAATGAACTAACGAAATTGTCATACAATGAATCCTTTGGGGTTAGTTTTGGCACCCAGAGCAAAAACCTATTAACAACAATTCTTCCAGCATCAGTTCCATTAGCCATGTGAATGAGTTCACCATCGTTTTGTAGCTCAATGTTGAATTGTAATTGCATTGGTACAAGCATCTTATCTTCAAGTTCTTCAAAAAATGAGATCCTGTTCAATGGTATAATCACATTGATGTTTTTAGCACCACCAGTCCCATTGTCTCGAAGTGCTTGAGTTTGCAACCGGCGAGCTTCAAATCCTGTGTTATTCGCAGCTGTTGTAGCATTCGTGTCCAAATACCATAAACTGTTTTTAGCGACTGATCTGCTATAATCATCAGAATACTCTAGCAGGTTTTTAACAAAAGTGACTTTATGGAGATTGTCAGTGCCATAAACTATTTTTCCTGCAGATTTAATCATTATGTGCTTAATTAAGGAATGCGCTCCATTAATGACTGTGATTCTGTCAGCAGCAGCATATCCCGATCCGTCTGCTAATTTCTGGACCTGAATGGACTCATAATAGCATTGTACCAATCATAGAAACTCGATCGATCATTAATTGTAAATTTATACCATTTTTCGCTTGGTGTTGACCGTTAGCTGGGGACCTGATTACATCATCGAGTTGGAATCGCACCAACTCATTCTTTGTAGAAATTCACTTGTTCTAAATGACATTATAATATTATGTTAGATAAATTTTAACCATTAAAAAATATATTCATATTAAAATCATTTTATTGATTCTATACTAATCTCACTCTACGTCTTCTCCTCAAACCATCTCCAGAAATGAGTCTATTCAGTATCATATCAGTACTTTCATCTTGCTGTTGCTGTTTAATGGGTGAGGATGGAACAATTGCTGTTTGTCTTGTAGCTCCTTTTCTCAAATTTGCCAATCTTTTCATTATTAGGTCTCCTGACTTCTCTGATACCGCCTTACCCAGTCGCTCACCTGCATGGGATATCCCCGATTCTAACGCCTTCTTTGCTATTGGCTTAGCAAATTTCTTGAAAACAGATGATGCCACACTCTTTAATGGTTTGAAAATATTATCAACGATAAGCCCAGACCCTTTGTGTTGATATACAAATTTACCAAGTTTTGGATGGTAAAATCTTTTGAATTCATACGGTTTCATTATACTATTATGTTATATTATTCTATACTTTTCAGAATCAGTGAGAAAGATGTATCTGCTCCATTCAGGTTAACTAATCTTCTTTTTCCATCAGTAATGTATACCCTGATACTACTAATATTATTCTTATTGACTGGATTTAATGTGACTCTTCGTGGTTCGAGGGTAAAGGAGTAACTAGGTTGGAGTACACTGGTCGAGAAGGAATAAATGATGTCTGTATCTTGACCGTCTACAAGTGAATCATTAATTAGGTCACAATGGATATTCAGGATATCTGTGTCTTGACTGAGATTGGGCACTTTCGGCCCTATATTTGTTTCATTAGATAATACTGTCTTATCAAACCCGATTAGATCATTAAAATTGGAATGCGTCAAATCAAGCTGATAATTCTGAGCCAATGTAATCGTAACCCTAAATGTTGTATTATCGAATTCAAGAGTGATAGGATACGTATCACCAGTCTTCGTTATATCCTTGATATATGTATTGAAGTCAGTATAATTCCATACTCCGGCTGGAAAGGTGATGTTGTTAAATGTTGAACCACTATCAGAGCTATATTTGATTAATTGATTATTGTATCCAGCATTAACATTAAACCATGTAAAACTCATATTGATAATTCGGTTAAGGCCGATCACATATTGAGAATTACTATCCAATATTATAGGCCTGTTAAATTTAGTTGTAAAATCCTCAGGTTTATTATTCCCTTGATTTTTTACACTATAAGATGATAAAACTATCTCTCGTTCCATTATATAATAAAGTTACATTAATTATATTTTGAAATATTGACTATACAATTTACTATATTGTGACCTATTGATTTTCGACATTTTCAATAATGTGTCCAATATAGTAACTCCCATATTTCGCATCTCAATGCTGGTATTCCCTGCCAATCTTTCACCAATAATCAATTCCAATTTTTTCAAAAGCTGCTTTACATCATTAAAAAACATAATATTTCCACCTCTCTGTTTTTTTCCCGACCTGGATTCCAGAACCTTTTATTGTTTCCAATTTAGTATCATAATGTTTTATGTATTCATTTAAAGTAACTCTCGCATTGTCTATTCTTTTGTTTTCATTTGTCTCTCAGCTTCTGATATAGCCCCACTTTTGAACTGTTTTGTAACATGTGACTTATAGCCACCTAATTGACTCCTTTTTGTTTTGGCATTTTTTATAATCTTATTAAGATATGTCTTAGTCTTTTGGGGTGTTATTGTTGATTGATTCAATATCTTATCCACATTTTCATAATTGTAATACCAAGATCATCCAGAATCGAATTACTTGTATATTCATCATCTAATCCATAGTCCATCTCTTCTTCTTCATATTCTGGTGGTAATTCATCTGGTTCATCACCAAAGTACTGAGGATCAACAGAAATCTCCTTCTTCCCTTCTAAAATATCCTTCAACGATTCTTCATATGTCGGCGGTTTTGGTACTATTTGTTTTTCTTGCTGTGGTGGAACATAATCGCCAAAATCAATTAGACCTTCTACATCCATATCCTCATATGGATCTACCTCTGGTAGATAGTCGATACCAGTATCAATACCCTTCTTAAGTGGTCGTCTTTTTCTCAGAGGCATTTTCAAATTACTAATAATAACATCATCTAATTTAGTGGTTACTGGTTTGAATACCTTCGTCAACGATTCCTGACTTATCTGCTGACCAAGATCATGTTTTGTGATTGCATCATGAACATAATTAATTTTATTTCCTAATTCAGATTTTCTTTTTGCAAGTTCTTTCCATTTAAGTAAACTCATTTTTATTATTTATTAGGTTACATAAAATTTGGAAATCATATATAAAAAAGAGCATTTTACACCGTGTTGTACACTGTGTTGTACACCGTGTTATACACCATGTTATATTGAAATAATATACCCATATAATATAAATGATAATACCAAATTACGACGTTGAAGAAGATGTGGTCTCGAACTTTAGACAGTTATATGATTTCATGCCCGATCGATCATTTCGGATGTTGGTTTGCGGCCCAAGTGGTTCGGGAAAAACAAATACACTTATGCATATGATTTACAATTTATTGTACTTTGATAAAATATACCTGTATGCGAAAAACTTAGAGCAGTCCAAGTACCAGAATCTTATGGATATGTTCCAGCCAATAAGTGATGAAGCTGGTTATAATGTTATTGAAGCAAGCAATGATCAAATTATTCCTGTAAATGATATTGATAGTGAAAGTCAGAAAATGGTAATATTCGACGATTTCGTATGTGATAAAAACCAAAAACCATTAGTCGACTATTTTATACGAGGGAGACATAAAAATTGCAGTGTGATTTATCTGAGTCAAAGGTACTATAAGACACCGAAAGACATAAGATTGAACTGTTCACATTTCTGTCTTTACGAATTCCCAAGTACAAATGAGAAAAGTCTAATTTGCCGTGAAAACAGTATTTCAAAACAATTATATGATAAAGCAACTAAAGAACCATTTTAATTCATATATATTGATAAACCAAGGAAATTCACAACCAAGAATTTTAATGAAAAAATATAAACAAAGTAATATAATGTTATTATATAAATGAGTTACTCGAATGGACGTCTACCTGAATCAACATTTAATAATCAATCTCAACGGGGATTACCAGGTGTCGGATTTGTATTAACAGATGACGGAAATTATGATATTCAAAATAAGAAATTAGTTAATGTCAAGGACCCTACAAATTTTAAAGATGTCGTCAACAAAGAGTATGGAGACACGCATTATTTAAAGTTAGATGGAACAACTCATATGACTGGAGATTTGGATCTGCGGGGACATAAATTAATTCTTCCTGGTGAAATTGATATGGACCGAAAATTGATTACAAATATGGATACAGATGAAAACAATGATTTGTCAGCTGTTAATATGATAACTCTTAAAAATCATAATAATAAAAAAGCTAATATTACAGATGCATATATGAAAAATGAAAGAATAGTATTAACTGATCATTTAGATGCTAATTATCATGCTTTATTAAATGTTCAAGCAGCAGGTGATAATGATGCTTTTCCTTTTTATCATGGAAAAACACATTTTTTAAATTTAGAAGGTGAAAATTATGATGCAAAAAATAAAAAAATCGTAAATGTAATAACCGATGAATCCAACGATCTCTCTGTTGTGAACATAGCTGCATTAAAAAAATGGCATCCTAATTCCAATCCTTCACACACACACGAGGTCTTGAAAGATATTGATCTGAAAGAACTTTATAATGTTGTCAAGTCAAAACCACAGACATACTTGGATTTAGCTGCAAGTTACAACAATCTTGTTTCATATAATGATGTTAAAAACATTTTTGTCAGTCGTAAAGAGATGTTGTCAATGGAGACTGGTTTGGATATGAATAATAATACAATTTTCAATATAAAAGATCCAACAGCAGTTGATCATGCTGTGAATAAAGGATATGTAGATGATTAAGCAGACAAAAGGCTTTCTTTATCAGGTGGAACAATGACTGGTACTCTTGATATGGGATTGGAGAAAATCATCGGTCTTCCCGATCCAAAAACATCCAATGAAGCAACATCAAAACAATATGTTGATACACAGCTTAATGAGAAGACAGTAGCTCTGGCAGAGGAACTGATCAAAACAGAAGCTGAACTCAAAAAATATGTCAATGAATCGCATATATCGTCAACCTCCCACTTGAAGGATGAATTCCGGTATTTGATGGAGGATGTGGATGAATCCAGCTCTGAACATAATATAACAGTGACTGGAATAACTGATTTTTCAAGTTCTCCACATCATTTCAATAAGAAGGCGTATGATTTGAAAATAACAAAAGATGTTTTCAATGAATACTCTGGGAGACTTGGTTTCAACATGTTAAAACTTCCAGAAGGAGAATATACGATTTGTATTGAATTCTTTCCCGCTTCCATGACGGGTGTGAGCGTTGACGTTGTGAGCACAAGCCTGAATATCAATCAACAATCAACAAAAAAATTTGTGAAGTATTCAAGGTCAATTATTCACATGCATAAATGGCAGATTTCTCCACCTGAATTCATTTATCTGGATCTGAAATGGAAAGGGACAGCTGACGATGTCGTTCAAGGCCCAGCAAAGCTGATTATTTATGGCGTTAAAGGTTCTCAATCAGATGTTGAAAGTTCTGTTTATGATTCTCCCTTTGTTTATGAAAATCAGCGCATGGTAATGCAGACAGATATTAATTTAAATGGATATAAAATATTAAATAGCAAAAGAAAAATATTTTTTTATGGAAAATTAGACAAGTCATTGGCGAAGTGGCATATATATTTTGAAGGACAGCGAAACATCATATGTCCTGCAAATCTCACACTGAAAAAATGTTTGATCCATATATTAGATCAAAATGATCCAAATTTACAACAAGGTATTTTCAAAATAGTTAGAATTCGAGTTATAAATAACAATACCGTCTATCCATCAAATATGGGGACGGGAGGAAAGAATCAAATTATAAATAATATAAATGCAAATATCGATGAAGGCAACATTTTAAACATTAATGCATTTTTAGGCACAGGTGTTGATGCTGCATATCAATTCATAACAACTATAATATGTGAAGAAAGAGATTAAAATAATATAATCAATAAATATACATGCCGAATTTGGAGCAAGCAATTAATTTTTGTAATAAATTTTTCACAACCCAAAAAAACCTACATCCTAATACTAAAGATGAAATATTAAAATCGGCTTTAATATATCAATTTTTGTACGTTAACTATTTGAATAAGCCGATATCATTTAACCAAATATTAGAAAAACACTCTGACATTGGATTAATAGGACCAGGTTCTTGTACTCTAAATACCAATTACCAATTTTTAATTAAACATGCTATTTTTCATGATGCATTTGGAAGATTTTACAATGACTATGAAAAGGGGCCTGGATACACATATTGCTGCCTTTCAATACCGAAGAAAATAAAAAGATCTCCAATAATGGGCCAAATAAGTGGTGTATTATATTGTCTTCTTTCAAATCCTAAAATATAATTATTATCCAAATATATAATATAAATGACTAAAACATATATATTCAATTTCAATCATATTGATAAAAACATCAGCCAAGAAAAATTATCTGAAATCAAAGCATTATACCGATTCTACCACAAAAGATTTTGGTGTTATATGAAGACCTTCAAATATTTTAAGAGATTGAATTTAATTATAAATATAACGTCAGTAGGGTTAGTTGTTACTGGTTCAATAGCTGGTTCAATTACATTAAATCCTATTATTTTAGGAGTAATAAGTGGTAGTGGTTTATTGATTAAGACATACAGCAAAATTAAAAACTATAAAAGAAAAATAGAAATGTCTAAATTTGCATACACAACATATGAAAAAGTATTAGTTGATTTACGGTCTTGTTTAAGAGGAAATCAATTTAACCATACCACATTTATAAATGAAATGAGGCTGATTGATGAATTAATCATTGATCTTTGTCCTCTTGCCGATAAATTTGAGAAACAGTATGATAAAAAATTTGAGTAAACCTTCAAGTAAACTTTACTAACAAACTTCATTCAATAACTCATTCATAGAGAAACCCCCTTTGCATGACGATATTGGATCATTTATTAATAATTGTTTGTATTTGATCACCTATTAACAATAGGATATTATCCCAATATTGTTTATAGCAAGTTAATGTTCTTTTCGATTTAGATAAAGGTATATCATTTTCAATTGGTAATTTTAACATCTTAAATAATTGTTTTAAAATGTAATCAATATTTATCATACGTTTTCGGTTTCCATTTATCCGTGGCGAAATTTTATCTATCTCCTCAAACATTTTCATGATTTTAGTTATATTATTGTTTGATATCTGTAATTTGTGTTGGCTACAGATGTCATTTATTATGTTTTGGATATGATATTTCCGATGATATACCGATTTTCGCCGTATTTTATACTCACTCTCATGAAAATTAACATACTCTTTAACATAATTATATCCATGTACGGAACCACAATTTAGACAAACACTCATGCCATCTATATTATTTATATCTTGTTCACAACAACATGACTCGATCACTCTCACACTACTATCAACTTCTACTAATTTCATATCACAAAATTGACATATAATCTCACCAATACTCATCATATAATCGTGAATATCCAAATTACAATAATTCATTCTATACTATTATATGAGATTATATTTTTTAAAACAATAGCTATAAGCGGTACGTGTCTAAATTCCCAGAAAACAAAAATAGCGAACATGTAAAAATCGGCTAACGCGTTAGCGATATTTCCCATTGTTTTATCTAATATGACCTTGACAAATTCCTTGAAACGTTTCTTGTTCATGTTTTCACTGAAATACTCCTTCCCTTCAACTTCATTGATTTAAAAAAGAATCTGTCTGATGCATCAGACAATTCCTCATTGGTTGAAAAAATCATACGACTGTCTCATGACCTGAAGACAATAGCTATTAGTGATGACTCATTTCCTGTGACTTAAAACAATAGCTATAGGCGATGACTCATTTTACAGGGGGTTTCCCTGTGTTTCCGAGAATTGTGTCACGCAAAGGATTCTATTATGTGGAATCACGCAATGAAATAAACGCACCATTTTGTTTTTATTAACATATAGTTTCATTTGATTTTACCATTTAATATTTCCATATTTTTTAATCTGACTTTTCCATGTGATTATTCCATGTGATTGTGCCATCAGATGGGAAGTAGTTATAAGTTGGCTTGGTATCAGATCAGTTTTGCAAAACTGATCTGGTACCGCCAACTCTATAACTACTGTTTTCGTCTTTTAATGCTTTCCTCCTTCAGAAACCCCCTAGTGACATATCAGAATTGCATTGGTGTATTATTGAGTCTGTGTACTGTGTACAAAAAAGATATTTCATAAGTCATGGTGACATGCAAAGTACCTGATGTTTCCGTGGAATGGTGTATTGCCCACGCCTGTTTTCAGGGAATCCCAATATGCGATGGTCCTTGCATTCATATCTATAACCTATTATGGATAGTTAATCACACATATGATAACTTAGTTTTTGTAACTTCATGTCCTGCTTTTCCTACACTACCCTCAAGAAAAAAAAAAAGGAAGAACAAAGATACACTGATTCAAACAATCATGTAATATGCTAACAACTAAGGTAAGATATGATAACGTAGCACACATACCCCAAGTGTCCAATGAGCACGAAGATGTACTGGTACAAAAACCAGGTCAAAATCAAATATGTTGGTCTGATGGAAGGGAAACAGAAAGAGAGATATAAATGTTTGGTTATCTAATGTATCCACATAGCACTCGTGAAACGCAAATCGAGGTCGTCTAATTACACGTTTGTTAAAACATTACAGAAAGGCTGATAAGTTACATCTACCTTCTTTGTCCAACTTGTAACCCATCTTGGCCCATGTTTTGACAATTTTGTGTAGAAGAAGGTACTGAAGCAGTAGACTTTGGGAAGAACTGAAGACTAGAAAAAGTAGACCAGGAGAAAGTCTTTAACAAAGTTCCAGGTAGTTAAAAAGTAAAACGGTGAAGGAAAGAAATGGAAAATTAAAAAAGACATGTCGAAGATTTACCACTGACCTTTTGAACCGACCTCTTTGTCGACTTTCCGTATAATAAATTTGCTAATAGTGTCTGACTCGTAATCCTTTATGACCTTGCATACTTCTTCATAAGTAGGAACATAAATTCCTTGATCTGGAGTTCTCCAACACTCGTCTGCGTTACCAGGAGAATCCATGTAATCTTTCATTACAAGAAGGGTATTTGCATTGAGAACCTCCGCGTGTTTCCCGCCAATTTCATTCCACGTGACGTAAATCGTGTGGACCAATAGTAACTCCAACGGAACGCTTCTTCTTAGGACAGAAAGTGTATGTGTGGGAGGGGGGGGGGGGGGGGGGGGGGGGGGTTGGGTATCGTCGCCTAAATGAGGTGCATTATGAGCTAGCATATAATAAACGTACAGCCCGTGTGTATTTTTTTATCTGTTTCTTTATTATTGTTATTATTATTATTACCATTATTATTATTAACAACGCTCAAAAATGCAATGTTTTATGTGCTTTGCGAGCAGTAGCATAGAAATGGCCATTACACGGAATGACAATTGGATGCACGTTTCAAAAATAAAATAAAGAATGAAAGAAAATAGAGTGCTTTGAGCTGTCAGGAGCACATTACAAGAAACTAAACCCCATTCCTTTTGCTAAGAGTGTCAGGTTAATGTTTTTCTGGCAGGATATATTGGGAAAATAACAGGTAGCTGATCTGAGATTGCGTGGAAAATACCACAATAAATGCAGATATTGTTAAAGGTCTGTTCTATCAAAAAGTGTTTTTTAATAATAACTTTAATCTCAACTAGTATTCCTATACAGTGACGCTAGGTACTCATTGATTTGTAAATGAACTTAAAGCCACTTCCCTAAAGAAACTGACCCTGGTCCCTCTGAGGGGTAGGATTTTCTTAGCCAGCCAAAATACTACCTGGCAGGGGGTTGGGACAAGAAAACACAAAAATATTCCACCTGCAGAGTGACTCTTAACTAGTCTTGAACCTAACAGGAATGGAGAACTCAAAAGTGCAAATGATTTGGGAATGAACTTAAAGCCACTTGCCTAAATAAACTGAGCCCTGTCCCTCTGAGGGGTAGGGTTTTCTTAGCCAGCCAAAATACTACCTGGCAGGGGGGACGGGACAAGAAAACACAAAAATATTCCACCTGCAGAGTGACTCTTAACTAGTCTTGAACCTAACAGGAATGGAGAACTCAAAAGTGCACAATGATTTGGGAATGAACTTAAATAAACTGAGCCCTGTCCCTCTGAGGGGTAGGATTTTCTTAGCCAGCCAAAATACTACCTGGCAGGGGGATGGGACAAGAAAACACAAAAATATTCCTGCAGAGTGACTCTTAACTAGTCTTAGACCTAACAGGAATGGAGAACATTAAAGTGCACATTGATTTGTAAGTGAACTTAAAGCCACTTGGCTACATAAACAGCCCTGTCCCTCTGAGGGGTAGAGTTTTCTTAGCCAGCCAAAATACTACCTGGCAGGGGGACAGGACAAGAAAACACAAAAATATTCCTGCAGAGTGACTCTTAACTAGTCTTAGACCTAACAGGAATGGAGAACTCTAAAGTGCACATTGATTTGTGAATGAACTTAACGCCACTTGCCTAAATAAACAACCCTGTCCCTCTGAGGGGTAGGATCTTCTTAGCCAGCCAAAATACTACCTGGCAGGGGGACGGGACAAGAAAACACAAAAATATTCCACCTGCAGAGTGACTCTTAACTAGTCTTGAACCTAACAGGAATGGAGAACTCTAAAGTGCACATTGAATTGTGAGTGAACTGAAGCCACTTGCCTAAATAAACAGCCCTGTCCCTCTGAGGGGTAGAGTTTTCTTAGCCAGCCAAAATACTACCCGGCAGGGGGACAGGACAAGAAAACACAAAAATATTCCTGCAGAGTGACTCCTAACTAGACTTAGACCTAACAGGAATGGAGAACTCTAAAGTGCACATTGATTTGTGAGTGAACTTAAAGCCAGTTGGCTACATAAACAGCCCTGTCCCTCTGAGGGGTAGGGTTTTCTTAGCCAGCCAAAATACTACCTGGCAGGGGGACGGACAAGAAAACACAAAAATATTCCACCTGCAGAGTGACTCTTAACTAGTCTTGAACCTAACTGGAATGGAGAACATTAAAGTGCACATTGATTTGTGAATGAACTTAACGCCACTTGCCTAAATAAACAACCCTGTCCCTCTGAGGGGTAGGATTTTCTTAACCAACCAAAATACTACCCGGCAGGGGGACAGGGGGCAACAGAGCATTGAATTTGAAGGTCCGCCGATTAAATAGTGCAATAAAATAATTTGTTCTAATAACTGTAGGTAAGATACGTAAATCATTTCTGAAAACGCTTAGATATAAAAGTTTAAGCTTATACTGTCCTGTAGCTGCAATCAGCTGCAATAATAAATAATAAACTGACGGTCTACCACTACATTAAAAGTAAGGGGCTTCAAGCATTCATCAAAGATATTCCGCTTACGTGCCAGGTAAATAAGAACATACTTGTCCATATTTTTTAACATGCCAGCAACTGCCTTGACTGTTCGTTCGCGAATTGTGTCAAAGGAACAGCCGCCATATTGGAATTGCCGAGAATTTCCGAAAACTGCCCGACTCGAAAACTCGTCACTAGTGCTCCTCGGCTGTCCTTCTGGCGGGTAGGATTTAGGCACAACCCTGGCTGAAGCATGCAATGCAACCCTTAACCCTTAGCTTCAGTGCTTAGAGAAGTGTAGATCTTCCTTACAACACACACAATCTTTTTTACATACAAAGGCTATTTCCATTTGAAGAAAGTAATGATTACGGCGCATACAAATTAAACAAATCAACGTCAATTTTTATGCGTCTGTCCTCTTGCCGATCATGAACTGAATTTGCATTATTATGACTTGTGACCCTTCGGCGCAGATGCTTTTGTTCTCAGTTTACCTACAAAAAAAATTGTTTTATCAACTGATCTAGTTGATAACAAAGGAAAATTGAAGATTTAAACCTGGCGCTGACGTTACAAACCCTAGCCCTTCGCCAGAGCGCCGATTAGAAGGTCGTACTTGGTTTCCTTTTCAGCATGTCAACTGGAAAGAAGCCTCCAAACAACAGTGTTTAAAAAGTGCACATGAAGTGAAACTTCAATACCGTTTTGTTTTAAGGTTTTATGTTGTTTATATCATCTTTGTTTCATTTTCAGTCGTTTTCCTCTTTTGCGCGAAGAGGATCCACTATTTTTAGTGTTTTGAAAACTCCCGTCGGGGCCTGAAATTTGGGACATTTTGAGCGCTGACGTCATTCGTGTGTTCGATCACAATAAAACTTGGCGGAGAAGTGGACGAACCCGGGGCTAAAATACGCATCGCTTTCAGCCATATTTAATCGAAATAATCCTTCCACAAGTTGCCCAAACGCCATTGTAAAACGAGTGACGCGCTCAGTTGTAAACACACTAATGACGTCACGTCAAAATATGTTCCCGCCACTTCAAGTGACTTTTTTTCCCATCAATACCTTTTTTC
This sequence comes from Dendrophyllia cribrosa, assembly GCA_024195265.1. Taxonomy (NCBI): domain Eukaryota; kingdom Metazoa; phylum Cnidaria; class Anthozoa; order Scleractinia; family Dendrophylliidae; genus Dendrophyllia; species Dendrophyllia cribrosa. Next base: position 24,938,062 of record JAJLRJ010000008.1, on the reverse strand, counting down.
AGATTATTGAAAAAAAGGTTGTGAAATTTCACTTCATGTGCACTTTAAGTACTTTCATTAATAGCGTGGAAATTAATCTTTTAATAACGACTCTTATCAATTCTCTAATGATAAATACAACTAATACCGAGGAATTCTTTCCATACACAATTTTTATCTGACATATAAAACTGCTCTTACAAAGCCTCACTGAGACTGATATCTGATTTTTGTTATGAATTATAAAAGCATTGATTCTAATTTTAAATACGTAGGTAAACCGGGTTGAAGTTTGGGGTATCTAAAGGCTGTTTCAGTGGCTTTTCAATATAAAGATGGTCAAATTTGTCCTATTTTCTTTGTTTTTCGACTCTTGAGGAATTGGAAATGGAAGGGAATATGGGACAGTGGGACGTCGTATGCCGATGAACAAGGCAATAACAAATAAATAAATAAATACACGAAACACAGTAATATAAATTATATAAATAAAGCACGCTTGAAGGAATGCATTGCACGGATTTCTATCCTGGGGTCAATTTAATAAAACGTTTACACTTGTAATCTACAAGTCGGACCATTGTATTTACAAGCGCAGACGAAAACGAGTTTAATAAACAACGTTACAAGTCCAAGTTACAAGTGTCCGACTTGTAATTACAGGTGTAGCGCTACACGTGTAAAATATGGTGAGTAAGGCAAATTTAATAAAACTTTTACAAGTGTCCGACTTGTATTTTTACAAGAGTCCAACTTGTAAATCACAAGTGCAAATTACAAGTCGCATGTCACTTGTAAACATTGAGTGCGACTCTTGTAAAGGGAATTACAGTGTCGAAATATGTCGTCTTCTAGTGAAGAAGAACTCGATCAGTTAATAAGACGTCGGATTATACGACAACCAAGGATTTTCGAGGAAAGACGGCTTCTAGACATCGAAAATCCAAGGGAATTTCGTGAGAAGTTTCGTCTCCCCGTGAACGCCTTCGCCCATCTTTTGGAGTTAATAGGCCCACGATTGGAACACAGAACGAGACGCAACAGAGCGCTGACGGCAAGACAGCAACTTTTGGTATTCATTCACTTCCTAGGGACAAATTCATTCTATCACGTAATGCATTCTTGCCACGGTATGTCCACATCAACAGTTTGGCACATCATTCAACGTGTTGTCCCTGCAATACTTAGCTTTAAGCGAGAGTTCATACGATGGCCTGACCAATAACCTCTTAATATCGCCGCTAAATTCAGAGACATAGCAGGATTTCCCTGTGTCGCGGGATGCCTTGATGGAACTCATGTCCTTGTGAACCCACCTCGTAATGACGAGGAGGCTTATGTTAACCGCCATCATACCAAATCCCTCAATGTTGCCATGGTAGCAGGCCCAGATTACACTATCTACTTCTCAGGTAGCAGTCGCTGCCCTGGAAGGTGGCACGATTCCCGAGTGTTCAAGGAAAGCACTAGGTGGACAGCCTTTGAGCTTCAGGGACACAGACCATTCCCAGAAGCAGTTATCCTAGGTGATTCTGCCTATGCCTGCAACGACTGGTTAATCCCCCCTTTCAGAGGAGATTAGAAGGGGCTCGGCTTAGGTTTAATGTGGCACATAAGAAAACACGATGCACTATCGAAAGGGCATACGGCGTGCTAAAGAAAAGATTCTACGCTTTACAGACGGTAATGAGAGTGAGGAACATGAAGAGAGCTGCCGAGCTTGTTCAATGTGCAGTCATACTGCACAACCTCTGCATTTTATTTAGCGATAGGGGTGATGAACTGCTTGACGACGAAGATCTCGGCATGGTCGATGACGAATTAGATGTTGACCATGAAGAAGAACGAGAGAACAGACAGCAGCAGCTGTTACAGCACTTCCTCTAAGTGTGAGGAGTGATACAAATGACACTTTAAAAGTGCAAGTGTTTCACTTTGTCAATGTAAAACTGTCAACAAACAAAATATGTCCCGTTCAGTTATGGGTTGCCTACAGGTGCCAAATTAACATATCATTTTATTGTGAGACAGTGACTATATTTGAGACACATTTATAACACAAAGCATACATCTCAATTGATCTCAATTCTGCTAGTTTAATCAGTAACCATGGTAACTAGGCACACGTAATTGTTCAAAAGATTACTGTTATCGTTACGTTGAATGACATGGTGAACTTCGTAAAATAAAATTAATTTTCCAGGTCCTTTCTTAGCTTCTTAATCTCTAAACTCAGCTTAATATTTTCGAGCTGGAGCTTCCTCTTTCGGAGGCGCAATATGTCTTCTTCGGTCGACTTGGTATCTTAAGTTGAACACTTTCCTTTAGCCTTAACAGAGCTTCTACTTGAATTAGCTGATGGGAAAGCCTCTCGTCTAATCTTCTTTGGCGTTGGTGTCTGCTTGTTCTGTCCACTCGTTTCTGCCTTTTCATCGTTGTCAGTTTCACGGGTCGAAACTTCCACTCCATCTTCCCCGGTGTAAATTGCATCACCACCTAGTTCAAATGAATTCAACACAACAATAACTTTAGTTTCTCAAGCTAGAGTACCTGTTTTGGGAAATTATAAGCGCCACATGCATGATAGGGTTCTGGTCCTTTTTCGCTATCGCTTTTAGGTATGAATTGTTATATAATTGTTTCCTAGTTTTGCAACATACGATAGCTCTTCCACATGTTGAGAACGTTATTTTTTGTTTTGAGTATGAAAAAAAAATTAATGATAATCATAGCATTCTCATTTCAGCCCCACCCTGGGCTAGAAAGTTTGCGCGCTAAATCATATTATTATACATTGGTGTCACTAGCTCGATTTTGATTGGCTATAAGCACGCAGCTAATTATTGCTTGCTGTTTCTGTTACGTCATACCACCTACAGACAACGAATTTTATATATGTAGAAGTGACGTCATACCTACAGACAATAGTTTTATGCAAAGCAGTTTATGAAAGCAGTTTATTCTCTTTGCTATATGCGTGCGAGATTATCCGAGGGCTATTTCGTGCCTTCCGAGTGTTCTCCCGAATAGCAATCGTTTCGGACACGGAACTCAAAATATGGCGATGCTACGCGATAAAGACAGTGCACCAATGCTATGATTAAGTTCACCATGTCATTCAACGTAACAATAACAGTAATCTTTTGAACAATAACGTGTGCCTTACCATGGTTACTGATTAAACTAGCAGAATTATGGCTACATTTCATTTTCATTCCAGAGATCAATTCAGATGTATGCTTTGTGTTATAAATGTGTCTCAAATATAGTCACTATCTCACAATAAAATGATATGTTAATTTGACACTTGTAGGCAACCCATAACTGAACGGGACATATTTTGTTTGTTGACAGTTTTACTTTGACAAAGTGAAACACTTGCACTTTTAAAGTGTCATTTGTATCACTCCTCACACTTAGAGGAAGTGCTGTAACAGCTGCTGCCGTCTGTTATCTCGTTCTTCTCCATGGTCAACATCTAATTCGTCATCGACCATGCCGAGATCTTCGTCGTCAAGCAGATCATCACCCCTATCGCTAAATGAAATGCAGAGCTTGTGCAGTATGACTGCATATTGAACAAGCTCGGCAGCTCTCTTCATGTTCCTCACTCTCATTCCCGTCTGTAAAGCGTAGAAACCTTTCTTCAGCACGCCGTATGCCCTTTCGATAGAGCATCGTGTTTTCTTATGTGCCACATTAAACCTAAGCCGAGCCCCTCTAATCTCCTCTGAAAGGGGGGATTAACCAGTCGTTGTAGGCATAGGCAGAGTCACCTAGGATAACTGCTTCTGGGAATGGTCTGTGACCCTGAAGCTCAAAGGCTGTCCACAGAGTGCTTTCCTTCAGTCACTCGGAAATCATGCCACCTTCCAGGGCAGCGACTGCTACAGAAGTAGATGGTGTAATCTGGGCCTGCTACCATGGCAACATTGGGGGATTTGGTATGATGGTGGTTGACATAAGCCTCCTCGTCATTACGAGGTGGGTTCACAAGGACATGAGTTCCATCAAGGCATCCCGCGACACAGGGAAAACCTGCTATGTCTCTGAATTTAGCGGCGATATTAAGAGGTTGGTCAGGCCATCGTATGAACTCTCGCTTAAAGCTAAGTATTGCAGGGACAACACGTTGAATGATGTGCCAAACTGTTGATGTGGACATACCGTGGCAAGAATGCATTACGTGATAGAAAATTCCTAGGAAGTGAAGGAATACCAAAAGTTGCTGTCTTGCCGTCAGTGCTCTGTTGCGTCTCGTTCTGTGTTCCAATCGTGGGCCTATTAACTCCAAAAGATGGACGAAGGCGTTCACGGGGAGACGAAACGTCTCACGAAATTCCCTTGGATTTTCGATGTCTAGAAGCCGTCTTTCCTCGAAAATCCTTGGTTGTCGTATAATCCGACGTCTTATTAACTGATCGAGTTCTTCTTCACTAGAAGACGACATATTTCGACACTGTAATTCCCTTTACAAAGAGTCGCACTCAATGTTTACAAGTGACATGCGACTTGTAATTTGCACTTGTGATTTACAAGTTGGACTCTTGTAAAAATACAAAGTCGGATACTTGTAAAAGTTTTATTAAATTTGATACTCACCATATTTTACACGTGTAGCGCTACACCTGTAATTACAAGTCGGACACTTGTAACTTGGACTTGTAACGTTGTTTATTAAACTCGTTTTCGTCTGCGATGGTCCGACTTGTAGATTACAAGTGTAAACGTTTTATTAAATTGACCCCAGGGGTCAATTCAATAAAACTTTTACAAGTGTAATTTACAAGTGTAGCCATTGTTTCAGAGGTTGAAAACAATAGCTACACTTGTAAATTACACTTGTAATTACACTTGACCACAGATCTAGGCTTCACAGAATAATAAATTAAATGGGAAACTGGTTTCTTTTCGAAATAGCGAAAGGTTCAATCCACGGCTAAAATCCACACAGCCGGAGTTCGAGATCGCATAAGCCCGCTGTAATTTAGAACTGACTAGTTCAAACTTCTGCTTTCGAAACAGTGGAGTGGTCAAGAGTTAAAAGACGGTGTTGTTTGCGGGCACACAAATTGCTCCCCGGGATAAAAGTGTTGCATTTATGAACCGTGAGAACATTCTCTTAACATTCAGTGGAATCAATCAGATTAATCAGAATATTTTCTTTCTCGAGACTCCTTCTTCAGTGTGATTTTACCGTTCACTTACTCTCCAGCTCACCCTTTGTTCTCTACAATATTGTGAGAAACGGATTCAGACCTGCTGTCGTGGTCCGAGAAATTTCCGATGATGGTTTCTGAGTCCTCCGGCGAAGGTTTGTTCAAAAACAGTGGTTCATTTTGCAATTAGCTTCCGGGATATTCAAATACTACCTCTCTCAAATAATTCATTTCAAAAAACGTTTGACTGAAGCTTGTGTCCCTTACATCTTCCTTGAGAAGGCAAAAATTGTCTCAGAATTCCTCCGTAGTGTATGTTCGCCGTGCTAACAACACAATTAAACACGAAGTTCCGGTATAAAAGGCCAGGCTCCTCCTCCAATTCGCGCCTCTGGTTTCAAATTTGTAATGAAGATGGCCGTTACGGCCAGTTGGGAAGAAATGGACTAAAATAATTGCCTAATCAAATATATTCCCTTTTCTTTTTCTTTTTAATTTTTCTTGTATTCATAAGAAACACATCAAATGCTGTTTATTGGGGTAAATCCGCGAGTCAACAAGTCCGCGGTTTGAATTTACCGCCATTATCGTTCCAGGTCTTTGCAGGATCCCAGTTCTTCTCGAAAATTTATAAACTTGCGCCTTCGTTAAATGTTGAAAGCAGTTTATTCTCTTTGCTATATGCGTGCGAGATTATCCGAGGGCTATTTCGTGCCTTCCGAGTGTTCTCCCGAATAGCAATCGTTTCGGACACGGAACTCAAAATATGGCGATGCTACGCGATATTAAAAGACAGTGCACCAAAGCGTGAGAGAAGCCGTTTACGTCGGTTTTCTGGTTCCGTCGTGTTGCTAAGCAACGTCTGTAACGAAAGTCACAGGTGTCACCAATAGACCAAAATTCCGAGGCTTGGGGAATAAAACAAAAGAAATCACATTGAGGTTCAGCGTTGAATTATTCATTTCTTTTGTTTATTCCCCCAAGCCTCGGAGCCAAGTATGAATTTTAATACATGTATATTGGTGACACCTGTGACTTCCGTTACAGACGTTGCTTAGCAACACGACGTAACCAGGTATGCTCCAAATTAAATGCAATCCTCACGCAAGGGTCATATATTGCCATGGCATGAATTTTTATGGCAGTTGAACTTTGCAAATAACCGATCTTTGAATTTTCCGGGGTCTAATTTTTGCGACTTATAGAAACTGTTTTTATTCTAAAGGGGATTTATTTTTGCGATTTACAGCAAGTAGAGCACAACTTAAAAAGGGTTTTCTGAAATGACGGCGTATATAGTAATTTGCTTATTTTTCAACATTGTCAGTCTTCACAAAAATACTAAGCGTCGACTCTTGGTCCTGATGGGTCCGAGGTTGATGCCAGCTACGTGTTTCTCTCAAGCATTTAATTTTGATAATGCGGAAAAATGTTTTGCGGAAGCATTTTTTTGCGGGATTTTGCACGTTGCGATTAGTAAAAAAGTTGCAAAAATCACAAAACTCAAAACCCGCAAAAATTTCATGCATAGGGTAGGTATATTGCCACTGATAATTTTACTTCTTTCCCTGGTAGTTGATGTTATCCTTGCAGGATTTGTCGTGGGAACAGGGCAACTAAGAGCCTTAAAGGGACACTGTCACGGGTTGACATGCGCCGGTTCTCGTCCGATCACCGAAGTTAAGCCCTGTCGGGCGAGGTTAGTACTTGGATGGGTGACCGCCTGGGAATACCTCGTGTCGTAGGCTCATCATTTTTTTGGTTCCGTCAAGGAGCCGCTCGTCCTGAGGAGGGCAAACTGAAGCCAAAGTCATGAAAACATAGCATACCTTCGACGATATTCCAACGACAACAAATGGGCGACGAAGTCGCTGTCACTGGAAGCTTCACACCCGGCATCGAATTTAGCCTGAAGCCACGACCTAAATATCCGATTTTCCAAATATATTCGTTTGTGGTTTCTAGACCACGCTATCTTATATTCTGCTTGATCCTCGAACTTCCTCTTCCGTCCCGAATTGGTTCTTTTCCCTCCACCGCCGCCACTAGTCGACGCCATTTTGAAATTGACGGTTCAACTTGAAAAATTCAGGCTGAACTTTTCAAGTTTCGATTTCGAAAAACTCGCGCATGCGCCCTCGTGACAGTGTCCCCTTAAAGTGCTACTATGATCAAAAATTAATGTCACGTATGAAACAAAAACGCCTTCCTTACAGCTTATCAGATGTCACTGTACCTGTCTAAGTCAATTAAATTAAGTTAGGGCCCCGCAAAGTGAAAATATTGACCTTAGAAAGTAGTGCTTTTCGAGTCCGCCATTATGGATTTATGTTCCAGTGAGCCCGCGTTATAACAGGGATTGGAGTTGCGGTAATTCATTCAAATCTATATTGTTTTTATGTTGTGACGTCATTTTCTCAAGTCGCTGATCCGATTGTCGATCCGATGTCTTCGTTCACTCACTAGTTCGGGGCTTCTAGAGACCCTTCTAGCGACGAATTTCAAAGCTGTAGTGACAACAGTGATTCAGAAAGCTTGTCTGGATAGCTTCGCACGATATAGGCAATGAAAAAGAAGAAATCGTCAATTGCGATGACTCTGTAGAGCCAGTTCCGACTGAAGAAGAGGCAGCCGAATACTTGAACAGCTATCGTAGCTCTAGGAGTCTTCTAGAGGCCGACGAGGAGGTAGCCTCCCACGCAGTCGTTTTTAGGGGGATCGTGTGGGGGGGGGGAGTGAAACACGATCCCCCTAAAAACGACTGCGTGGGAGGCTAACGAGGAGGAAGAGCAGGTTTTGCCGATTCTTTTTTCTGGCGAGGAAGACACCAAATATTGGTATGTAGATGAATTGTTTGCTGTGTTCTCGGAGACTCATTGAAGCCGAAGCCAAGTTTAGCTTGAGGTTTAGTTCAGACTTTCGCAAGTTTTGTCTTGGTGTTTTATAATAACTTCACGGTGGCGTGATAAAGGAGAGTGCACACACAGGTATACAGTTTAGTTTCCGTTCCGAATGAGCTTATTGTTCTTTCTTACCATGGAAAATGCACTGCTGTTTATAAACACCAGTCATGCAGGCAATGTTGGGACTCAACACAAAATTTGCTCATATGGCAAGGTTGAACGACAAATCCAAATAACCACATTTGTATACACTCAAAATCATCCTCTGTAATTTTTATTTCTTTAGGTTCCTGGGATCTGTGGCATATCACCAATCTGTGCATCAGGCAAACCTTCCCATATTCTGATGAAGAGTACACTTAATTACTACAAAGAGGAAGGGGGGAGGACTAAATTTTTCAAAAAAAAAATTCTTTGACCTTCAAAACAAAGGTTTTATCAATACATTGTATTTAAATTATATCCAGATGTGAATAAGTACAATTATCAATGAGAAAATAAATGTGCAAGACAACAACAATTTGCAATGAGTTGTTTTCTATGTACACAAGCTATGTAAGGTGGCTCACATCAGGTTTCCAGTTTCACACCACTAGATGCTTCTATCGTTTTTGATGAAAATTTATTTGGGTATACAGTCAACTCTCACTTAACGGACACCTCTATAAAACAGACACCTGGTGTTGGTCCCTGCCATTCGGGTTTTCAGTCATTTTACTGTAACTAAGCTCTCTATAAGATGGATACCTCTCTAAGATGGACATTTGGGGCCAGTCCCGACGGTGTTCGTCTTAGAAAGAGTTGACTGTATTTTCTGGTAACAGGCATCCACATATTGTACGCAATTTTGGTAACTGGGCCTCAAATGATAACAGTCATGTCTAACTTCCACTGAGTAGGTAATAAAAGGCTGCACCCGGTGCATCTCGGGCCCATGTAGTTTTTAACGTAAAATCACAAATACGGAGCTCTTTGGATATTTTTTAAATATCCCCATTTGACAAATGCATCGCCAATTTCAGCACAATTTGTAATCCCCTAAATTTAACACAGTTTTTATTCTGTTTCTTTTTAACAGTAATGAACAGAAATGTCATTTAGCCATTTGCAAAATCTAAATATTTTCTCATAGCCTCACAAACTTTCGTACATTTTCGAAGTGCGTCATGCTGTTTCTTTTTATCAGTCAATATTCATTTATTTTTCTCCCCACATCTTCATTCTGTTTGAATTGTTACAAAAATCCCCATGCATTGACTCAATTCTGATATTTGAAATTCTTGATGAGCCAGATTTTCCTCCAGACGGTCTGACTACGGGCCCTCGATCCCCACCGGGTACAGCCTTTTATTACCTACTGTATCAAAATATTCGTTTTATCTCTCTGTCTTCTTTTCTTCCAGATTTCTGGGAGAAAAGTTGAAATCGATTTCCAAAGTTGTCAATCAGAGAGGTTTACAACTTTTCAAAAAAAAGTTTTGGAAATGAAAACGAAAACTGTTTTTTCATTTCATTTTATTTTCAACAAAAAGTTTTCTCCCAAACTTGTGTCAACCTCCCTGAGTGACAACTTTTGTTTTTGAGTTGGGAAAGTTTTTGTAACACAAGTTGCGGTGGAAATCGATTTCCAAAGTTGTCAATCAGAGAGGTTTACCACTTTTCACAAAAAAGTTTTGGAAATGAAAACGAAAATTGTTTTTTCATTTCATTTTCTTTTCAACAAAAAAGTTTTCTCCCAAACTTGTGTCAACCTCCCTGATTGACAACTTTTGAAAGTTTTTTTGTTGTCAATCAGGGAGGTTGACATGTTTTTGAAAACAAGATTTCATTTTGAAAAAAAGTTTTTGTTTTTCAGAAAACTTTTTTCATTTCAAAAAGTTTTCTCCCAAACTTGTGTCAACCTCTCTGATTGACAACAAAATAATTTGGAAATCAAATTATTTCTTGAAAAAATGTCTGATTCAGAAGATGAAGATGAAATCTATTCTCCTGAACTTGTTCAAGATACTTTCACAACCACATGGCAAAATCCAAGAAACCAAAGACTGGATCATTTCAAAGATATCATACGCCAAAATCAAGGGAAAAGAAAACCAAAAACAGATGAGGAGAAAGAGCAAGCTTATGCAAAACAACTTGATTTGCGGAAAGAAGAAATTCTCTCTCAAATACCTCTCCAGGAAATCACAAGAAAGAAAGTCAGAGACTTTGCAAAAGAAGCGAAATGGAAAACAAATGGAAATGAACATGAAATCTTCAATCACATAACCAATCACGATGGAAATGACTATGAACATCTTGAACCGTTTCTCGTTGACGATTTCAAGCATTTCTTGTTGGCATATAACGACCATCGTCCAAACAGAAAAAAGTTCCTGAATGTCAACCAAGTTCTTTTCTCCCTGTTGAAAAAGAATGGGTTCAATCCCAATGAAGATGACTTCAAACTTCTTAAAATGTCAGAAAGCAGAGAAAAACAAGAGAGCATCATCCGAAACATTTTTGAAAGAAATAATTGGAAAGAAAATGGAAGCCAGTGATCATGAAGATTGTTCTACATGCTCGGAAGAGGAAGAAAGAAGTCAAGATGAAACTCCCACAACTTCAGATGAGGAGTTTATTGTTTCCGATTCAGAGATGGAAGAAGCAGAAGCAGAGGAAGAAGAAGAAGATCATTTTGAAATTCTTTATGAATCATTTGTCAATCTCCAGGAGGAAAACAAGATTCTGAAAAAGGAACTCGAAAAACAAGGTTTGATTCTCTGGGAAATTCAGCAGAAAATGCAATGATTTAATATCCAAGATATTAAATCAATCCAAATAAGTTTGGAACAACATCATATCCTCACATGCCTCCCTGTATTTTTTGATTGTGATAAGATCGCTACATGTTTTTTTAATTTCTTTCAAATAAGATTCCGCTGGAGACCTTTTGAGAAGTGAGTTGAGAAGATCTGTAATTTTCTTCTCGATTTCTTTCACTTTTTTATATTTTTCAGCAAGTTTGTCTTCTCTACGACCTCGAAAATCATCCAATGCCCAGTTGAGATCTAATGTTCTTAAAAGGTAAAGTTCGTGGTTATTAAATCGGTCTCTAATATTCATTTTAAAGAAGGAAAATCTTTTTCATCCTCATCTTCTTCATTTTTATCCTCATAATCATCGAATAATGAGGCAGTTTGAACAGTTTCTTCCACAAGAACTTCATCAACAATCGCTGTGATTGATCGGACGTTTCCGCAGAAAAGATGTTTGATAGAAAAGACGACTTGACCAAAAAGTGGAACACCAATGAGTTCTTTTTGTTTCAGGATGGGTTTTTTCTTCTTCTCATCAACCAACTCCCAAAAACGACAAGAGAAATCTGTTTTGGGGCGTTTTGAGGGATAAATCTTTGCAAAGATCTTTTCCTGCTCAGATTTATCCACTTTCAGGAGAGCGAAATCTCCATCACGAAACTTGGCAAAAGATGGACTAAGTTTTCTCACTTCATCTCGTTTTTCAACAGCTGCTTTATTCAAATGAGTTTCCAGATTTCTGAAAAATGAAATGTTTTCTTCTGGGAGATTTATTCCCAATGAAAAAGAATCTCCTTCATGAGCAAAGATTTTAAACTTTGTTTGAAGTTTCAGTTGAAGTGGTTTGTCATTGAGAGAACATGGGAGAAGATAATATGTGATATTTCCAGATGATCTTTTAATGGGATCTTTGAGGATGACTTTGGAAATAGAAACTTTTTCGGGATTCATTTTCTTAGTGAAGAAAAAAAATCATTTCCAAATCCATTTTTCAACAAACTTTCTATCTTCTTCAGTTTTCATTGGAAGAAATCCTGTCGCCATATCCACAGCTTTCTGAAAGTTGATTTCATTTTCAACTCCATTCATCCATCTGATTTCTGCATCAGTCAATTCGCATGCTATGTGAAATTTGGGATGAATCCAACTTGCATGGTTTTTCATTTCTTCCAGTGGGATTTGGGTTTCTTCTACAGAAAAGAAATCTTGTCCTGCGATTGTGAAAAGTTTTTCCTTCTTCATTTTCTGTCCATTGGATAGAAAATTCAAAACGTGACTTGAAAAACTTCTAGGTGTTTATCCATATTAGCCGACGCAGTTGAAACTAATCTGGGGACTCCTTTTCCTGAGCAAGCCTGAAGGAGTTTGTTGTGCATAGTTTTCTCTTTCATCAAATCGAGAAACTTTTCCAGTCTGGGAGATTTCCAAGTAACTTCATGAGATTTTTCATTTGCATCCAGAAAATGCGTTCTTTTCTTGCAGAGTTGATTGAAAAAAAATGTTCTGGACAAGCCAAATCTTTCCTGAATTTTCTCTGCACAGAAAAAATCTTCTCCATCAATCTGGATAAATGGTGCATCATCTTCCTCCTGAATCCAAAAAGTTTTTTTATCAGCTCGTCGGAAATATTTGGTGTTGTCTGATTTCAAAACTCTCAAAATCGTTTTCGATGGGAGTCCAGCTTGTTCCTGGGCTTCTTTGAATGTGAAAAAAGTTTGCTTTTCTTTTCCTTCCTCTTGGATTGAAAACTTCATTTTAAATAGGGAAAAAATCTTTTTACCCCATTTAAAATGGCAACTTTGAATGCATTGAAATCATTTGCGAGATCATCCGGATTGCGAGGTTGGTCTAGATTGAGGAGAGATGACCTGGTGAACTTTTTGATTGAAAATCTTTGGACTGGAGGTGGAAAAACAACCCAGAAAAACCTTTTGGATGAAGAAATTAAAAAAATCGATGTGCCTATTCTCCTTCCGGAACGCAGAAAAGTTCTTCCTAGCAGAATTCCACCAGTCATCCAAAGACAAACAGCAAATATTTCTGACTGGGCAAAATGGCTGGAAAGTGTAACTGAACCAGAAATAAGGAGAAAAACAACTCCGGCTGTTGAAAGATTAAAAAAACAGATTTCTAAATTGTGGGGGCAAACGGTTGTTGTTGAAGAACAAAAATCAGCTTTGAAAGGATTTGTCAAACAATTCGTTATCCCAGGGGATGATTCTCCAACTCCACAAGATTTTCTTCGGAAAGTGAAACACCAGGTTGTTGAAATCATTCAGCAAAACCGACAAACAAAAGTCAAATGCATTCTCACTTCTCTTCTGCAAAAGCCAGATTTGGATGGAGATGGCACAATCACAGAAACACCGTTCTCCCATTCAAAGCTGAAAAGAAATCTGGCAGGAAACAACGCGTCTCAGTTGTTTGATGAAATGGCTGGAGAAATGTTGATCAACCTTGAAAACTTCAATCAAAGAGGGTCCAACTGGGTGTTTGAAAAAGTGGTTGAATTATCCTTGCACGTCGTTCGCTGGACGCCACTGGGAGGATCGTCTTGGATTCCTCTTCCAACTGAAATCGCTAAAAAGAACGCTGTCATCAACATGAAAAACACAGATGAAATGTGTTTTAAATGGTGCGTTGCAAGAGCGATGAACTGGGTTGAACAGAATCCTGAAAGAATCACACGTTTGTTGAGACAACAAGCTGACAAGTTTGATTGGACTGACATTTCATTTCCAACCACTCTGGAAGATATTTCCAGATTTGAAAGAAAAAACAGCCACATCTCAATCAATGTTTTTGGTTGGGATAAAAAACTTTTTATCCTGAAAGCAACTGAAAAAGAAAAAAGAAACCACATCGATCTGTTGTTTCTGAAAAAAGAATTTCAAACACATTTCTGCATTATCAAAAACTTTTCCAGACTGGCAGCTTCACAAGTTTCTAAAACAAACAGAAAAAGATTTTTCTGCAAAAGATGTCTCAATTCATTTCCCAGCGAAGACAGCCTGGCAAAACACAAACGCAACTGCGGTGAATTTGAAGCGACAAATGTTGAAATGCCGGAAGGAGAAAAATGTTCTTTCCGAAACTTTTCCAAGATGATTCATGTTCCTGTTGTGGGTTATGCAGATTTTGAGTCAATTTTGAAACCTGTTGAAGATGCTGGAAGAATGAAACAAACGCAGAAAATACAAGAGCATCTTCCATGTGGATTTGCGTTTCATCTTGTTTCTCCATTTCTGGAAACACAACCTGTTCTGCAAAGAGCAGGAAGTGAAAAGGAATCAGCTGAACTCCCCAAAGAATTTATCAAACAACTCATAGCAGAAGTCAAACAGGCTCAACTGAAACTGAAACCAAAACCCATGTCGCCGCTCACTCCAGAAGAATGGAAGATTTTCAACGCAACTTCGATTTGTTGGTTGTGTAGAAATGAATTTGAAAAAGAGGGAGAAAAGATGAAAGTGCGAGATCATTGCCACTTTACAGGAAAATTCAGAGGCGCGGCTCATCGCTCTTGCAATAGAATGTTTCAAAAACCAAAATTTACTCCAGTGTTTTTTCACAATCTAGCCAACTATGACTCACATCTTTTTGTGCGAGCTTTGGGTTTGGTGGATGAAATTCTGGAGATCCAGTGCATTCCCAACAACGAAGAGAAATATATTTCTTTCTCCCTGAAGTTTGAGTTGAAAAGGGAAAAAACTCAGGATGGAAAAGAAAGGATCATCAAACATGAAATCCGTTTTCTTGATTCTTTTAAGTTCATGGCGTCATCTTTGGATAGTCTGGTTAAGAATCTGCCAAAATCAGATTTGAAAGAAACCGCTCGCTTTTTTCAGGGAGAAAAGTTTGACTTGATGACGCGAAAAGGAGTTTATCCCTATGAGTTCATGGATTCATTTGATAAATTCTCCAAAAAACTTCCTGCGAAAAAAGTCTTCTTTTCCAAACTGAATAACTCGGGGATCACCATAAAAGATTTTCAACATGCAAAACGTGTCTGGTGGAAATGGGAAGTGAAAAACATGGTAGAGTTCCACGATCTTTATTTGAAAACTGATGTGTTGTTGCTGGCTGATGTTGTTGAAAACTTCAGAAAACTTTGTGAAGAAAACTATGGATTGGATCCTGCCCAGTTTTTCACGACCCCAGGGATGGCGTGGAATGCCATGTTGAAAATGACAGGAGTTGAATTGGAACTGTTGAATGACGTTGATATGTTGTTGATGATTGAAAGAGGAATGAGAGGAGGCAACGCAAATGCGTTCAAGAGGCACGCAAAGGCAAACAATCGGTTCATGAAAGATTTTGACGAAACGCAGCCGTCAAAGTTTTTGGTTTATCTGGATGCAAACAATCTTTATGGCTGGGCAATGTCAAAGCCACTTCCAGTTGGAAAGTTCGCCTGGATGGATGATCCGTCGAAATGGAGGGCGTTTGTTGATGGAGAAGATGTGGGATGCATCCTGGAAGTGGATCTGGAATATCCTGAAGAGTTGCATGATGACCACAATGATTTTCCTTTGGCTTCTGAAAGTTTGAAACTGGGAGGAGTGGAGAAGTTGACTCAAAATCTGAAGGACAAAGAAAGGATGGTCCTGCATGGGGAAAATCTGAAACTCTTTCTTTCCCTGGGAATGAAACTGGAAAAGATTTGGAGAGGAATTTCATTTCAGGAAAAAACTTTCATGAAATCTTATATTGACACAAACACAAAGTTGAGAGCAAAGGGGAAAAACGCGTTTGAAAAAGATTTCTTCAAGTTGATGAACAACTCAGTGTTTGGGAAGACAATGGAGAATGTGCGAAAAAGAGTTTCCATTGAACTGGTCAAAGATGTTGAAAGGGCTGAAAAGTTGATCAATAAACCAAACTTTGCTGATGTGCAGATTTTCGATGAATTCTTGATTGGAATCAAGATGAGAAAGACAAAAATCCGCATGAACAAACCATTCTGGATCTTTCCAAAACTCTGATGATTGATTTTCATTTCAAATATGCGAAGAAAAAGTGGAAAGATTTACAGGTCCTTTATACAGACACAGATTCTTTGGTTTATGAGATTGGGACAAAAGATTTTTTTGCTGACATTGCAGATGATGTGCCAAACTGGTTTGATACAAATGACTTTTCTCAAAAACATCCTGCTGTGAAGAACGGCATGCCTATTGTGAAAGAAAATAAAAAAAAGATTGGGTTGATGAAAGATGAATGCAAAGGAGAAATCATAACAGAATTTGTTGCATTGAGACCAAAACTTTATGCTTTCCGGTGGGAAAAAGGGAAAAGAAGAAGTATTCAAGAAAGTTAAAGGAGTGAAGAAATGCGTAAAGAAACAATTGCGATTTGACAACTTTATGGAATGTTTGAAAGGAGATGCAATTCGCAGGAAACAAAATGTTTTCCGCAGCAGGGAACACCATTTGTTCACAGAAAGAATGGAAAAGATCGCGTTGTCTGCAAATGATGACAAACGAGTTGTTCAGGCAAATGGAGTTGACACGCTTGCTTTGGGACATTGGAAGTTGAAATGAAAAGTTGTCAATCAGGGAGGTTTACAACTTTTTCAAAACAAAGTTTTAGAAATGAAAATGAAAAACTGTTTTTCACTTTCATTTTTATTTTTTTTCAAAACTTTGTTTTTGAAACTATGTCAACCTCCCTGATTGACAACTTTTCATTTCCAATCAGGGAGGTTTGAATGAGTTGTCATAAAATCTGGATGGAAACAGTTGACAAAATCCGAAAAAGTGGAATGTAACCAGTTTTTTATCCTAAAAGTCAGCACAAAAACGAAATGAAAAGTTGTCAATCAGGGAGGTTGACATAGTTTCAAAAACAAAGTTTTAGAAATGAAAATGAAAAACTGTTTTTCAATTTCATTTTAATTTTTTTAAAACTTTGTTTTTGAAACTGTGTCAACCTCCCTGATTGACAACTTTTCATTTCGTTTCATTTCATTTTTATGCTGACTTTTAATATAAAAAACTGGTTTCATTCCAAACTTTGTTTTTTTGTAAACCATTTTGTTTCCAAACTTTTGTTTTGTAAACCATTTTGTTTCAAACTTTTGTTTTGTTTCCAAACTTTTGTTTTGGAAACCATTTTGTTTCCAAACTTTTGTTTTGTTTCTAAACTTTTGTTTTGTTTCCAAACTTTTGTTTTGTAAACTATTTTGTTTCCAAACTTTTGTTTTGTAAACTATTTTTTGTTTCCATTAAAATGTGGAAACTGATTGACGTGACAACTAGAAAGACAATCGCAACAGTTGATTCTATGTCTGCTCTCGCTCCCCATATGGAATTGACCAGACAATATATCTGCCGTTGTTTAAAAGCTGGAAAAACAATATTCCACCTCAAAGATGGTAGTCATCTGGAAGTAGTGGAAACTGACGGTGTTGCCAAACCAAAAACTCCACCCAAACCCAAAAGCGTGAAAAGATGGGTTCATCTCAGTTCTTTCGAATATTCTCCTGGTGAGGTTTTGAATATCCAACATTCCCAAGATCCAAAGGTTCCCTTGTCGGATCCCAGATGGAAGAGGATCTGGTTTCAGTTCAGAAATATATTGAAAAAAGAATTGGGTTCTGAATTCAAAGTTGACATCCCAGAAGAAGAAGAAAAAGAAGAACTTGACAACCCAGAAGAAAAAGAAGAAGAAGTTGACAACCCAGAAGAAGAAGAAGTTGACATCCCAGAAGAAAAAAAAGAAGAAGAAGAAGAAGAAGAAGAAGTTGACACCCTAAAAGAAATGGTAGCAGCAAAAGTTGATGAAGAAATAGAAATAATGTTTGCAAAAGAAATGATAGACACTGAGTCTGCTGAACATCGTTGGAGGAAAGATTTTATCCAGGTTTGGGAATACATATTAAACAAGTACAAAGGATTCACTCCCTGGGAAGATAATGATGTGGAAA
Organism: Dendrophyllia cribrosa; assembly: GCA_024195265.1. Lineage (NCBI taxonomy): Eukaryota > Metazoa > Cnidaria > Anthozoa > Scleractinia > Dendrophylliidae > Dendrophyllia > Dendrophyllia cribrosa. Next base: position 24,920,295 of record JAJLRJ010000008.1, on the reverse strand, counting down.
AACTAGCTGGAGAAAATGATAAACAAGTAATATTCAACTTGAACTCAGGCGACGATGAAGTTGTAACCAACTATGAAGATTTTGCTCAGTTTTTTCATGAATGTTGTTATCACTCTTTTCCCAGTGAACAAGAATTCAATGAGCACCTTCCACTGGGACAATGGCGGTTCACTGCTCGAGCTAATTGTTGGGAGAACGATCAAACTTGGCATCGAGTTCTTTTCATTAAAAATGACTAAGTTTTCATTTCCCAGAAATGAAAAATCAATCTTCCCATATTTGACTGTATTTTTTCTCAAAGTTTTCGAGATCCAGTCCCAAGTCAATTACTATCCCATCAACCGCTTCCATTGTTGCAAGAAAATCATCTTGATTGAAATATCCACTTCTCAAAGCAAACCGCAAATCAGTCAAAGTTTTTTCATATGTTGTGAAAGCGAACTTTGTCATCTCGATTTTATTCCCATAGTTTTTCACTTCATTTCCTGTTTTCAACATCAACCCCAAGCCTGAAATCACTCCAAGAATCACAGGGTTCATGGTGACTCCTCCAGCAATCGCACCAATCGCAACCAATGCTGTTGATGATAAGTTGGCAATCAAATTCATCTGTTTGAAATGTTTGTGAGCTCTTTTCAGGCACCAAAACTTTTTGTGATGAAAGCGGTAAAGTTTTTTGATTTCTTCCACTTTTTCTGGGTATAAATCTGGGTTGATGTGGTTGAAGTTGAAAATCTTCTGTTTGGGTTTCTTTCTTTTCATTTTTGGAGAAGAATTCAGATTTCAATCAACATTACAACGCCTGCTGTTTGAATAGTATCGGGTTTTTTAAGAATAATATGTAAATTATCATGCTCACTCACAAAGAAATTGAAAGTATAAGATATATTATGTGTAAGGCCAATCCAGACACCATAAACTTGTACGGTTTGGTCCCCTGCAGAAACTCTCACAGCTGTTCTTGCATGATTCAATACTTTTTGTGGATCACTCGATTTTACTTGCAAACATACCTTTTTGATTGTGTAGTCTACCCCAAAATAATATGGCGAGGCAAGATTATTTGAGAAAAAAATTTTATTAGGGTCTTTGCTGGAATCATATTCCCCAATAATGACTGATCTGGATTTGGGAGTGAAATTCAACAACTTTTGCCCATTCAAATCCAAGTCTCTCTGCATAACCATCTTCCCCGAGTCAAAGATGAAGGGAGAATCATAAACAGAACTTGGCACATCTGCGTGGGATCCGGCAATTCCATAAACGATCAAATGACTTGTTCCCAAAGACGGAGATGATGCTGTTCCCTGCCATTTCAAATCCAAAAAGACAAATTCCGGTGGAGAAATCTGCCATTTATGCATGTGAATGAGTGAGCGAGAATAGTTGGAAAACTTCTTCGTTGATTGTTGATTGATATTCAAACTTGTGGAAACTACATCAACGCTCACATTCGTCATTGCCTCAGGAAAAAACTCAACAACCAAAGTGAACTCCCCTTCCGGTAGATTTCGCATATTAAATCCCATTCTCCCAGAAAACAGATTTGAGGAATCTTTCCCAATGTTCAGCTGAAACGCTTTCTTATTGAAATGATGTGGAGAAGATGGGAAATCCACAACGCCCACAATTTGCAAATCATGCCCATTGAAAGATTCCCCCGCATCACTCATGAGAAAATGAAATGCATCTTTGTCATTTCCAGCGGGGGAAATGGATGTTTCATTCACGAATTTTTTCAAATCGTTTTCTGTTTTGGTTCTGCCAACAGCGATCTCTAAATCGACCCAAGATTTTGACGTTGCATCGTTGTCGTTTATTAGATCCCCCAGATTTGATATTTGATGTGCCCCCATATCGATTGGGCCTATCATTGTTCCTCCAGACTTGGAAAGAACAGTGCCAGCCACAAACCTAATTGATGACTTCACCAATTCAACATGTTGATCGACATAATTTTTATTGGCTGCTTGATCGATTGCTGTCGGGTCTTTCACGTTATAAATGAACTGGGTTCCCATATCTAAGCTTGTTTCCATTGGAAACGTTTCTTTTCGGCTGAGAAAAACATTTTTTGCGTCATCATAGGAGATCAGATTGTTATAGTTCGCGGAAAGATCACCATAAGTTTGTTGTTTTGAATGCGTGACATGGAAAAGTCCTTTTAAATCCACGTCTTTCGTTACTTCATGCGTTGGAGCAGGTGCGTTTGGATGAAACTTTTTCAGCGTTATCATATTTACTGCTGACAAATCTTGGTTTTCATCAGTATCAAGATTTGTGATTAGTTTCCGATCCATGTCAATCTCTCCAGGAAGAATCAGTTTCTTTCCCCTGAGATCCAAGTCTCCTGTCATATGGGAGGATCCATCAACTTGCAAAGAATCTGCTCTCACTTGAACTAATTGGGTATTGGTCGATGTTTTGAGTGAGTCAACTTGATGTTTTGTGACTGCTTCTGCATTTCCTGTTCCTTCAGCGACATTGACCAGTTTTCTGTTTGACATGTCATAATCTCCTGTGGATGTCAGCTTAAAACCAACTCCTGGCAATCCATCTCTTCCATCTCTTCCATCTCGACCTCCCTGTGAGGTGTGTGTTTCAGAAAGTAATCCATTTGAGTAGCTCATTTTATATTGTTTCATCAAAGTTTTTAGCCATGAATTTCCTTGGTTTATCCACATAGAGGAAAGAAAACGGATCACGCGTGGCTTTCACATAATCTTCTTTCTTGATGTTGTTTTCCCTGCAGATTGCAGTGATTTCTTTGTTGCTTGGAAATTCAAAAATGCAAAGATGTGAACAATTCAGGCGGATATCTTTTGGTGTTTGAAAATAACTTTGTGAAAGATAAATCACAGAACAATTCTTGTGCCTGCCCTGGATGAAATAATCAATCAATGGCTTTTGGTTTTTCTCACAAACAAAATCATCGAAAACAACCAGTTTTTGATTCTCCCCAGATAATTCAGAAACTGGGATAATTTCATCCGAGGATGCTTCCACAATATCATACCCAGCTTCTTTGCTGATTGGGCGAAATGTTTTCAGCAGATGTTGATATTTGGCTTGATCTAGATTTTTCGCATAGAGATAAATCTTATCGTAGAAAAGCAAGCGGAGAATCATATCCAGGAGAACGTTTGTTTTTCCAGATCCTGAAGGACCACAGATCAACATTCTGAAAGTTCGATCCGGCATGAAGGAATGCAACTGCCGAAAGTTTGTGATTGGGTCCTGACAATCATAATTTGGAAACTTCATTTTAAGTCCCCAAAGACAAATTCGGATGTTCAACATCATGTTCTTCATCCAAATTCATGTTTGTGGACTTAAAATGAGTTTATTGAAATGGAATGAAATGACCAAAAGCAAATCTGTTTTGGGCAAAAAAATCAACTTTGTTCACAATGCAATCACCCAGAAAAAGTTGGGTGAAGAGACAAGCCAAACTGGACTGGAAAAAATGTTTCGTCCCATAACAGCAAAACTAGATGAGGTTGTTGTGTCGAATTTGAGACAGCCATCCTTGCCAATTCGAAGGAGGAAACAACCAACAACCTCAAAAGTCGATCCAGGCATAGATTATTATCCAGAAGTCGATCCATTTGAAGAGATGGATATTGGCAGTTTGTTGGATGATGATGAGGTCGTTTCACCGCAAGCTGAAAAACAAGTCCCACAAACTTTTTTGGGAGAATTGAGGGAAGAGTTTGGAGGTGATCCACCTCCATATGAAGATGAAATTCCTGATTACTCTTTGGAGCCTGAGGATGAAGAACAAGAAAAGAAAAAGAAAGCAGAAAAAGACACAAAGGATGAGAAAGAACATCAAGAGGTTGCAGATGGATATCTAACTGAATTGGAGATTGATACTTATAACACAGTGGATTGGGTCCTTTCTGACCCAACTTTCACAGCAAAACAGAAACAAAATTATCTTGAGCAAAACATTCTTGCTGATGCAAAACATAGAAGAAACCAATTAAAAGGGTATAAAGCTGCTTGGACTAAAAGATTCAAAAACAAAGAAATAGCTGAACAGACAATGAGAAAGGAGCATGGAAAAAATAGACCGTTCCTTCAAAGTTCTGAATGAATATATAAAACATTACAACAAGAAAGCCAAAACATTTCAAGGTTCTGGAATGACAACCCGAAGAAAAAAAGGTGGAGCCATCCGCTTTTTCTCCAATCCCAAAGAACTTCTCCAGAAACTTGAGGTCATCATTGGCTCCATTCTTGCTGGGAATACAAATCTAGCAATCAGAAACACTGGAGTGGGCATTCTTGATCTTCTCCTGAAAGAGTCAGTGATCAATAAATCCCAACATGAAAAGCTCTTCAGAAACTATTTCAAAACATAAAATGGAAAGAGAAATTGTTTTATCATCTTACGCTGTTAAGAACAGACAAAACAAACCTGAAAATTTCACAACAAAATTTAATCGTCCAATTATTCTTGACCCAAATGATCAATATGTTGTTGGGTTGAAACGAATCATCAATATGAGTTTTACGTGGTATAACATAAATCCACAATATGAAAATCAACTGATCAGGTTTTCCTCTGATGGTGGGAAAACATTTTCCGATATTGCTTTTCCTGCTGGAGTTTGGGAGTATTCTGGGATAAATGATTTCATTCAAAAAGCAACAGTGGTGAAAGTCGCTGGAAAAGAGGATGTTTTTCCAATCAATCTGGCCTTCAGCAATGAAACTTTCAGAGTGACAATAACACTGGCTGAAAATTATCAACTGGATTTCACCCAATCGAATTTCGGGGATCTTGTGGGGTTTGATAAAAAGATTCTGAAGGAGAAAGTTAATGTTGGCCCCAAAGTTCCAAATCTCAGTCAAGATACTGATATGTTGAACATTCATTGCGATTTGACAAATGATTCACTTGTGGATGGGGAAGAGACTGACATCATCTATTCCTTTTCCACATCTGTTCTGCAGGCATCATATAGTTTTGAGCGCGAACCCAGAAAAATAGCATTCTGCCCTGTGAATAAAAACACGATCAGCTCAATTCGGATGTATATCACAGACGGGAAAAGAAGAATTGTTAACCTGAATAGGGCAGACACAGCATTCACGTTGATATTAAAAAAAAGACTATAAAATGAAAGCATATGAATTTTCTCGTTATTACCATCCCAAACTGGGGAAGTTTGTTTATAAGCACAAAGGAACAGGAATTATTTTTGATTCCATCTTCAAGCCACTGAAAAAGATGGCAGCACCAACAATGAAAGGAATTCTCAAGAAAGTTGCGAAACCATTTGCTAAAAAAGCATTGGACGCAGGAATTTCTCACGCTGGAGAAAAACTTGGCAAAGCAGCAGTTGAAAAATCAGGTGATTTGATTATGAAAAAACTGGGAAACATGAAGATTGGAAAACCATGTGCGAAACGAGGACGAAAACCACAATCACTCTCGGCTTCGCTCCCTGTGAAACAACCACAGAGAGAAACTGCAAATGACATCCTGAATAGACTGATCAGTGGCCAAGGAATTTAAAATAATCTATCAAAATGGCTTTTCGATCGAATGAATATCTCCAAAGAAATGAATTAGTAAGATTCCAGTTGGATGATGTACTCAGAGCCCCAGCAAATGGGCAAGCACAAGGAAAAAATAGTTATAAATTCACCATCAATGACAGATCGGCGTTTTATGACTGGCATAACGCTTATTTTGAAGTGCAATTTCAACTCCAGAAATTAGCAGATGGTGCTGGATATGCTGCTGCTGATAGGATAACAGTCATAAATGGCTCACATTCCCTGATAAAACACATGACCATCAGATCTGCAGGGAAGATTGTTTACGAACCTGACAATCTGCATAAAGTTACTTTTGTTAAAAATCTGTTGGAATACTCAGATGACTTCAGCAGATCAGTAGCAAAGAACAGTTTCTGGTATTTAGATGTGAATGCAACAACAGCTGCGAATAACACAGGATTTGAAGCGAGACGACTGCAAACTCAAGCTCTTCGAAACAATGGAACTGGAGGGGCAAAAAATGTCAACACGATTATTCCCCTGAATCGTTTCTCCTTTTTCGAAGAACTGGAAGACAGGATATTGGTCCCAATGCAACTACAATTTGAAATTAATCTTCAACAGGATTCTGAATTAATTCATATGGCAAATGGTACAGATCCTGGAAGAGTTGTTATCAACAGATTTTTGCTTTGGGTGCCAAGATTAACGCCAAAAAATTCTCTTTATGACAAATTTGTGAGTTCATTCCTGAAAGAATCGCAATGGAAGTATCTGAGGGAGACATATGAACAATCAGCTCCTGCACGATCATCAGGGTTCTTCCAGATTTCAGCGAGCATTGATAATGTAAGGCATATTTTTGTCTGGCTGAAAAGAACAGCTCCACCCAATGATGACCCTGCAGAAGACTCTCCATATTTGATGAATACTTTCAAGCTGAATGCAGCAGATGCAAACTCATCCTTGTCAACTTGCAGATTGGAGTATGGAAATGGAGTGTTTTATCCTGAAACTGACTATGACACAGAATCAAAAGTCAGAATCTTCAATGATGTCATGGCTTATGCAATGAGGAAAAATGACTTCAACACTGGGACTCAGTTGAATTTGGCTAACTTTCAATCACTTTATAGCCTCATTTATTTCGACTTGTCTTACCAAGCTGAAAAACCAACAAGAGACCCCAAGCAGTTGATATTTCGATATACGCTGAATGCTAATGCGACTGCGAACTTCAATGTGCATGCAGTGGTTCTCTATGAGGAAACAGCTAAGATTGATAAAATTGGAAATGAATTAGTCATTGCCTAAAGCGGAGCGGAGCGGAGCGAAAACATATGTTATCATTAAAAATGACAACATATCACCCATATAAAATAAATTTGTCTGAAGGGCAAAAACAAAAGCTTGGAAGAGCATTCAGAACAAACACTCCTGTTACCCTGAGATTGGGACGAAATCAAACAAGTGGAAGTGATGAACTGATGCTGACAGCCAATCAAATTAAAAGAACTGACAAAGCCGCAGCTTTGGGAAAGGGAGTTGAGATAAAGATATCGAAAACGCAAATTAGAAAAGTGACGAAACAAGGTGGAAGTCTGTTTTCTGCTATTGTTCCTCTTGCCAGAACACTGGTGCCTACTTTGGGAAAGACACTTGGACTGTCAGCATTAGCTGGTTTGGCGAGTGAAGGAGCAAGTCAAGTTGTGAAAGCAATCAGTGGAAAGGGAGCGCAGCGACCGCGACTGCAGGGAGCGGGCCAAGTGGGTGGATTTCTCATTCCCCAAAATAAAATTCAGAAACTGACTGACAATAAACATTTGTTGACATCAAAACAGAAACAGGATATTTTAACTGCCCTGCAATCAGGAGGACAAGTTGTTGTGAAACCAACCAAAACACAATCTGGTGGATTGTTGGGGACTGTGCTGGCATCCATTGGCGTTCCACTGGCACTTGACATGACATGGTTAAGAATTTATTTGGGAAAGGGAGCGGGAGAGGTGCTCCCAGAGTTGGACGTCCAAAAGGAAAGGGGGCACCAAGAGTTGGGCGTCCAAAAGGAAAAGGAGCTCCAAGATTGGGAACCCCTTGGGCACGGCCTCCTTCATTCATCGGAAGCTGGGGACGAAACTCGGTTGGTATGGGCAAAAAAAAATCAAAAAAGGGCAAAGGACTTCTACTGGGATCGAAAAGTCCATTCAACAACATCCCACTTCTCGGGGCAATATTGTGAAGCGAGCCTGGCGAAAGCCGAGATTTGTAAACAATCCCCTGAACAATGTGGATCTCATGAAGTGGATTGATTTTCTGGAGATTCCCAACTTCAAAGGCATCTTTGCGAGAGATCAATTCATGCCACAAAAACACACTCCCTGTATTATTAATTTGGATTCACTGAAAAATGCAGGAACTCATTGGGTTTGTTGCGCTCCAGGGAAAAAATTCACATGGTATTTTGACTCTTTTGGAATGGGATTTCCACAAGAATTCAAAAGCAACAAACCGGTGATTTGGAACAGCAGTCAGTATCAAAATATCAACAGTGTCCTTTGTGGGTATTATTGTCTTTATTTCCTCCATCAATGGTCGCAGGGAAAAGACTTCTATGATATTCTCCAGCCTTTCAGTTTGACTGATACAATGCAAAATGAAAGATTCATAAAAGAATATTTCGATTGAAAATGAAGTCATATTGCGTGAAGGAGAAGAAACAAACTGACTGTGTGGGTCCAACTGGAACCATGACTGCAAAAAATGGGAGAAAGATGTGGTTTTGTCATTGCGCTTCCTGTGGAATAAAGAAAACAAGATTTGTTAAAAAGTCGGGAAACTAAGTCTGCCCTCACAAGGTGGGGGCATTGGAGAATTGGCTTTGACTGGTTTTGCTCATGCAATTCCATGGTTGGGAAAGAAAACAGTTGAAATGGGAAGATATGGGGCAAGTGAGTAGGTAATATAAGGCTGTACCCGGTGCATCTCGGGCCCATGTAGTTTTTAACGTAAAATCACAAATACGGAGCTCTTTGGATATTTTTTAAATATCCCCATTTGACAAATGCATCGCCAATTTCAACACAATTTATAATCCCCTAAATTTAACACAGTTTTTATTCTGTTTCTTTTTAACAGTAATGAACAGAATTGTCATTTAGCCATTTGCAAAATCTAAATATTTTCTCATAGCCTCACAAACTTTCGTACATTTTCGAAGTGCGTCATGCTGTTTCTTTTTATCAGTCAATATTCATTTATTTTTCTCCCCACATCTTCATTCTGTTTGAATTGTTACAAAAATCCCCATGCATTGACTCAATTCTGATATTTGAAATTCTTGATGAGCCAGATTTTCCTCCAGACATTTGAACTACGGGCCCTCGATCCCCACCGGGTACAGCCTTTTATTACCTACTGTATCAAAATATTCGTTTTATCTCTCTGTCTTTTTTTCTTCCAGATTTCTGGGAGAAAAAGAGAAAAGTTGAAATCGATTTCCAAAGTTGTCAATCAGAGAGGTTTACAACTTTTCCAAAACAAAGTTTTGGAAATGAAAACGAAAACTGTTTTTTTATTTCATTTTCTTTTCAACAAAAAAGTTTTCTCCCAAACTTGTGTCAATCTCCCTGATTGACAACTTTTGAAAGTTTTTTTTGTTGTCAATCAGGGAGGTTGACACGTTGTTGAAAACAAGATTTTATTTTGAAAAAAAAGTTTTTGTTTTTCAGAAAACTTTTTTCATTTCAAAAAGTTTTCTCCCAAACTTATGTCAACCTCTCTGATTGACAACAAAATAATTTGGAAATCAAATTATTTCTTGAAAAAATGTCTGATTCAGAAGATGAAGATGAAATCTATTCTCCTGAACTTGTTCAAGATACTTTCACAACCACATGGCAAAATCCAAGAAACCAAAGACTGGATCATTTCAAAGATATCATACGCCAAAATCAAGGGAAAAGAAAACCAAAAACAGATGAGGAGAAAGAGCAAGCTTATGCAAAACAACTTGATTTGCGGAAAGAAGAAATTCTCTCTCAAATACCTCTCCAGGAAATCACAAGAAAGAAAGTCAGAGACTTTGCAAAAGAAGCGAAATGGAAAACAAATGGAAATGAACATGAAATCTTCAATCACATAACCAATCACGATGGAAATGACTATGAACATCTTGAACCGTTTCTCGTTGACGATTTCAAGCATTTCTTGTTGGCATATAACGACCATCGTCCAAACAGAAAAAAGTTCCTGAATGTCAACCAAGTTCTTTTCTCCCTGTTGAAAAAGAATGGGTTCAATCCCAATGAAGATGACTTCAAACTTCTTAAAATGTCAGAAAGCAGAGAAAAACAAGAGAGCATCATCCGAAACATTTTTGAAAGAAATAATTGGGAAGAAAATGGAAGCCAGTGATCATGAAGATTGTTCTACATGCTCGGAAGAGGAAGAAAGAAGTCAAGATGAAACTCCCACAACTTCAGATGAGGAGTTTATTGTTTCCGATTCAGAGATGGAAGAAGCAGAAGCAGAGGAAGAAGAAGAAGATCATTTTGAAATTCTTTATGAATCATTTGTCAATCTCCAGGAGGAAAACAAGATTCTGAAAAAGGAACTCGAAAAACAAGGTTTGATTCTCTGGGAAATTCAGCAGAAAATGCAATGATTTAATATCCAAGATATTAAATCAATCCAAATAAGTTTGGAACAACATCATATCCTCACATGTCTCCCTGTATTTTTTGATTGTGATAAGATCGCTACATGTTTTTTTAATTTCTTTCAAATAAGATTCCGCTGGAGACTTTTTGAGAAGTGAGTTGAGAAGATCTGTAATTTTCTTCTCGATTTCTTTCACTTTTTTATATTTTTCAGCAAGTTTGTCTTCTTCTCTACGACCTCGAAAATCATCCAATGCCCAGTTGAGATCTTATGTTCTTAAAAGGTAAAGTTCGTGGTTATTAAATCGGTCTCTAATATTCATTTTAAAGAAGGAAAATCTTTTTCATCCTCATCTTCTTCATTTTTATCCTCATAATCATCGAATAATGAGGCAGTTTGAACAGTTTCTTCCACAAGAACTTCATCAACAATCGCTGTGATTGATCGGACGTTTCCGCAGAAAAGATGTTTGGTAGAAAAGACGACTTGACCAAAAAGTGGAACACCAATGAGTTCTTTTTGTTTCAGGATGGGTTTTTTCTTCTTCTCATCAACCAACTCCCAAAAACGACAAGAGAAATCTGTTTTGGGGCGTTTTGAGGGATAAATCTTTGCAAAGATCTTTTCCTGCTCAGATTTATCCACTTTCAGGAGAGCGAAATCTCCATCACGAAACTTGGCAAAAGATGGACTAAGTTTTCTCACTTCATCTCGTTTTTCAACAGCTGCTTTATTCAAATGAGTTTCCAGATTTCTGAAAAATGAAATGTTTTCTTCTGGGAGATTTATTCCCAATGAAAAAGAATCTCCTTCATGAGCAAAGATTTTAAACTTTGTTTGAAGTTTCAGTTGAAGTGGTTTGTCATTGAGAGAACATGGGAGAAGATAATATGTGATATTTCCAGATGATCTTTTAATGGGATCTTTGAGGATGACTTTGGAAATAGAAACTTTTTCGGGATTCATTTTCTTAGTGAAGAAAAAAAATCATTTCCAAATCCATTTTTCAACAAACTTTCTATCTTCTTCAGTTTTCATTGGAAGAAATCCTGTCGCCATATCCACAGCTTTCTGAAAGTTGATTTCATTTTCAACTCCATTCATCCATCTGATTTCTGCATCAGTCAATTCGCATGCTATGTGAAATTTGGGATGAATCCAACTTGCATGGTTTTTCATTTCTTCCAGTGGGATTTGGGTTTCTTCTACAGAAAAGAAATCTTGTCCTGCGATTGTGAAAAGTTTTTCCTTCTTCATTTTCTGTCCATTGGATAGAAAATTCAAAACGTGACTTGAAAAACTTCTAGGTGTTTATCCATATTAGCCGACGCAGTTGAAACTAATCTGGGGACTCCTTTTCCTGAGCAAGCCTGAAGGAGTTTGTTGTGCATAGTTTTCTCTTTCATCAAATCGAGAAACTTTTCCAGTCTGGGAGATTTCCAAGTAACTTCATGAGATTTTTCATTTGCATCCAGAAAATGCGTTCTTTTCTTGCAGAGTTGATTGAAAAAAAATGTTCTGGACAAGCCAAATCTTTCCTGAATTTTCTCTGCACAGAAAAAATCTTCTCCATCAATCTGGATAAATGGTGCATCATCTTCCTCCTGAATCCAAAAAGTTTTTTTATCAGCTCGTCGGAAATATTTGGTGTTGTCTGATTTCAAAACTCTCAAAATCGTTTTCGATGGGAGTCCAGCTTGTTCCTGGGCTTCTTTGAATGTGAAAAAAGTTTGCTTTTCTTTTCCTTCCTCTTGGATTGAAAACTTCATTTTAAATAGGGAAAAAATCTTTTTACCCCATTTAAAATGGCAACTTTGAATGCATTGAAATCATTTGCGAGATCATCCGGATTGCGAGGTTGGTCTAGATTGAGGAGAGATGACCTGGTGAACTTTTTGATTGAAAATCTTTGGACTGGAGGTGGAAAAACAACCCAGAAAAACCTTTTGGATGAAGAAATTAAAAAAATCGATGTGCCTATTCTCCTTCCGGAACGCAGAAAAGTTCTTCCTAGCAGAATTCCACCAGTCATCCAAAGACAAACAGCAAATATTTCTGACTGGGCAAAATGGCTGGAAAGTGTAACTGAACCAGAAATAAGGAGAAAAACAACTCCGGCTGTTGAAAGATTAAAAAAACAGATTTCTAAATTGTGGGGGCAAACGGTTGTTGTTGAAGAACAAAAATCAGCTTTGAAAGGATTTGTCAAACAATTCGTTATCCCAGGGGATGATTCTCCAACTCCACAAGATTTTCGTCGGAAAGTGAAACACCAGGTTGTTGAAATCATTCAGCAAAACCGACAAACAAAAGTCAAATGCATTCTCACTTCTCTTCTGCAAAAGCCAGATTTGGATGGAGATGGCACAATCACAGAAACACCGTTCTCCCATTCAAAGCTGAAAAGAAATCTGGCAGGAAACAACGCGTCTCAGTTGTTTGATGAAATGGCTGGAGAAATGTTGATCAACCTTGAAAACTTCAATCAAAGAGGGTCCAACTGGGTGTTTGAAAAAGTGGTTGAATTATCCTTGCACGTCGTTCGCTGGACGCCACTGGGAGGATCGTCTTGGATTCCTCTTCCAACTGAAATCGCTAAAAAGAACGCTGTCATCAACATGAAAAACACAGATGAAATGTGTTTTAAATGGTGCGTTGCAAGAGCGATGAACTGGGTTGAACAGAATCCTGAAAGAATCACGCGTTTGTTGAGACAACAAGCTGACAAGTTTGATTGGACTGACATTTCATTTCCAACCACTCTGGAAGATATTTCCAGATTTGAAAGAAAAAACAGCCACATCTCAATCAATGTTTTTGGTTGGGATAAAAAACTTTTTATCCTGAAAGCAACTGAAAAAGAAAAAAGAAACCACATCGATCTGTTGTTTCTGAAAAAAGAATTTCAAACACATTTTTGCATTATCAAAAACTTTTCCAGACTGGCAGCTTCACAAGTTTCTAAAACAAACAGAAAAAGATTTTTCTGCAAAAGATGTCTCAATTCATTTCCTAGCGAAGACAGCCTGGCAAAACACAAACGCAACTGCGGTGAATTTGAAGTGACAAATGTTGAAATGCCGGAAGGAGAAAAATGTTCTTTCCGAAACTTTTCTAAGATGATTCATGTTCCTGTTGTGGGTTATGCAGATTTTGAGTCAATTTTGAAACCTGTTGAAGATGCTGGAAGAATGAAACAAACGCAGAAAATACAAGAGCATCTTCCATGTGGATTTGCGTTTCATCTTGTTTCTCCATTTCTGGAAACACAACCTGTTCTGCAAAGAGCAGGAAGTGAAAAGGAATCAGCTGAACTCCCCAAAGAATTTATCAAACAACTCATAGCAGAAGTCAAACAGGCTCAACTGAAACTGAAACCAAAACCCATGTCGCCGCTCACTCCAGAAGAATGGAAGATTTTCAACGCAACTTCGATTTGTTGGTTGTGTAGAGATGAATTTGAAAAAGAGGGAGAAAAGATGAAAGTGCGAGATCATTGCCACTTTACAGGAAAATTCAGAGGCGCGGCTCATCGCTCTTGCAATAGAATGTTTCAAAAACCAAAATTTACTCCAGTGTTTTTTCACAATCTAGCCAACTATGACTCACATCTTTTTGTGCGAGCTTTGGGTTTGGTGGATGAAATTCTGGAGATCCAGTGCATTCCCAACAACGAAGAGAAATATATTTCTTTCTCCCTGAAGTTTGAGTTGAAAAGGGAAAAAACTCAGGATGGAAAAGAAAGGATCATCAAACATGAAATCCGTTTTCTTGATTCTTTTAAGTTCATGGCGTCATCTTTGGATAGTCTGGTTAAGAATCTGCCAAAATCAGATTTGAAAGAAACCGCTCGCTTTTTTCAGGGAGAAAAGTTTGACTTGATGACGCGAAAAGGAGTTTATCCCTATGAGTTCATGGATTCATTTGATAAATTCTCCAAAAAACTTCCTGCGAAAAAAGTCTTCTTTTCCAAACTGAATAACTCGGGGATCACCATAAAAGATTTTCAACATGCAAAACGTGTCTGGTGGAAATGGGGAGTGAAAAACATGGTAGAGTTCCACGATCTTTATTTGAAAACTGATGTGTTGTTGCAGGCTGATGTTGTTGAAAACTTCAGAAAACTTTGTGAAGAAAACTATGGATTGGATCCTGCCCAGTTTTTCACGACCCCAGGGATGGCGTGGAATGCCATGTTGAAAATGACAGGAGTTGAATTGGAACTGTTGAATGACGTTGATATGTTGTTGATGATTGAAAGAGGAATGAGAGGAGGCAACGCAAATGCGTTCAAGAGGCACGCAAAGGCAAACAATCGGTTCATGAAAGATTTTGACGAAACGCAGCCGTCAAAGTTTTTGGTTTATCTGGATGCAAACAATCTTTATGGCTGGGCAATGTCAAAGCCACTTCCAGTTGGAAAGTTCGCCTGGATGGATGATCCGTCGAAATGGAGGGCGTTTGTTGATGGAGAAGATGTGGGATGCATTCTGGAAGTGGATCTGGAATATCCTGAAGAGTTGCATGATGACCACAATGATTTTCCTTTGGCTTCTGAAAGTTTGAAACTGGGAGGAGTGGAGAAGTTGACTCAAAATCTGAAGGACAAAGAAAGGATGGTCCTGCATGGGGAAAATCTGAAACTCTTTCTTTCCCTGGGAATGAAACTGAAAAAGATTTGGAGAGGAATTTCATTTCAGGAAAAAACTTTCATGAAATCTTATATTGACACAAACACAAAGTTGAGAGCAAAGGGGAAAAACGCGTTTGAAAAAGATTTCTTCAAGTTGATGAACAACTCAGTGTTTGGGAAGACAATGGAGAATGTGCGAAAAAGAGTTTCCATTGAACTGGACAAAGATGTTGAAAGGGCTGAAAAGTTGATCAATAAACCAAACTTTGCTGATGTGCAGATTTTCGATGAATTCTTGATTGGAATCAAGATGAGAAAGACAAAAATCCGCATGAACAAACCAGTCTTCGTTGGGATGTCAATTCTGGATCTTTCCAAAACTCTGATGATTGATTTTCATTTCAACTATGCGAAGAAAAAGTGGGAAGATCTACAGGTTCTTTATACAGACACAGATTCTTTGGTTTATGAGATTGGGACAGAAGATTTCTTTGCAGACATTGCAGATGATGTTCCAAAATGGTTTGACACAAATGACTTTTCTCAAAAACATCCTGCTGTGAAGAATGGGTTGCCTATTATGAAAGAAAACAAAAAAAAGATTGGGTTGATGAAAGATGAATGCAAAGGAGAAATCATAACAGAATTTGTTGCATTGAGACCAAAACTTTATGCTTTCCGGTGGGAAAAAGGGAAAAGAAGAAGAATTCAAGAAAGTCAAGGGAGTGAAGAAATGCGTAAGAAACAATTGCGATTTGACAACTTTATGGAATGTTTGAAAGGAGATGCAATTCGCAGGAAACAAAATGTTTTCCGCAGCAGGGAACACCATTTGCTCACAGAAAGAATGGAAAAGATCGCGTTGTCTGCAAATGATGACAAACGAGTTGTTCAGGCAAATGGAATTGACACGCTTGCTTTGGGACATTGGAGGTTGAAATGAAAAGTTGTCAATCAGGGAGGTTTACAACTTTTTCAAAACAAAGTTTTAGAAATGAAAATGAAAAACTGTTTTTCAATTTCATTTTTATTTTTTCAAAACTTTGTTTTTGAAACTATGTCAACCTCCCTGATTGACAACTTTTCATTTCCAATCAGGGAGGTTTGAATGAGTTGTCATAAAATCTGGATGGAAACAGTTGACAAAATCCGAAAAAGTGGAATGTAACCAGTTTTTTTATCCTAAAAGTCAGCACAAAAACGAAATGAAAAGTTGTCAATCAGGGAGGTTGACATAGTTTCAAAAACAAAGTTTTAGAAATGAAAATGAAAAACTGTTTTTCAATTTCATTTTAATTTTTTTAAAACTTTGTTTTTGAAACTGTGTCAACCTCCCTGATTGACAACTTTTCATTTCGTTTCATTTCATTTTTATGCTGACTTTTAGGATAAAAAACTGGTTTCATTCCAAACTTTCTGTTTTTTGTAAACCATTTTGTTTCCAAACTTTTGTTTTGTAAACCATTTTGTTTCCAAACTTTTGTTTTGTAAACCATTTTGTTTCCAAACGTTTGTTTTGTTTCCAAACTTTTGTTTTGTTTCCAAACTTTTGTTTTGGAAACCATTTTGTTTCCAAACTTTTGTTTTGTTTCTAAACTTTTGTTTTGTTTCCAAACTTTTGTTTTGTAAACTATTTTGTTTCCAAACTTTTGTTTTGTAAACTATTTTTTGTTTCCATTAAAATGTGGAAACTGATTGACGTGACAACTAGAAAGACAATCGCGACAGTTGATTCTATGTCTGCTCTCGCTCCCCATATGGAATTGACCAGACAATATATCTGCCGTTGTTTAAAAGCTGGAAAAACAATATTCCACCTCAAAGATGGTAGTCATCTGGAAGTAGTGGAAACTGACGGTGTTGCCAAACCAAAAACTCCACCCAAACCCAAAAGCGTGAAAAGATGGGTTCATCTCAGTTCTTTCGAATATTCTCCTGGTGAGTTTTTGAATATCCAACATTCCCAAGATCAATGGTTCCAGTAGTGGGTAGAGGGCTTCTCAAATACCATTTTTTTGGCTGATTTCCAATTTGTTGCCTCGATAAGCAATTTTTTCGAGCGAAGTGAGAAACAATTGCTTATCGAGGCAACAAATTGGAAATCAGCCAAAAAAATGGTATTTGAGAGAAGCCCTCTACCCACTACTCGGAGCCTCAGGCTCAAACACCCGTAAGAGGGAGTCAAATGCGTTTTCCCCGATCCCACCCGCAACTGCAAGCGGGGCATCACCAATTGAAGAAATTAAAAACCCTTATATATACGCAATGCCACAACCCCGGCGAAGGCGGCGTGATGACGATCAACGCGAGCTGATTGCCTGGCTAGACGAACAGGCGCGAAATATCGAGAGGATTGAGCCTGCCGGCGAGATCGAACCTCAAAACAACCCCCCGGATCTGGATTTTCAACAATTTGTTCAACTCTATGATCGGGTTGATCAATGGGTTGAACAAGGCAGACGAACATTCCGGTTTCGCTTTGTAAACAATCTCGAAAATTCTCTTGTCGCCAGAATTTTGAACAAAATCAAGCAACATGTTCACACACGACACTCAATCAATTTACGGTTCACATTCGAGTTACGAAACACTGAAACCGAGGAGTTGAGAATGTTTTATCAAAACAACCACAACAGTCGTTGGCTATCCACTCTTTCCGAGACACGACAGTGGCTGCAAGCCCAGGAAGAGCTTCGTCTTCAAAACGCAAGACTCAACAGACCTGACACCAAATGGGTTTACGAGCGCACTGCCCTGCTTGATGTCAAAGTCGTGTTGGATCGACAACCCTTGCAAATAGGCCTCGGGCGTCTTCCTGATTGGATTCGCAACAAAAGAGAAGTCATTGCCCTTGACAATTTCAACGACAATCTTTGTCTCTTTCGTTGCTTGGCTGTCCATCGAGGAGCCCGTATAGATCGTTCAACTCGCAGATCCAGAGAACTCGCAGAAAGCTTCTTCGCCCTTTATCCAGGGCTTCGAGGTCAGCTAAATTTGCGGCACCTCTCTAAAATCGAAAAGCATTTCAAGCAAGGAATTGCCGCATATCTTGTTCACCCCAATGGCGACTTCACTTTATCTTACACCCCTGCGAATTACAACGAGGTGGGCACTTCAACCATGATTATCGGCATTTATGAGGACCACTCCTTCTTGATCACCAACATCAATAAAGTCACAAACAATTACACTTGTGGCGAGTGCGGCGGGAGGTTCATACGTGCTGCTCATTTAACTCGCCACTCCAAGACGTGTACTCGTGGCCAAACCAAAATCGACTGCCCCGGGAAACGTATCCTCCCTCCGGAGTCAGCTTTTGAGAAAGCCTTTTACCCAGAAGGAGGTTTCGGTGTCAAGGGTGTGTGCTGGCTGGAGTGGGAGGCGAAACAGGCCGGTATTCACATCCACCATCACAGATGCGGGCATATTTGTGGGGCCCCAGTCGATGGCTATCACCCAGAAAGCAAGACAGTTTTTCAGTTCCACGGATGTCACTGGCACGGTTGCGAGGAATGTTACCCCGAGGGAACGAGGGACGAAGCGATTCATGTTGACCGAAGGGGCAACACAATCACAAGGGCGATTGCTTACCAAAAGACTCTGCAACGAACTCAGTTTCTTCGAGATGCTGGGTACACCGTGATGGAAAGGTGGGAGCATGAACGGCCTGCCCCCTGGTGGAATGATCGTTGCCCACAGAAAAGAAACAAAACATATCCCCACGCGATCGTCTATGACTTCGAAGCGTACCAGGACAAGACCAAGGCAGCCCGTCCTACACACGATCTCTCTTATGAAAGCGAGCATGTGCCCATCTCAGTCTCCATTGCCGACACGTTGAACCCTGAGCCTGAGTACATTTGCTCCAAAGATCCTGACGAGCTTATCAGGTTGTTTTATACCTCCCTGGAGCGGCGAAGCGAAGCCATCCGAGAAGACGTGGCTGTAAAATACATGCCCCCAGACCTTGAGAATCTTCCTGAGAAGCAACTCAAACTCATCGACAAATGGTGCAACCAAGTGCCTGTGGTCGGCTTCAACTCAGGCCATTACGATCTCAAGCTTATCCGCAAGTACTTTGTTACTCATCTCGCTGGCGAGAACGAGGTCTTCGCCGCGGAGAAAGAGGGGCGCATCATGTTCATCAACACCCCCAGCTACAAGTTCTTGGACATCATGAATTATTTGGCCCCAGGCATCACGTACGACAAGTGGGTCAAGACGTATGGAGCGACACAGGCCAAGTCCTGGCTTCCATACGAGTGGTTTGACAGCGCTAACAAGCTGGATTTCCCGGGGCTTCCTCCATACGAGTGCTGGTACTCACAACTCAAAAAGGCCTTCGTTCTTTCTCGCGAGGAGCACGAAGAATGCAATCGCATCTTCCACGAGAAAGGTATGAAGACATTCGGAGACTGGCTTGAGCATTATAACAATCTCGACGTGTCTCCCTTCCTCGAAGCTCTCCAAACGATGAAGGGCTTTTACACGGGCCTCGGGGTGGACATCTTCAAAGACGTGGTCTCCTTGCCAGGAGTATCAATGCAATACGTCTTGCGAGGTTCGTTGAGAGGTCGCAATGCTCCAGCCCTATACGCCCCCGGCCCAGAAGCGTACGCAATGCTGAAGGGGGCTGTGGTTGGCGGGCCAAGCCTAGTCTTCACCCGCAAACACGTAAGCGGCGAAACCCGTATCCGTTCTCACAAATACGGCGACTTAGCGCGCATCACGAAACGGATTGTGGGGTTCGATGCTAACTCCCTTTACCCAAGCACGATGCTGCAGAAGATGCCCTGTGGTAAAGAGAAGGTTGTGCATTACGATGCTCCGGAGCAGGCGGCGAGAGCTCTTGAAATGAATCTGAGGCTGCATACAAGCGGATGGTTCGGGTTTGCGGAAGTGGACATCGAAGGCCCCCAAGAGTTGTGGGAGCAGTTTGAAGAGTTTCCCCCGCTCTTCATCAACCAAGCAGTGCCTGACGAATTTGTTCCACAGCATATGCACGATTACCTCCAAGAAAGTGGTCGAACCCGCTTTCCCGACCAGAAAAAGCTTCTGGGTGTGTTGTCAGCGAAAAAGATGCTGATCTACGCCCCCCTCTTGAAGTGGTATCTCAACATCGGGCTCAAGATCACGGCAGTCTACCGCACGATCGATTACATGTCCCAAAAGCTCTTCGACTGGTTCGTTCGCGAGGTCGCCAACAATCGAAGGAAAGGCGACGCTGACAAGGATAAGGCCCTGCTTGCTGAAGTGTTCAAGCTCCTTGGCAACAGCGCTTACGGCAAGTTCATCGAAGCCGTGGAGCGCCAGACAAGAACGTTGTACACAATTGACGAGGATGAGGTCGACAAGCATCTCCGCTCACCCTTGTTCGATGACCTCGAAGAGATTGGAGCTGCTTACAAGATCGAGCTGCGCAAGCAAAAGGTCACAATCGACCGTCCCTTTCAAGTGGGCATTGTTGTGTATCAACTTGCCAAGCTTCGCATGTTGGAGTTCTATTACGACTTCCTAGATTACTTCATCGACAGGCGCGACTTCGAGCTCATCCAGATGGACACGGACAGCATGTACTTCGCTCTTGCTCACGACACTCTGGAAGAGGCCGTTCGTCCTGAACTTCGCGCCCAGTTCGAAGCGGAGAAGAAGAATTGGTTGGCGTGGGACAAGTGGAGCGGCAGAGAGCCTGGCTTGTTCAAGCTTGAGAAGGAAGGCACACGGGCCATCGCCTTGTGCAGCAAGTGTTATTATGTCGAAAACGAGGCTAGCGGTGAGGCCAAGATGTCCTCCAAGGGCGTCAACAAGAAGCAGAACGAGCTTCGCTGGGAAAGGTACGAAAGAGCCCTGCAAGGGGGCCGGGACATGGCCACCAACAGGGGCTTCCGAATGCACAACGGTGCCATGTTCACTTACGAGCAGCACAAGCTGGGCCTCTCTGCTTATTACGACAAGCGTTGGGTGCTGCCAGACAGCATCCACACAGAACCAATCGAGTTTCACAACCCAGCTGGGGGCAACTGAGTGCCTGGTGGCACAACCATCAGCTCCTCACGAACAAACCCTCTCTTAGGCCCGTCGTAAAGGTAATAAACGACAGGCGCATCTGGCTTGGTGACAACCTTCTCAATGTTGTGGACCTTCAAAGACCAGATCGGGTCGGTCGCACGCCTCCCACCACCCTCTAGCTCACCGGGGTAATAAAGATATCTCACACTCACCCGGGGAGGGAGCTTCTTCTCATTCATCCCAACTGGCCTAGCATATGGTGTCGCAGGCTTGGAGAATATTGCTTTCTCTTTGATTGCTTGAGCGGGCTTCTTGCCAGTGAGTCTTGTTACTTCATTGTTCAAGGCCGAGACAACATCTGGCAGTCTTTTGACCCATGCAGTCGACCGGCCAGAGGGCATATTCATTTCAACGGCATACTGATAACCAAACAACCTTTCAGCCAGGGTGCGATTGAATCTCTCCACAATTGCTTGGTCTCTGTGGATATCAACCCGTCCTCGCCGAATGGTCGTTTTGTTGTTTTCCATTGTCTTTGTCACAGCCCCCATAAACTCTTTCCCAGGGTCAACTTGCAAGAGTTGCGGCCATTTCAAAGGCTCACGTCTGTAAATCCGTGCAAAAGCCCTTGAGACTTCTTCAGACTCTTTTGAAGTTAGAGGTTCTGCTGCTTTGAAACGGCTAGCCACATCCACAAGGGTTAATGCGTATTTGTACACCTTTCTCCCGCGGGGAAGTTTGTCGTGTGGCAGGAAGAGAAGATCTGCTTGATGCACTGCATTGGGTGATGAGACATCAAACTTGGGACGAGGGATAGCGCGTGGTGCTGGGAGGTAAACTTGCCAAAGGGCTTGTTTGACCAGCCATTTCTTTGCGGCATCATCAGAGACCTTGGCCGCAGCAGCTAGCTTTTTCACAGCGGCAAGCCCTTTCCAATACCCTTTCGGGCCATAATAGATCTTAGAGAGTTTCGTCTCCATAGGGGGTATATATATTTGTTTAAAGAAAGCGATAAGCTGCATACCCACCCGCAAGCAGGGTGCCTCCAATGAACGCAAGTTCGCCATTCTTCTGTTGTGTACTGGGCTTGTAGAAGTCTGAGAAGACAGGCTCTTTGTTGTCTTTGATTTGTTTATCTGGTTGTGTTTGGTGCATCTGGTTATACAAGACCAGGGCTTGGTCGGTGGTTTGGAAGTTTTTGCTAGCTTGGTGTTCCTTCCGATCATTGGCTGCAATCCAGTCGAGGAGCTTGGTGCGGTCCTTCTGGTATTTGGCATAAGCTGCTTGGTATTGTTCAAGGGCGTGGTCGTGACGGATTTTCTCATCCATCGCTGCCTTTCCGTTATCACCAGACAGATATTTTGCGAGATAATTGCCGCCCGTGAAAGCGGCCGCATTGAGAACAGCGCCAAGAGCCATTATTGCGATCGAAGCCATTGTGGGGTTGTGTGTATACATATGTTTTTTACATGGTTGGTTAGATGCTGCCGGTTTTACAAGTTGTCTGGGAGGATTTTCTGGTCCTCGAGATATTTTTTCAGCGCGATGGTGCCAGCCATGACGGCTGTGAACTTGACGTAATTCATCAAGCTTGCACTGGGGTCGGCGGTTAAGTTCTCTTTGATGGTCTTTTTACCAATCCAACCAATACCAGCGACAAGGCCAGTGATTGTTGCGGCGTCGAGGATAGACTTCACAAGCTTGTTGTCAGACATGGTTTGTGTCCAGTATACATATGATGTTTTATTTTTTGTTCCTTTGTCGTCTCATTTAATCTCAACCAATATCATTTAGGCCCCCGTTAAAGAGGACTGCGGCCTCATCATAGAGGACTACGGCCTTGTCATAGAGGTCCGAGGCATCTCTATAGCGGAGTCGGGCCTCACCATGGAGGTTCATGTCTTCGTACTCTCTGGCCGTGTCATTGATGATTCGGGCCTTTGCCTCTAGGGCCCTGGCCTCGGACTTTCGCGCATTGGCCTTGACCTCTCGGAGCCATATGACCTCTAGGTCCGCGGCAGCGTCCTCAGGCCTGTTTTGTCTGTTATTTTTGGCCACAGCTCCGATTGTAGCGCCAGTCATGACCCCCAGTAAAAAAGCCATGGTGCGATATATATATGTTTTTTTATTTTTCTGACTCACCTCTGGTTCGGGCTCGGGGCCCCTCGGCCTCTGACTCGACCTCGGACTCGGACTCGGGCTCGGGCTCGGGCGCGGGCAAGAACACACGCTTTGTCGGCTCGTTGTGCCTGTTCATTAACAATCTGAGAATTGTTTCAAAGGCGGCCACGTTACATTCACCCAAAAAAACAAGTACACCTCCGATTGCAGCACCAGTCATCGCAACCTTGAAAAGATTCATGGTGTCAGTATATATATGTTTTTTTATTCCATATTTTTTATTCCTTGTCTTACAGGAATTCGAGATGGCGGTGTTGCTGGCGGTGTTGCTGGTGGGGTTGCTGGTGGGGTGTTTGCTGGCGTTGGTGGCGGTGCTGGTGTGTTTGATTTGCGTCCAAGCCTTTGCATTATGGCTTCGCGCTGGTAATAAACACCAGCATCAGAGACAATCAACCCACCAACCCCCAGAATATAAACGATTGAGTTGCTGTTGCTGTCACTTGTTGTGCCACTTGTTGTGCCACTTGTTGTGCCACTTGTTGGAGAATTGTTTTCACTTGTTGAGGGTGCAGGCTTTTGTGCTTCGACCTTTTTCTTTGCTTCCCGGGCCATGCGGTTTCGTTCTGCTAACCTTTTGCCAGAAGCAACACGGCCGGGGTTCTTTTCTGTTGCAGGCTTTGTTTTTGGAGCCTCAGAGGTAACCCGTGCAGGTGTTGGAGTTGGAGTTGGAGTTTCTTCAGGGATCGTCTCGAGTGGTGTGGCCATCCTGTATATATGTGAATTTTATTTTTTATATGATGTGATAAGTGTGGTGCCAGGTTGCTGACAGGTTGCTGCCAGGTTTCTTCAAGGTTGCTGCGAGGTCGCCACAGGTCCCAACCCAACTTCATCAAGGCCCTCAAGTGGATAGCCTTCACTGTCCCTGGTTGGATGTGTGGCTGGTGGTTCCAATTCTATCAAATCAGGCTCTCGTTTAAACTTGATGTGTTTTGTTGTGATGAGAGCAGCATTGGCAATTGCCAGCCATCGTCCGCATCGCACGGCAATAGCCCCAGCAAGATTTGACAACTCCTGGTTGATGATGTAGTCGTTCTTGAGTTCTTTCTGCAATTCCACCACATCATCAACCGGGACCACCATGCCAACGCCTTTGGATATTAGCATGATGGCTGAATCAACAAGGGATTCGGTTGTCTTGTTGCCAACGTAGGCCTCGTACCGTTTGCAGTACTTGTCAACGTCCTTGTCTGACAACCGCTTGACATGATCATGTGTGAG
Organism: Dendrophyllia cribrosa; assembly: GCA_024195265.1. Taxonomy (NCBI): domain Eukaryota; kingdom Metazoa; phylum Cnidaria; class Anthozoa; order Scleractinia; family Dendrophylliidae; genus Dendrophyllia; species Dendrophyllia cribrosa. Next base: position 24,896,081 of record JAJLRJ010000008.1, on the reverse strand, counting down.
CTGCACGCCGATGGCTTCTTTGGCCTTGCCAGTTGAAACAAGGATTGCCAGCTTCTCACGTTTGGCAGGAATGTCATTGTCACCAACTAGCCCTGTGGGAGGTGCGGCACCAGGGGTGGCCTCCAGCATCTGCATTACTTCGTCAAAAACGACCTGGTCTTCAGCAGCTTCAGCCATCAGGGGGTATACATATGTGTTTTTTTTTATTTTTCAATAATTCTCTTGATGTCTGGCAAAAGGGTTTCAATCTCTCGTATAAGCCCCGCCATGGTGTCTGGCATAGAAGTCAACCGCAAGGGATATCTGTTAAGAAGCATGAGACGCAGATCTTCCTCACCAGCGGCTTTGATAATTTTGTTTTGCGCCTCAAGGGTGTGTTTGTGCAATTCATCCAAAAGCTGTGAAAGCGCACACAGTTTGTGAAGACTGGTTGGCGCATTCATGGTATATATATATATGTGTTTAAACCTTGTACTCAATTCCATACGGATGCCTAAGAGAGAAAACCAGGTGGGAGAACTTGCGGGATTTGAGCCTTGCGATAAACTCTTTGTACTCCTCGTGGGAGAGCTCGCCGGCATAGTCTTCGAAGATGGCTTTGGTTGTCTTGCTGGATGGCGTGTAAAAGAGCACGATCGCTGCAATGTTGTCGCGATATGGCTTTGCAATGCTGGTGATCTGCTGGGTCAAGACCCACACGGATATGCCGTCATGCCTTGCGCTGAACCCAAGATTGACCAGCTGGCCCGTGCGGCCTTTGACATCTTTGGAGGCGGCGCAGTCATCGAGAATGAATAAAGTGTTGGTGGATGTGAAAAAGAAGCACGCCAGCCTCAACCAGTCTTCGATCTCGTGCTGTTGGCAGACGATGACGAAGATGTGTGGATCGCGATCCACGAAACCATCGTATGTCTTGTTCTTAACAAATGTGGGGCAGAATAAAACTATGTAATCAAAACAACCCCTAAAGGCCCCTCGCAGTTGTGAGAGAAGATACTGTGTCTTGCCAGAGTTAGTGGGGCCCACGATTAGTGCATTGAATGGCAGCTTTCTTGGGTCCATACCCAACACCTATATTAGTCGGTTCGAAAACTGACGGTGGCGGGGCCCTTGCCAGAAGTCTTTGTATTTGTGTGTGTGGCACTGCCCCTGTTGAGGGAAGGGGGGCCGGCTTGGCATAGAAGTTGATCTTGTTTGCGGTTTGTTTTGTGGCCATGGTATATAAATGCGTTTAGTACTGTACAGATTCCAGCTGCCTGCCCATAATGCTCATCTGTGCGTCTGAGATGGTGAAGATGTGGCAGAGTGTCTTTCCCGACCCTGTACCGTTTCGTTCGATCTCGAGTTGCACGCCATCCTGTGTGTTGACTAGTCGTTGACCGTTGCCATGCAGGGATGTGTCATCCATGGACCGCAGGTCGATCCAGAGACCAAACTTGTTGCCTGTGAGATATTTTGTCAGGTTCATGTTAGGCCTGCCGTCCGTGTGTGGGGTAAAATGCTGGGTTATATCACTCCACATGTCTGTGCCACTGATGCCCTCGTTGTAAAGCTTGTTTGGCTCACCGTTGACTGTGACACTCACTTTGGTGATGTCGGGATTGAAATAGTTCTCAGAGTCCCTGGCACCAGCCGTGTAGGGGTTGATGAACAGCAAGAGGATGCCCTTGAGAGACCGGCGCTGTGGGTTAACCCGAAGAGTCAGCTGAGTGTCACCACTTTTTGAGAAGGGATACACCCGAGCTCGCTGAACGAGGTCATAAGCGAACTCATTGCCGCTGGTGTAAGTGCTTGTTGCCTCGTCGGCCAGAGTCTTACTTCTGATCATATTATACTCCAGCTGGATGTTTTCCAACTTGTACACGAGCTTACTTGTGTCTGAGCCTCTGACAACTTGGTTTGCGGGGGCGAGGGTTCGAAGACCAGATCGTTATACAGGGCTTGAGGGTATATAACACCGTGGTCAGTTAAGATTTGGTGATCCAGCTTGATGCGATACTTATTCTTGTATATTGTCTCCAGCTTGGTTTCCGCATCCACACCAGAGGTCTTCTTATCGCCAGCACCAGAGCGGATCTTGCACAAATCAACACTCTGGATGCCCTCCATAATCATGTTGTCCCGCTCATCGGTTGATCGGAAGAGATCTTCGAAGATCTTGTAGATGTCGTACCCAACCGTGTCCTAGACAGTGGTGGCTGCAAACTTCACAACGAGCCTGTCCACCAGGGCCCGAGAAACATTTTGTACGAGATAGTTGTTTGCATGCCCGCCGGCTAGGGAGAGGTTAAACACCAGGGCCAGCGAGCCGGGCACAATGACAGCGTGCTCGCCCAGCTTGGGCACCGAGACGTACAGTGTCTCACCGGGATTGGCCTCAGAGGGGTTGAATGTGATGCGCTTGACGATTCGCTCTGCCTTCATGGCGCCCAGTGTCTTTTCCTTGTGAGATGGAAGTAGATTCGGTTGCACAGCCATGGTATATATTTGTGTTTTTTAAAATTCATATTTATATATCATCATGGCTGAAGGCGGTTTTGATCCAGGAGATATGCCCGATAATCCTTGGGTTGACCATGGAATTGACCACGATGATGACGACGATGACGAACAAGAAGTTGACACAACAACACCCTTTCAACCAGGCGGCACATCCACTCCATACCATGGCGGCGAGCAGCATGAAATGCATACAATGCCTCACGAACAAAGTGGGTTAGTTCCTGACATCCCTAATCTTAGTGGCTTCACACATGAAGAAGACAAACAAAAAATGGTTGATAAAGCTAAGGCCTTGATAAGAAGGCGCTTTCCAAAAGTAGCCTACGACAAATTACCCCCAATTTCTTTCGGTAAAAAACCAGGAAATGAAGGCAGAATGGTTTCCTTTGGGCCAAAGGGTGGTGAGACTCCCATTTTCAAACAGGATGGGTCTGGCCTTCTTAAATCGTTCACAGACAAGTTCAAACCATCCCTTGGCCCAAGCGCTGAAGAGCTTGTCTCTGAAGAGGATGAATCAATAAGGGAAGACAGGCAAAGATTAAAGGAAATACAAAAACAACGGAAGGAGGATGAAAGGGTTGCTGTGGAAAAACAGCAATCACAAAATAAGGCGCAAAACCTCAGAAACAGAATTGAGCAAGAACAAGCGAAGAGGGATGCTATGGAGCAGGAACACGGTTCAAGAGTTGAAAATCAAGCAGAGAAAGACCGCATAGATCTGCTGATAAAGAATCTTCAACGAGATCTTGAAAACGAGGAAAAAGAAACAGCGGCACTTAAAAAAATACAAAAACAACGGGCCAAAGAACGGCCTAAAGAACAGGCAAAGGAGGACAAAATCAGAACACGCCTTTCTGCTAAGGTGAAGGAAAGAAATGAACTTGAAGTAGGGCTAAACTCAACTAAACCCCTTGATGAGTTAAACGAAAGAGAAGCTGAGCTTGAACGACAAAACGCTGAAGACAAGCGCGTGATAGAGGATGAGAACACGTCTCCCTCTGAAAGAGAAGCAGCGGAAGCCCGGGTTGCTGAGCGAGAAGAAGAGCTGGCAAGGCTCAGACCACAGATTCAAGAAAGGGAACAAGCCCTGTCTTTGAGAGAGAGGGTCAGAGAAATCTTCAAGAAATACGGATGGACACTGCAAGCGATTGTTCTGGCAGTTGGCATCACCATCAGCGCTGTTGTACTCGCCACCTTGAACGGCCTGGCAAAGGCCACCAAGGCTATTGGAAATGGGCTTAAAGAGCTTGGCAAAAAAGCAGCCAGCGCCTTGCCTGGCCTCATTGTCTCAATTGTGAGCTTCATCTTCAAAACGGCTGGGTCGGTCATCTCCTTTCTGGGTGAACACGCCTGGCTGCTCATCCTTGCCGTGGTTGCCTTCCTTGTTGAAAGGGTCACCAAGCGTTCGAAGTCTTGAACACACTTATCTTAACCAAACGAGAAGCCCTCCTAAAGCAATCGACCCCACAGCAATGAGTGCCTTGTTTACGTGATGCGGGTCGGGCTGCGGTTCGGGTGTTGGCGCGGGGGTTGGTTGTGGCGCGGGTGTGGGAGCTGGTTGTGGTGTGGGTGTGGCCTTCGGTTTGGGTGCGATGCCCTGTGCCTGTGTGGCCTGTGTATGTATCGGGTTTGATGGGTGACTGTTTGGTGGATTGATCTTTGTTGGTCCACCGTCCATGTGGCAAAGAGAGGCTTTTTTCACATCATGTTTACGCCCAGCTTCATCCCTTGCGTTGCCTCCTGTAGATTGTTGTTATACCCGACCACGCTCTCTGTGTTGATAATCATGCGCGAGGGCATGAGCCAGCTTCCGGGTGCTGTCGCAAAGTCCAGGCGAACTTTCGTTGCTTGGATGGCAAGCTGGTAACGCTGTACGCTTGTTGAGATGTCGTTCAGGATTATGGCCTCCTCTAGATGGGTGAGAAATACTCTCTGCGTTTCGAAAGCCCGGCCTCCTTTTCCAATGATGCTGCTGCGGGTTTTGGCTTGTGAACCAAGAATGCAGTACACAAAGGCCTCGATTGATTGGTTCATACGTGCGAGCCCTGGCTGTGTTAGCCCCTGTGCGTAATTTGGCACAAAGTGCTCGAACTGGGTGTCCGCCCCTTGATCGTTGCGGACAAAAGTTATTCCATTGGCTTTATAATTGGAGTCTTTTCTGTCAGTGACGCGCTCATCATCGAACAGAGCTAGATCGGAATCGGGGTATGTGTAATCGGTAGATGTTGGGCCATCTCCATAAACCCAAATGTAGACATTCCCAAGCTCGTGGTTCTTGCCGTATGTGTAACGGAAGTCAGAACTGGGGTCGATACCGAACTCGATGCAAAGCTTCTTGTACGCGTCGATGTTGTATTTGTTGTCTTTCTGGGAGAATGGGGGGTCGTCTGGCAAAGCACTCACGCTTTGTTCCCCGCCCATCTGGTAGAGTATTCGCCTTGTTGTGAAATAAACGTGAAACCGGTAAAACGACCGGAGCTGGGGGGTTAGAGACAGACTGGAGTTCTTATCGAAGAGAATGTCACGCGAGATCCCGCAGCCGGTTGTTGCACACCACAGTGCGAAGGAGAGTTGTTGTGGCCAAAAACTCATATGAGGCCCACCCATCCACTTTCGGCCATATTTGGCGGTTGTGAAGGATATCTGTGTGTCCCTGAAGATATTTCTGTATTTCGTTGTGAAATACTCAGTTGGCGTGACGTAAATCTTTTGCTCTTTGTCATTCAAGATTGCTACAATCATCATGTCTTTGTCTATTGTGGTGTCGAAAGCAACAGCCGGGATTGATAACATTTGTTGCCCGAGCGATAACTGATAAGGGAACCCGCCATCATAATGGAGTCCAAGAGCATCTCTTTCGGCGCCAGTCCAATCTTTGTGGGGCATTCTTGCAACGAGCGCCAGGACCCTCTTTGTAAAGCACTTCCCCTGTGGCTGTTTTGTGGTCGTCGCCAAACTCTACTTGCACTTCAAAGTGAGACATATCGGCGCGAGGGAAACGCTTTTTGAAGTCTGAGATCGCCTTGGCCTTGGCCGCGGCAGAGAGCTTTGCTGCCTCTGGTGTTTTCATCCAAGCAATTTCAGGATCAGGGGGTGGTGGCTTATATGGAGGATGGCTATTGACGTTTAGGTTTGAATTAAAAGGAGGCGGGGGGTCCGTAATTGTGGCCGCCGATGGAGATGCCAAGATTTGAATTAGGATTAAATCCACCAGGCCGTCTGCCAAACATGATTGTATACATTTATATTTTAAAATGTTAATTATATACACAATCATGGTTGTGTTAACAATCGTCACGTCTTCTAACCCTTACACGATCTATTTCGACCACCCACTGCCGAAACCTAGTTATATCCGCCTTGTCTCTTGCTCAATTTTCAACTCGTGGCATAATTTGAAAGAAGAAGCACAGATTTTACCGGCAACTCCGCCCCCTAAAGGCTCATCACGTGGTGTTACCTTACTACCAGGGTATCACACTATTGAGAGTTTAGCGGAAACCTTTGAAAACCTAAAAGGCTTTAACAGCCGTTTAAATCTAACAATTGAAACAAACAGGCCATATGGAGCCATGGTCATTACAACTAACAGCGGAAGTGTGAAGTTAAGTAATAATCTGGCAGAATTGCTTGGCATAGACCCTGTATTGTTGCTAATAACCTTCGTCAAGCGTTTAAGGGCACCAAGCACTTACTCCATCCACTGTGATCTGGTCGATAAAGAACAGAACTTACTCAATGGCAAGCCTTCGACAGTTTTGGCTCGGTTTGATATTCGGGGAAAGCCCTTTGAGAAGGTGCTTTACGAGACAACTCAACAGAACATCTTGCGTGACGTCTCGTCTGGCGAATTTGTTAACAGCATAACACTGTCAGTGAGAGATAAAGATGACAACCTCTTCAACTTCAATGGCGAGCCTTTGGAATTTGAAATCGAGATAAATTAAAAAATCATATATATATACCCACGCCATGAGTTCTGCCAATGTGCTTCCATCTGCCCCCGAGTACAGCGAGACACAACAGCTCTACCCTATGCATGAGATCGCTCAAATCAATGCAGAAGACTTCCGGCTCAAAAAGATCTCTGACTTGCTTAAAGAGTTGTCTGACGAAGCCGAGCATTACCGTCAGGTCGCAAAGAAATATAAACGAACCCAATCATTGGTTCATTACTCGGCGGTTGGCCTGGGGTCGCTTTCTGTTGGGCTGTCATCAGGGGCCCTAGCCACTGCATTGACTGGGTTCGGAATTGTTGCAAGTCCAGCACTTGCGGGCATCGCGACCCTCTGTGGGCTGTCCTCTGTTGGCTTTACAGCTGCTAACAAGCGATTAGAGCGTAAAGTGACCAAACACGAGAATATCTACACACTGGCCCTGGCTAAACGCAACTCTGTCTATGGACTGGTCTCAAAGGCTCTGGAAGACAAGAGGATCAGTGATGCAGAATTCACCATAATTACTCGTGAGGTGGAAAAATATCACGAACTCAAAGCTGCAATCAGGGATGGTGTTAAGGCTAAAAGAAATGTTGGCACTCAAACACAAGCGCCAGACCTCGAGAAACTCAAAAAGGAACTTCGCAAGGAAGTCAAAGAAGAGTTGCAAAAAAAGATACTTCTCGCCGCAGCCTCCAAATCCGATTTGAGAGATTAAACTCTGGCTTTAATCTCTACATTTCTAAAGAAAAATCATTTGCGCCCAATTGAATACATAACCCGGCTGTGTACAACCATGGAGAAGTTCGCTAAACAACTGGCTGATGTTCGGGCCTTGGACACTAAAGGCGAATACAAAACCAAACTCGATGAGCTTGATAAAGAATACAAATTTATCCTCCTGCGCTCACTCGAAAGCTACACCAAGGAAATACGGCGTTCAAACCTGTCAGAGCGCCTTCATATCATCAAGGAGTATCTTTCTCCCGAGGCACAATACCCCCAACACTCACCTTTCACCCTTGTGAATGAAAGGACAAAATTTTGCCAAAACTGCAAACGCAAATTAAACCTCAGGACGTTTTCATCAGAACTTTGCTGTGAGGAGTGTGGCCTCTTAGAGCCCTTGGATGGTGTGGTCTTCGATTACAACGGGCTCTATGGTGGTGATTACGCAATTACTAAAAAAAGAATTACCACCAAACACTACAACTTCAAAATTTATCTCAACAAACATCTGAAAATTTGTGAACGCCACGTCTGCTTGTCCAATGATCAAATACAACATGCAAATGATTCTTTCAAATCCATCGAAGAATATCTGCCGAAAAGAATCTCCATGCCCTTTGTGGCCCACAAAATCTTGATTGCGATAAAAGGTCCACATCGGCTTGTCAATTACTTCTGGCTGCAAGTCCCAGAAAAATCAATGTGGAAGCACGAAGAAAGCTGGAGGATAATGCTTGAAAAGATGGGTCACGTTTAGCGAGCAATGCCATAAAAACTTTCGTGAGCGCTTGGACCGTCACAGTCTTCCTCGTCATCACCGTCGCTGTCTACAGACATCAATGCCAGCTGTAAAGCTCTATAAGGAGAAATACCAGGACAGATGGCTCTGTGCCTGCCCATGTCCACTTCTGGTGAGAAGTATTCTTGGCATTCCTCACATCTTTGTGCAGTGAATAAACGGAAATAGCAAAGGTGCTCCCAGTGATAATGATTTTTTATTGAATGGCATACAGATTTCATCCTGCGTTGATGAAGGGTCCTGGCAGCCAATTCACGCTGGACTTCTCTTTCAGCCAGTTCAGCGATGTAATCCTGGATCAGGTCTGGTAAGTAATCCCAATGAGATTCACCAAAAGCCAGTTGTTCCATTGGCTCAGTCGGTTATAGCCTGGGAGGGTATTTCTCCAATTGGCCCAACTTTGAGAGTAAGAAGGCTTCCGCATCTGCACTGTCATCACCAAAATTGTTTGGAACAGTTTTCACATGGGTGGTTTGTTCTGTTATCTTTTTTCGAAGGCTTGCCAAGCTGTTATGAAAACTCTCGACTGACGTTTGAATATTGCTCAAAAAGTTTGGTTGCTTTGGCGCCCAAATCTCAGTTATATCCAGAAGCTTCCAGGCGAACACAGCCACTGGTTTAGGGCCTTCTGAACCCGCTGAAAACACCTCTTGCATATGAATGTGACGCAAAAACTCCTCATCTTCGTCCTGTTTTCTAAAAGGCATCCTTACAGCCCCATAACAACACCATATGTCCTTCTCAGCAATGGAAGTCATAATTCTCTCAAATAATTGTTTTGATTTGAGGGAACCGACATCGATGATTGCCTTTTGATTTCTTGTTATCGAGCGTTTGCTAAATAAATAACAAACTCCCCAAGCAAGTGTTGTGTCGCCCTTCGTTTTATATGCTTTTCCGCCGTTTAGAACCTGGTTGTGTGCCAGACTTGGTTCCAGCTGGTTTAAAGAGCACAATCTGAAATAGCCGTCAACAAACAAGCCTTTGGAGACCATGTCGCCACTCAAAGCAAGACCTGTTTGTATCTGATCGCTATAATAGCCAGGAATTCTGTTCATGGCTATTTTCCGTTTGAACGGGCATTTAAACTCCAACAAGCTTAAGCCGTTATCTTTGTCTAGAAAATAGCCGTCTGGGCTACAAGTGACCTTTCGATAAAATGGATGATCTCTTGCAAGATTAAGAGAGATGCTGTGACCAAAAACGGAAACAGAATGTTTTTTCTCAAAATACTTGCGAATAAGCGGTTCGAACAGATTGCCCCAGGCACAAGCCACATTGTTGAGCATATTTGGTGGCTGTATTTTCTTCATGAGCAAGCTGTGCCGTAATTCAAACGGCGACGATCCTGTCAAGGCAGAGATCTCTGATGCTCCGATGGAGTTTTGTCTGGCTCTCACCCAGTCGGCGCTCTTTTGTTTCAGACCAGTGTTCCTCGATTTGAGAAAGTTCATGAAAGCTTGTGTTGTCGCCATCATTGGTATACGAAGGGCGAATGTTTTTTCAATTGGTGATAACCGCACAACTCTGTTTGAAAAGCTGCGAGTGATGACTTGCCTTCGATGAAATCAGAAACAAAGCTCAAATCGCGGATCCTGGGTAAGGGGTTGAGATCCTCCAGGTTTTTGTTTTTAAATGGTTCTTGTTCTTGCTCGTCAAGCCAGGCATTCAGTTCATGCTGGCTAACATATGACTCGGCAAAAACATCTCGAACAACCAAAGCCGGCTCATGTCTGAGAAGAGCTCGAGAATTTCTTTTCAAAGGAGGGCAACCATTTCTTAAGTGGCTGTAAAGGGTTGGTTTAGAAACTGCTCGATTACAGCCGGGACAAATCTTTTTCGGACGTGGTTCTGTTCGCAGATTCTTGCAAGCGTATTTTTGATGCTCAACAAGAGAATGGCCTTGGGTGAAGTTTAAACCACAATGTCTGCAAGGGTTGTATTCGAACGTCCCTTTGTTCTTTGCATATAAGTCATCGCCTTCTTTCACCTCAATTCCTCTCATTTTCAAAAACTCAACAGCAGTCATTGCTTTGTTGGCAAATGGCATTGTCACGTTTATATGGGGTATGTGGTTTCTTCAATTGGTGATGCCCTGCTTGGCCGTTGAGGGTGGTCTCGGGGAAAACGCATTTGACTCCCTCTTACGGGTGTTTGAGCCCGAGGCTCCGAGTAGTGGGTAGAGGGCTTCTCTCAAATACCATTTTTTTGGCTGATTTCCAATTTGTTGCCTCGATAAGCAATTTTTTCGAGCGAAGTGAGAAAAAATTGCTTATCGAGGCAACAAATTGGAAATCAGCCAAAAAAATGGTATTTGAGAAGCCCTCTACCCACTACTGTTCCCTTGTCGGATCCCAGATGGAAGAGGATCTGGTTTCAGTTCAGAAATATATTGAAAAAAGAATTGGGTTCTGAATTCAAAGTTGACATCCCAGAAGAAGAAGAAAAAGAAGAAGTTGACAACCCAGAAGAAAAAGAAGAAGAAGTTGACAACCCAGAAGAAGAAGAAGTTGACATCCCAGAAGAAAAAGAAGAAGAAGAAGAAGTTGACACCCTAAAAGAAATGGTAGCAGCAAAAGTTGATGAAGAAATAGAAATAATGTTTGCAAAAGAAATGATAGACACTGAGTCTGCTGAACATCGTTGGAGGAAAGATTTTATCCAGGTTTGGGAATACATATTAAACAAGTACAAAGGATTCACTCCCTGGGAAGCTGATGATGATGATGTGGAAAAACTAGCTGGAGAAAATGATAAACAAGTAATATTCAACTTGAACTCAGGCGACGATGAAGTTGTAACCAACTATGAAGATTTTGCTCAGTTTTTTCATGAATGTTGTTATCACTCTTTTCCCAGTGAACAAGAATTCAATGAGCACCTTCCACTGGGACAATGGCGGTTCACTGCTCGAGCTAATTGTTGGGAGAACGATCAAACTTGGCATCGAGTTCTTTTCATTAAAAATGACTAAGTTTTCATTTCCCAGAAATGAAAAATCAATCTTCCCATATTTGACTGTATTTTTTCTCAAAGTTTTCGAGATCCAGTCCCAAGTCAATCACTATCCCATCAACCGCTTCCATTGTTGCAAGAAAATCATCTTGATTGAAATATCCACTTCTCAAAGCAAACCGCAAATCAGTCAAAGTTTTTTCATATGTGGTGAAAGCGAACTTTGTCATCTCGATTTTATTCCCATAGTTTTTCACTTCATTTCCTGTTTTCAGCATCAACCCCAAGCCTGAAATCACTCCAAGAATCACAGGGATCATGGTGACTCCTCCAGCAATCGCACCAATCGCAACCAATGCTGTTGATGATAAGTTGGCAATCAAATTCATCTGTTTGAAATGTTTGTGAGCTCTTTTCAGGCACCAAAACTTTTTGTGATAAAAGCGGTAAAGTTTTTTGATTTCTTCCACTTTTTCTGGGTATAAATCTGGGTTGATGTGGTTGAAGTTGAAAATCTTCTGTTTGGGTTTCTTTCTTTTCATTTTTGGAGAAGAATTCAGATTTCAATCAACATTACAACGCTTGCTGTTTGAATAGTATCGGTTTTTTTAAGAATAATATGTAAATTATCATGCTCACTCACAAAGAAATTGAAAGTATAAGATATATTATGTGTAAGGCCAATCCAGACACCATAAACTTGTACGGTTTGGTCCCCTGCAGAAACTCTCACAGCTGTTCTTGCATGATTCAATACTTTTTGTGGATCACTCGATTTTACTTGCAAACATACCTTTTTGATTGTGTAGTCTACCCCAAAATAATATGGCGAGGCAAGATTATTTGAGAAAAAAATTTTATTAGGGTCTTTGCTGGAATCATATTCCCCAATAATGACTGATCTGGATTTGGGAGTGAAATTCAACAACTTTTGCCCATTCAAATCCAAGTCTCTCTGCATAACCATCTTCCCCGAGTCAAAGATGAAGGGAGAATCATAAACAGAACTTGGTACATCTGCGTGGGATCCGGCAATTCCATAAACGATCAAATGAGTTGTTCCGATTGAAGAAGATGCTGCTGTTCCCTGCCATTTCAGATCCAGATAGACAAATTCTGGGGGAGAAATGTGCCATTTATGCATGTGAATGATTGATCGAGAATATTTGGAAAACTTTTTCGTTGATTGTTGGTTGATATTCAAACTTGTGGAAACAGCATCAACGCTCACATTCGTCATTGCCTCAGGAAAAAACTCAACAACCAAAGTGAACTCCCCTTCCGGTAGATTTCGCATATTAAATCCCATTCTCCCAGAAAACAGATTTGAGGAATCTTTCCCAATGGTCAGCTGAAACGCCTTCTTATTGAAATGATGCGGAGAAGATGGGAAATCCACAACGCCCACAATTTGCAAATCATGTCCATTGAAAGATTCCCCCGCATCACTCATGAGAAAATGAAATGCATCTTTGACATTTCCAGCGGGGGAAATGGATGTTTCATTCACGAATTTTTTCAAATCGTTTTCTGTTTTGGTTCTGCCAGCCGCAATCTCCAAATCAACCCAAGATTTTGACGTTGCATCGTTGTCGTTTATTGGATCCCCCAGATTTGATATTTGATGTGCCCCCATATCGATTGGGCCTATCATTGTTCCTCCAGACTTGGAAAGAACAGTGCCAGCCACAAACCTAATTGATGACTTCACCAATTCAACATGACCATCCACATATTTTTTATTGGCTGCTTGATCGATTGCTGTCGGGTCTTTCACGTTATAAATGAAATTAGTTCCCATATCCAAGCTTGTTTCCATTGGAAACGTTTCTTTTCTGCTGACAAAAACATTCTTTGCGTCATCATAGGAGATCAGATTGTTATAGTTCGCGGAAAGATCACCATAAGTTTGTTGTTTTGAATGCGTGACATGGAAAAGTCCTTTCAAATCAATGTCTTTCGTTACTTCATGCGTGTGAGCAGGTGCAGCTGGGTGATATTTTTTCAGCGTCACCATATTCACCGCAGAAAGATCATTTGATTCATCAGTATCAAGATTTGTGATCAGTTTCCGATCCATGTCAATTTCTCCAGGAAGAATCAGTTTCTTTCCCCTGAGAACCAAGTCTCCTGTCATATGAGAAGAACCGTCAACTTGCAAAGAATCTGCTCTCAGTTGAATCAGTTTGGTTTCCACACTGCTTTTCAACGAGTCAACTTGATGTTTTGTGACTGCTTCTGCATTTCCTGTTCCTTCAGCGACATTGACCAGTTTTCTGTTTGACATGTCATAATCTCCTGTGGATGTCAGCTTAAAACCAACTCCTGGCAATCCATCTCTTCCATCTCTTCCATCTCGACCTCCCTGTGAGGTGTGTGTTTCAGAAAGTAATCCATTTGAGTAGCTCATTTTATATTGTTTCATCAAAGTTTTTAGCCATGAATTTCCTTGGTTTATCCACATAGAGGAAAGAAAACGGATCACGCGTGGCTTTCACATAATCTTCTTTCTTGATGTTGTTTTCCCTGCAGATTGCAGTGATTTCTTTGTTGCTTGGAAATTCAAAAATGCAAAGATGTGAACAATTCAGGCGGATATCTTTTGGTGTTTGGAAATAACTTTGTGAAAGATAAATCACAGAACAATTCTTGTGCCTGCCCTGTATGAAATAATCAATCAATGGCTTTTGGTTTTTCTCACAAACAAAATCATCGAAAACAACCAGTTTTTGATTCTCTCCAGATAATTCAGAAACTGGGATAATTTCATCCGAGGATGCTTCCACAATATCATACCCAGCTTCTTTGCTGATTGGGCGAAATGTTTTCAGCAGATGTTGATATTTGGCTTGATCCAGATTTTTCGCATAGAGATAAATCTTATCGTAATACAACAATCTCAAAATCATATCCAGGAGAACGTTTGTTTTTCCAGATCCTGAAGGACCACAGATCAACATTCTGAAAGTTCGATCCGGCATGAAGGAATGCAACTGCCGAACGTTTGTGATTGGGTCCTGACAATCATAATTTGGAATCTTCATTTTATTTCCCAGAAGACAAATTCGGATGTTCAACATCATGTTCTTCATCCAAATTCATGTTTGTGGACTTAAAATGAGTTTATTGAAATGGAATGAAATGGCCAAAAGCAAATCTGCTTTGGGCAAAAAAATCAACTTTGTTCACAATGCAATCACCCAGAAAAAGTTGGGTGAAGAGACAAGCCAAACTGGACTGGAAAAAATGTTCCGTCCCATAACAGCAAAACTAGATGAGGTTGTTGCGTCGAATTTGAGACAGCCATCCTTGCCAATTCGAAGGAGGAAACAACCAACAACCTCAAAAGTCGATCCAGGCATAGATTATTATCCAGAAGTCGATCCATTTGAAGAGATGGATGTTGGCAGTTTGTTGGATGATGATGAGGTCGTTTCACCGCAAGCTGAAAAACAAGTCCCACAAACTTTTTTGGGAGAATTGAGGGAAGAGTTTGGAGGTGATCCACCTCCATATGAAGATGAAATTCCTGATTACTCTTTGGAGCCTGAGGATGAAGAACAAGAAAAGAAAAAGAAAGCAGAAAAAGACACAAAGGATGAGAAAGAACATCAAGAGGTTGCAGATGGATATCTAACTGAATTGGAGATTGATACTTATAACACAGTGGATTGGGTCCTTTCTGACCCAACTTTCACAGCAAAACAGAAACAAAATTATCTTGAGCAAAACATTCTTGCTGATGCAAAACATAGAAGAAACCAATTAAAAGGGTATAAAGCTGCTTGGACTAAAAGATTCAAAAACAAAGAAATAGCTGAACAGACAATGAGAAAGGAGCATGGAAAAATAGACCGTTCCTTCAAAGTTCTGAATGAATATATAAAACATTACAACAAGAAAGCCAAAACATTTCAAGGTTCTGGAATGACAACCCGAAGAAAAAAAGGTGGAGCCATCCGCTTTTTCTCCAATCCCAAAGAACTTCTCCAGAAACTTGAGGTCATCATTGGCTCCATTCTTGCTGGGAATACAAATCTAGCAATCAGAAACACTGGAGTGGGCATTCTTGATCTTCTCCTGAAAGAGTCAGTGATCAATAAATCCCAACATGAAAAGCTCTTCAGAAACTATTTCAAAACATAAAATGGAAAGAGAAATTGTTTTATCATCTTACGCTGTTAAGAACAGACAAAACAAACCTGAAAATTTCACAACAAAATTTAATCGTCCAATTATTCTTGACCCAAATGATCAATATGTTGTTGGGTTGAAACGAATCATCAATATGAGTTTTACGTGGTATAACATAAATCCACAATATGAAAATCAACTGATCAGGTTTTCCTCTGATGGTGGGAAAACATTTTCCGATATTGCTTTTCCTGCTGGAGTTTGGGACTATTCTGGGATAAATGATTTCATTCAAAAAGCAACAGTGGTGAAAGTCGCTGGAAAAGAGGATGTTTTTCCAATCAATCTGGCCTTCAGCAATGAAACTTTCAGAGTGACAATAACACTGGCTGAAAATTATCAACTGGATTTCACCCAATCGAATTTCGGGGATCTTGTGGGGTTTGATAAAAAGATTCTGAAGGAGAAAGTTAATATTGGCCCCAAAGTTCCAAATCTCAGTCAAGATACTGATATGTTGAACATTCATTGCTATTTGACAAATGATTCACTTGTGGATGGGGAAGAGACTGACATCATCTATTCCTTTTCCACATCTGTTCTGCAGGCATCATATAGTTTTGAGCGCGAACCCAGAAAAATAGCATTCTGCCCTGTGAATAAAAACACGATCAGCTCAATTCGGATGTATATCACAGACGGGAAAAGAAGAATTGTTAACCTGAATGGGGCAGACACAGCATTCTCGTTGATATTAAACAAAAGACTATAAAATGAAAGCATATGAATTTTCTCGTTATTACCATCCCAAACTGGGGAAGTTTGTTTATAAGCATAAAGGAACAGGAATTATTTTTGATTCCATCTTCAAGCCACTGAAAAAGATGGCAGCACCAACAATGAAAGGAATTCTCAAGAAAGTTGCGAAACCATTTGCTAAAAAAGCATTGGACGCAGGAATTTCTCACGCTGGAGAAAAACTTGGCAAAGCAGCAGTTGAAAAATCAGGTGATTTGATTATGAAAAAACTGGGAAACATGAAGATTGGAAAACCATGTGCGAAACGAGGACGAAAACCACAATCACTCTCGGCTTCGCTCCCTGTGAAACAACCACAGAGAGAAACTGCAAATGACATCCTGAATAGACTGATCAGTGGCCAAGGAATTTAAAATAATCTATCAAAATGGCTTTTCGATCGAATGAATATCTCCAAAGAAATGAATTAGTAAGATTCCAGTTGGATGATGTACTCAGAGCCCCAGCAAATGGGCAAGCACAAGGAAAAAATAGTTATAAATTCACCATCAATGACAGATCGGCGTTTTATGACTGGCATAACGCTTATTTTGAGGTGCAATTTCAACTCCAGAAATTAGCAGATGGTGCTGGATATGCTGCTGCTGATAGGATAACAGTCATAAATGGCTCACATTCCCTGATAAAACACATGACCATCAGATCTGCAGGGAAGATTGTTTACGAACCTGACAATCTGCATAAAGTTACTTTTGTTAAAAATCTGTTGGAATACTCCGATGACTTCAGCAGATCAGTAGCAAAGAACAGTTTCTGGTATTTAGATGTGAATGCAACAACAGCTGCGAATAACACAGGATTTGAAGCTCGCCGGTTGCAAACTCAAACTCTTCGAGACAATGGAACTGGAGAGGCAAAAAATGTCAACACGATTATTCCCCTGAATCGTTTCTCCTTTTTCGAAGAACTGGAAGACAGGATATTGGTCCCAATGCAACTACAATTTGAAATTAATCTTCAACAGGATTCTGAATTAATTCATATGGCAAATGGTACAGATCCTGGAAGAGTTGTTATCAACAGATTTTTGCTTTGGGTGCCACGATTAACGCCAAAAGATTCTCTTTATGACAAATTTGTGAGTTCATTCCTGAAAGAATCGCAATGGAAGTATCTGAGGGAGACATATGAACAATCAGCTCCTGCACGATCATCAGGGTTCTTCCAGATTTGAGCGAGCATTGATAATGTAAGGCATATTTTTGTCTGGCTGAAAAGAACAGCTCCACCCAATGATGACCCTGCAGAAGACTCTCCATATTTGATGGATACTTTCAAGCTGAATGCAGCAGATGCAAACTCATCCTTGTCAACTTGCAGATTGGAGTATGGAAATGGAGTGTTTTATCCTGAAACTGACTATGACACAGAATCAAAAGTCAGAATCTTCAATGATGTCATGGCTTATGCAATGAGGAAAAATGACTTCAACACTGGGACTCAGTTGAATTTGGCTAACTTTCAATCACTTTATAGCCTCATTTATTTCGACTTGTCTTACCAAGCTGAAAAACCAACAAGAGACCCCAAGCAGTTGATATTTCGATATACGCTGAATGCTAATGCGACTGCGAACTTCAATGTGCATGCAGTGGTTCTCTATGAGGAAACAGCTAAGATTGATAAAATTGGAAATGAATTAGTCATTGCCAAAAGCGGAGCGAAAACATATGTTATCATTAAAAATAACAACATATCACCCACATAAAATAAATTTGTCTGAAGGGCAAAAACAAAAGCTTGGAAGAGCATTCAGAACAAACACTCCTGTTACCCTGAGATTGGGACGAAATCAAACAAGTGGAAGTGATGAACTGATGCTGACAGCCAATCAAATTAAAAGAACTGACAAAGCCGCAGCTTTGGGAAAGGGAGTTGAGATAAAGATATCGAAACCGCAAATTAGAAAAGTGATGAAACAAGGTGGAAGTCTGTTTTCTGCTATTGTTCCTCTTGCCAGAACACTGGTGCCTACTTTGGGAAAGACACTTGGACTGTCAGCATTAGCTGGTTTGGCGAGTGAAGGAGCAAGTCAAGTTGTGAAAGCAATCAGTGGAAAGGGAGCTGGCCAAGTGGGTGGATTTCTCATTCTCCAAAATAAAATTCAGAAACTGATTGACAATAAACATTTGTTGACATCAAAACAGAAACAGGATATTTTAACTGCCCTGCAATCAGGAGGACAAGTTGTTGTGAAACCAACCAAAACACAATCTGGTGGATTGTTAGGGACTGTGCTGGCATCCATTGGCGTTCCACTGGCACTTGACATGGTTAAGAATTTATTTGGGAAAGGGAGCTGGTGAGGTGCTCCCAGAGTTGGGCGTCCAAAAGGAAAGGGGGCACCAAGAGTTGGGCGTCCAAAAGGGAAAGGAGCTCCAAGATTGGGAACCCCTTGGGCACGGCCTCCTCCATTCATCGGAAGCTGGGGACGAAACTCGGTTGGAATGGGCAAAAAAAAATCAAAAAAGGGCAAAGGACTTCTACTGGGATCGAAAAGTCCATTCAACAACATCCCACTTCTCGGGGCAATATTGTGAAGCGAGCCTGGCAAAAGCCGAGATTTGTAAACAAACCCCTGAACAATGTGGATCTCATGAAGTGGATTGATTTTCTGGAGATTCCCAACTTCAAAGGCATCTTTGCGAGAGATCAATTCATGCCACAAAAACACACTCCCTGTATTATTAATTTGGATTCACTGAAAAATGCAGGAACTCATTGGGTTTGTTGCGCTCCAGGGAAAAAATTCACATGGTATTTTGACTCTTTTGGAATAGGATTTCCACAAGAATTCAAAAGCAACAAACCGGTGATTTGGAACAGCAGTCAGTATCAAAATATCAACAGTGTCCTTTGTGGGTATTATTGTCTTTATTTCCTCCATCAATGGTCGCAGGGAAAAGACTTCTATGATATTCTCCAGCCTTTCAGTTTGACTGATACAATGCAAAATGAAAGATTCATAAAAGAATATTTCGATTGAAAATGAAGTCATATTGCGTGAAGGAGAAGAAACAAACTGACTGTGTGGGTCCAACTGGAACCATGACTGCAAAAAATGGGAGAAAGATGTGGTTTTGTCATTGCGCTTCCTGTGGAATAAAGAAAACAAGATTTGTTAAAAAGTCGGGAAACTAAATCTGCCCTCACAAGGTGGGGGCATTGGAGAATTGGCTTTGACTGGTTTTGCTCATGCAATTCCATGGTTGGGAAAGAAAACAGTTGAAATGGGAAGATATGGGGCAAGTGAACTGCTGAGAAACAAAAACACTCAGAAAAAAGCATTAGATTTTGCTTTGGATAAGATGAAACCATTTCTTGCCAAAACCTCTTCCGATATGATGGATCAACTGAGCACAGCAATTAGACCAAACAGAAAATATAAGACAGATCGAGCAGATTTGGATGGAAGTGGATTGGATGTTCATAACTTGATTGGGAAACTGCCAAGACCAAAGAAAGGTTTCACTCTTCCCGGGCATAACTTCACTGGTCCGTATAACCCATTGGATAAGCAAGTTAGATTCGATGAAACTGGAAAGATTCTTGAAATCTGGCAACAACCAACTGGAAAAACAGATGCAGTTGCTATGCAACACGATGTTGATTATTCAGTCTGCGCAAAAGAAGCAAATCCACGCAAATGTAAAAATAAAGCAGACAGGAAAATGGTCGCCGCTTTGGATTCCATTCCCTGGAAAGAAAGACAGTGGGGTCATGCTTTGGCACGAAATACCATTAATGCAAAACAAAAACTTGGTTTGGGTGCCCCAAAAAACGGGAAAAGATTTTGAGTGAAGGCTGGACTCAAAATCTGGCAAATGAACTTCACCAGCCAATAAGGAGAAGATTTCCAAAACGAAAAGTCATTGCGTATGGCGTTGACAACATCTGGACAGCTGATCTGGTCGAGATGAGAAAATTTTCAAAGTGGAACAAGGGAATCAATTACCTCCTGATGGTGATCGATGTTTTCTCAAAGTTCGGTTGGATTCGCCCCCTGAAAAACAAGCGAGGACAAACAGTTGCCGATGCTTTCCGGTCCATATTTGCGAAGGCGCGAAAACCGAAGATGCTTTGGACAGACAAAGGAAGTGAATTTTTCAATGGAACTATGAAGGATCTCCTGGATAAGAATGTTATAAAATTGTATACCACAGAGAATGAAGAAAAGTCATCTGTGGTTGAACGTTGGAACAAGACGATGAAGGAGAAACTCTTCCGGATGTTTTCTGCTAACAATAATACAATTTTCTTTGACAAACTGGACAGGTTAGTGAATCAATATAATAACACTTATCATTCAAGCGTTAAGATGTCACCCGCAGAGGCGAGCAAACAGAAAAATGAGAAAAAAGTGTTCGCTAATCTTTTCGGAGACATGATTTATGCTAAACACAACCCAGCAAAATTCAAAGTCGGCGATAAAGTCCGAATTTCAAAATACAAACGAAAGATATTCGATAAAGGTTTCACCCCGAACTGGACAGAGGAGATATTTGTCGTCGATGAGGTTTTTAACACAAATCCTGTAACGTATAGGTTAGTCGATCTGTTGGGAGAAAAAATAACTGGATCATTTTACGAGGCGGAACTCCAAAGGACAAACCAAAGCGTGTTTCGCATTGAAAAGGTTATTCGCCGCGACCAGAAGAAAAAGAAAGCTTTCGTTAAATGGAAAGGATATCCCGATAAATTCAATTCCTGGGTTCCGCTGAGTGATGTGGAAAAGCTTGGACAAAAATAGATTTCTCCAAACAAAACCTGGTTTCAACAACAAAAGTTGTCAATCAGAGAGGTTGACGCAAGTTTGGGAGAAAACTTTTTGAAATGAAAAAAGTTTTCTGAAAAACAAAAACTTTTTTTCAAAATGAAATCTTGTTTTCAAAAACATGTCAACCTCCCTGATTGACAACAAAAAAACTTTCAAAAGTTGTCAATCAGGGAGGTTGACACAAGTTTGGGAGAAAACTTTTTTGTTGAAAAGAAAATGAAATGAAAAAACAATTTTCGTTTTCATTTCCAAAACTTTTTTTTGAAAAGTTGTAAACCTCTCTGATTGACAACTTTGGAAATCGATTTCCACCGCAACTTGTGTTACAAAAACTTTCCCAACTCAAAAACAAAAGTTGTCAATCAGGGAGGTTGACACAAGTTTGGGAGAAAACTTTTTGTTGAAAATAAAATGAAATGAAAAAACAGTTTTCGTTTTCATTTCCAAAACTTTTTTTTGAAAAGTTGTAAACCTCTCTGATTGACAACTTTGGAAATCGATTTTAACTTTTCTCCCAGAAATCTGGAAGAAAAGAAGACAGAGAGATAAAACGAATATTTTGATACAGTAGGTAATAAAAGGCTGTACCCGGTGGGGATCGAGGGCCCGTAGTCAGACCGTCTGGAGGAAAATCTGGCTCATCAAGAATTTCAAATATCAGAATTGAGTCAATGCATGGGGATTTTTGTAACAATTCAAACAGAATGAAGATGTGGGGAGAAAAATAAATGAATATTGACTGATAAAAAGAAACAGCATGACGCACTTCGAAAATGTACGAAAGTTTGTGAGGCTATGAGAAAATATTTAGATTTTGCAAATGGCTAAATGACATTTCTGTTCATTACTGTTAAAAAGAAACAGAATAAAAACTGTGTTAAATTTAGGGGATTACAAATTGTGCTGAAATTGGCGATGGATTTGTCAAATGGGGATATTTAAAAAATATCCAAAGAGCTCCGTATTTGTGATTTTACGTTAAAAACTACATGGGCCCGAGATGCACCGGGTACAGCCTTTTATTACCTACTCCACTGAACCCAAAAATGTTTTACATGATGCTATTAACTGTTACCATAGCAATCAGTGAGACTGACTAATTACCTTTTGGGACTTATGGTATGAAAGTTTACCCAGTAACCCCCATTTTTTTTATTGTGTTATTCTATGTCACCCGAGTAAAAGTATGTGTTTACAAAGTAATATACATTAAAAACAAAATTCCTTGGAGCAGGTTGTGTAAGTTTGTTATTCAGATTATTGTGCAATTGTTGGAAATCTGCTCCCATTTTTTTTTTATTAATTTGTAAACTTTTAATAATTATTATTCTTATGCATAGTCAAGTACATGTATTCAGCCTGGCCCAAGCAAGTCTCTCTGATTTTGATACACTATTGTATGGTTTAGTGAGGTTTGGAAAAATGTATGAACGTACCAAAATGTAGTAAACTTAAAAACTGTTGTGAGCAACCTTCCATTTTTTTCTTGGTTATTCTTCAGTATTTATACGTAAAAATGTAGAGTCGATATCATATGTACACTACAACAACAACAACAACAACTTTATTAGTTCAACAAGATTTTGATATTCTTTTCAAAAATTAACATAAAAATAAAGGTACTGTAGACAAAATGTTTATTATATTGTTGATGTACATATTTCCTGACAAGAAATAGGTCAAAATATAATTTTCTTTTTAGACTTAGATTGAAACGGTGGAAGATACAAACTTGCTTTTTCGCTTCCATTATCAAGACATACTCAGAGTGTTGCATGCAAGATTTTAAGTCATATTCCATATGGCTTATGAGGTCCAAAAGTCTGTCCCCGACAACCCTTATAAAGTTCTGACTGAAAATGTCATTCTGTTTTCAAGTCTCAGAGGTGACAGATGGACTTCCCCTGTAGTTTCCTACACGTGCACATGCTCATCTGCATTCTAGACGTTTTCACGTGATTTCGTTGAATTCTCACTATTTCTGGTCAAAAAAGCTATGTTTATGCAAATGAGGTAACAAGAAATTATATCAAAGTGTCATTCTCTTTTCAGACCTGAATTGCGAGCGGTGAAATATACAGCCTTGCCCTTTCGTTTTGATTATCTAGACATACTCAGAGTGTTCCTTGCAAGATTTCAATTCATATGCTTCTATTCCTGGCTTATGAAGTCCAAAACAGTTTGTCCCAACCGATATAAAGGCCTTAGGGTCTGACTGAAAATGATATGTTTACACATCTACAGTCTCAAAGAATCTGCTGTCCTCTATGTCCTTTTAAATCATCCTTTTTCAAACTACCAGGGTCCAGTATTAAGGTGGAGTGGGGGGGAGGGGGAGGGGGAGAGGAGGGGAGGGAGTAGCCCAGTCATGAGCGACTGAGAGTCAAACAACATAAAATTAAAAAAAAAACTCCCTAAAGGAAAACTTCAATTGAAAGGAATAACTAGTCTGCGATTGCTAAACCTGCAAAACACAATATCTTTGAGCCTTGTGCAGCCATAGAACATAGAGCATATAAATAAATGACAAACCCCGGAAAGGGATTGCTTAAAAATTTCATGGGTTTCCCCTGCCCCCAAAATAGGAAACCCAAATTCCAAAATTAATATTTCTTCAACAAAATCTGAGAAAGAAAAAAGAGACAATTTCTTATAAACACAAAAGACCACCTTATCGAACGCTGAGTGAAAGTTGAGTTCAAATTGCTTTCCTTCATGTTTGTATGAACAGTTTATACCACAAGTAGCTTTATCACAGAGTGATGTTTTGGGAGTGAAAAGCAACAACAACAACAATTTTTTTTCACACCTTCCAATAATATTACAACAGTTGATACAATTTCAGTTAATTAATTAAAGTAGATACCTGCCCACCGCTAAGCAAAAAAGGCTAATTGAGGCGGGGGAAAGATTAATACAAACTTAAGTTAATAAAAGTTGATAAAAGAAAACTAGATTACCTAAACTATAAGATAAAAAAAAATACAATAAGTGCAAAACCTTACATATAGTACATCAAATAATTACGCTTTCCAAGGTCTATAATAATTGGCTGAAGTAATTGATCAGATGAGACTTCAATATAGTCATTCTCAAGCTCTAAAGTATCAAGAAGTATTTGTTTAACCCTTTAAACCCTAGCTAAGAGTGATCAGCATCAAATTTCTCCTTGCAATATCAATGCCTTATCAATCAAAAAGGTCATGAGAATAAAGGACATGATCACACAAGATGAATTCTCTTGATATCTAATCAATTTCTCTCGACTACTTTTCAAGGAAATGTATAGGGACAAGAAATGAGAATTAAAATGTTGATATTAGGACTTAAAGGGTTAATCTTATTTTGAAACTTGGGTTTACAGAATGAGGAATAGTGTTCCAAATTGATACACCAATTTTAATCCTTGCAAAACATTTTTTCATTTGGTCAGTTCTAAAAGCTATAACGCTCACATTATTTATTCGTTTAGTCAAAGTTTGGTACTTGAGAAACACGATATGAAATGTGTATTGTGACTACTTTTTGTATGAGTGTAAAGCAAGCTAGCGAGAAATCACCAGATAAAAACAATCAGCAAGCTTATGAGAATATTCACACACACACATTTTGCGCGCACCTTTTGCCGCTTCTTCTCCTTTATGCAGATTTCTTTCAGATTCACAATCTGTTGATCGCTCCCCTTTTTCCATATGCTAAGCATGGGTCGAAAGCCCGAGTAAAACGGTTTTCCTCGATGTGAATCGAGAAAATACAAACAAAACGTGTCCTTGGTGAGGATGGAAATTCTTCCCCTTGGTTCAAACAATCTATCGTTTTGTCGGTCCGGCTCGCATGCAGCGCGATTCCGGCTATGGAAGGCCAAATGGTGCAAAATTCAAGAACTCTAATTTGATCACATTCAAGGATAATGATCACATTCAACAACCACATTCACATTCAACATATCTAAATTAATCAATTTCAACAGTCATCTCGATCACATTCAAGGTCACACATCACATTCAACAAGCACATTCACATTCAACACTGATTCAACATATGTAAATTATCAATCACATTCAACAGACATCTCGATCACATTCAAGAACATTTTTTAAATGTCAACATATCCCAAAATAGACAGGCTGAACACGACTCCCACTCGCACTCACAGCTATGAATTTGTTCTCTTCAATTATATTGACCTTTTGATCTCGGCGGATCTCAAATTGATAGCCGGGAGGATTTCATGCTGTCCAGGGCCGTTAAAATTATATTATTTCTTGATGCATTGTTCAGTGCTAGCACAATTGGCATACATTGCGGTTTCTTTGGCTCACTTTTGTTGCAAGATAAATACTCAGTATCGGCAAAAGTTTGTTATCGCTTTGAAAGCGCTAGGATTGTTAAATTTCTCAGGCCGTGATTTAGTGTATTGCAACAAAAGTCAGCCGAAGAAACCGCAATGTATGCCAATAGAGCTTGCATCGTGCAACGGCATATAAAATAAATAATATAATTCTAACGGCTCTGGACAGCATGAAATCCTCCTATCAATATGAGAGATATAAATACGCCGAGATCAAAAGGTCAATGTCATGGAAGAGAACAAACTCATAGCTACTAGCTGTGAGCTAAAGGCGCAAATCTCTCAGACATCTCACTGGGAAAGCTTCATGCTGTTTCTAACATGGTATGTAGATACCAGTGAAAAGTTTCAGGTTTTAACGATGTTTTGCTTCCGATTTGGAAAGGTCACGCAATTCGTCACGCTATTTCAGATAAGCCGTGAAAATAAACAAAATTGAACTAGTTGAAAGTTATTTTTGTATCATACATGCTTATAAGCCGATTTAATGGAACTTATAGTGAATCCAATCTTTTGTGATGGGATTTTTGCGTAATTGGCCGTCATGTTGGTGTAAGTGGTAAAAAGGCCAAGATAGCCGCTCAATACAATATCTAATATTCGTCCGCCTTTAACACTTGAACGAAATGCTCTGGCGCTTCAAAATTTGGCCCAGATGTGTAGTTTTAAACCCTCTACAATTCCATAAACATTTTGGAATCGAAATCTGTTTTTCAATGCTTCCGGAATTTTGATATGAAGTGCAAGCCAAGAATTTTTAAGCCACTGGCTACGTCGACAGTGGTAGCGCAAATAATTATGGGATATGTTGACATTTAAAAAATGTTCTTGAATGTGATCGAGATGTCTGTTGAATGTGATTGATAATTTACATATGTTGAATGTGAATGTGCTTGTTGAATGTGATGTGTGACCTTGAATGTGATCGAGATGACTGTTGAAATTGATTAATTTAGATATGTTGAATGTGATCGTTATCCTTTATTGTGATCAAATTAGAGTTCTTGAATTTTGCACCATTTGGCCTTCCATATCCGGCCGCTCTGTCAGTCTCATTGCTGCACTCCTGTACAACACAACGACTTCCCATCATTAAAATCAAAGTCACTCCAACGAAGTGTCTGGAAACGGCCCAATCCCTGACGGTAAATGTCGAGGCTCCTGGTCACGTGACATCGAAGGTGCACGATTCAAAATAAAAATGGCGCACGATGTGGAAAATAGTATACGGACTTGAATTTGCGGCGGACAAAGTGGATTTCTTTTGTTTTGATGACTGGGAGATCAGCGATCAAAGTTTGCTATCGACGCTAAATCTCGTAAATGATGATGTAAAAGAATTGGGAAACCAGTTTGAATCCGTTTGGATCGATGTAAGTGATGTTGATCTTGTAGTTGAATACAGGATAATAATACATGTATTTTCTTGCTGGTCAGTCTTTCTGCTCATGAAGTAGTTCATTTGATGCAACAAGTCCACAACAGATTTCAAAACACTTAAAATCAAAGTAAGTTATGAAGCAAAAGTCTAAATTACACTTTAATAGAGTACCGAAGTGATGACGTCACAAAAACTAAATTTGTGAAATTATGGGATTTGATTAGATATTCGGAAAGGGCATGATGAAAAATGCCTGCTCGCCAAAAATCAGCATCTTATTGCAATTTGGGGGTGAGATATTGGCACCGTTATGCTCTGATGACTCCATACAAACCTTTCTAATTTTTGCCTTGGTTCATTACGTAATGAACCAACTGAAGGCAAAAATTAGAAAGGTTTGTATGGAGTCATCAGAGCATAACGGTGCCAATATCTCACCCCCAAATTGCAATAAGATGCTGATTTTTGGCGAGCAGGCATTTTTCATGATGCCCTTTCCGAATATCTAATCAAATCCCATAATTTCACAAGTGTGACGTCACACTTCGGTACTCTATATAGTTTTCTTGTAGAATTTTTGAGTGTGAAATAAATACCCTAAATTTAAAATGCCTTTGAAGTTATTTTAATTTTGCTGTTTGCGATTTTTCCGATCATGTTCGCGATGAAACTTTGCAAGACGTTTTACTGCATAACATTTTCTCTTCGTTCTGCTGATCAACAGAACCCTCTTTGGAAATTAGTTATTAGTTTCATTGTTTATAAAAAAAAACGGCGTTGACAAAAGACTATCCAGTATTACTTAATGCAACATGGTAAATATTCTAATAATTTACACACCTTTGTACAAAAAGGCTTTCTATTTGGTATCATCATTTTTACAACAGTACTTTTGATCATTGATCATTAAGATACTTCAGGAGGACTTACATAGCCTAACCAAATGGGCATCTGATTGGCAGATGGACTTTAATGTGTCTAAATGCCACTTACTTCGCGCTACAAACAAGCGTAGGCCACATGAATTCACATTCTCTACTAATTCAGAAGCCCTTAAGGTTTCCCAATGTGACTAAAGTTGCTAAAGTTGCTGCCAAAGCCAACAAGACTCTGGGACTTACAAGAAGAACATTGAAGCCATGTAGCAGCAAAGTCAAGCAGAGAGCTTACATGACGCTGGTGAGACCTACGCTTGAATGTGCATCCTCCTCGTGGAACCCTCAAACAGACAAGATGTAAATCGTCTTGTGCAAGTCCAAAAGAGTGCAGCCCACTTTGTATGCAATAACTATAAACTTACAACAAGTACTACTGGTTTAGTTAGTGCACTTGGTTGGGATACTCTAGAACACAGACTTTTGTTTAATCAGTCAGTCCTCTTTTACAAGTTTCACAATGGTCTTGTTAATTGTAAATTTCCTGACCTGGTTTAACATGCTCTACTACCTCATTTACTAGGAGACATCGCTTAACATATCAACAACAGCGGTCAACTGTATTAACTCACAGCTATTCCTTCCCAAGAACAATCGGAGTCTGGAACTTAATTCCTTCAGAAGTAGTAACATCTTTATCCTCAAATAGCTTTAAGCAGTCAGCCATGTCAGTTATAAGATCTCTAAAAGTGCCATCTAAAAAAAGGCACTTACGCAAACCAACCCGCCCAGTATTAGAGAAATCTATTTGGGTGTAATTGATTCTAAGTTCTAAGTTCTATATTATAGTGGTCCAGTCCTGTTCTCAAAGCCATAATGCATGCATATGCTTTGTGTAATCTTCCAATAATCCATAAATAATTACAGGCACCTTATTTTGAGACCCTCTATATTGACACTAAGTTCGCTTGGTCCTGGCAAAGATTAAGCTTATATTCCTCATTTCTTTCTCAGTAGTCATCAGATTATGGATTCAAACCAAATGTTGGCATCTCTGCAATTTTGTTCCATAGCTATATCCATGGCAAGTGAATCTCAAAATACTATAAGCAATAGGGGGTGTACTGAATTATTAATTTGTTAACTGAATACATCTGATCCCCTTATTCAGATTGAGGAAACTTCAGAATCTTCTGGTTACAAGTGTAGAAAAAAGTAAATTTCAAAAACTGATTAATAATTCATGACCCCCAGACCCAATCAAATTAATGATAATGCATCACATGTATACTCTTTGACTTTATTGGTATAGAATACTATTGTGGGTAGTAAATTATTATTAAGGATTCTTAGTACAACAAATGGTGACTTTAATATTTTTGTTCTCAGTACTGTTTTACAATATCTAGCCTTTTGCTATTCCATTTGGAAACGTCTCCAACAAGAGTAGCCAACAGTTTTGCAAGTAAGCCATTATTTGAATGACACCAGCACCCACATGTAAATTGATAGGTACGCGAGTGGTTCAAAGATGCAAGCTGCTTATAATTCTACTCGCTCTCTGCCACTGAAAAAAAATTGTCAGACGTTTTATCTACCGTACCTGTCAACTTTGGTACCGTATAGCATTTTTCAATAATAATGGTATTTTTTCCTCAGAACTTAAAAATCCCAAAACTTTTAACAGGAGCTGGGAAGCCATGGTCACTTCGTCGAAATCAAAGTTGTATGTGGTACATGTGTTGTATGCTAATCCATCTACTGATTAGCGTACTGTTCTATGCTAATCAGTCTCTGTTTTTCTTGTATGCTAATATCCTCTTTGCAGAAAAGGTCATTTGTTTAATCTCCATAGGGATGCACTTTTTGTGGAATAATTTTGAAGTCGTTCAATAAACTAGTGCCACATGTTTTAAATCAGTTCAAAATCTATAATCCCTTGCCTTCAGCCTGATAAAACACTGCTACTCGTGTATTAAACTTAACTTAGACCATGCTGACAGCATTACAATTTTATATATGTACCGGGCTGATTTTCAGTATGATTAGCAACTTCATCCAGGGGTTTCCCTAATATTTAAGGTTTTGGGCAGGAGGGTAATAAGGATAGCTCAGCCAGGCAAAAGAAAGTAGTCAGTTGAGATGCTCATTTTAATAAATAAGCAGCTGGGCAAAATCATGTCCACTGCCTGTCAATTTGCCTGGTACCTGGCCCTTAATGAAACCCCTGTGCATCACTTTTAGTAACTGTTTATATGGGTTTGTGAAAAATCCCTGACCTGACAGCTACATATACATGTACTGAATACCATAAAAGCCACATATGAGAACCTGTATTTTTTCAAGTCAGCCTATAAAGGTTCTTAGAGGTAATACTGTTTGTTGCAAGTCAGAAGGTAATGGAATTAATAAAATGGCAGTGGGTACCATCACAAGCAAGCATTTTACTAGTTATGACAATTTTATCTTGTAGTTTGAAGACATTTAAGAATTTAAAGCCTGGTTCACACTATAGCAAGGTCCAAAAATGCAAAACACAACTTATATCTTGTTATTTCTGGTATGAACAACATAACATAGGTATAGGAATATAATAACATAAACATAATGACATAAGGAAAAACTGATCTTTTCTTTATGTCATGATGTCCATGTTTTTTTTTGTCATTATGCCACTAGTGTGAACCAGGCTATATTTTAGTGCCTATTTCAAATGTTGGGCTGAAACAATTTTTTATATGTTAGGGTTTACTACCAAATTTCATCCTGGAGATTCTCTATGCAGATTTTTACTGTAATTTGTATATACATTTTGCATTAAAATTTGTTGGGATTGTACATGTAGATCAAATTTTTCTTGTTTAGCCAATTCAAAAGTCAATTAATACAGACAAAACAGTAACAAAATTTTAAATGTAGTTCATTGTTGCACTAATCCACTCTTGAGCAAAAGTGTTCAAACTTCAACTTATTTCATGATTTGCCAATAAATAATTGCTGTTTAATCTTGAGCCTCAGCCTGAATATTAACTGAAGACACCTTGCCTTAGCTGAATGTACTGGCATGATTAAAAAAGCTAGAGACAAAGACAAAAAGAGGTGAAAAACACATACATGAGGGTGTGAATGGGGTTAACCGACTAGCGACAAAGGGCGAAAAATATTACTGACTACCGACAAAACGAGGAAAAAATTGCCGACTAGCGACAAAGTAAATTCTAACCGACAACCGACATGGTCCGACGTGAAGGGATGTTTGTATTAGAAAGAAGAGCATTTTGAATTTATTTTTAGCGCAGGAAATGTCCAGATCCTTTGGTGGGCTCTATTTCACCAGACGTAACCACATTAATTCCAAATTTCGTCAATTATAGAATTTCCTGTCTTCAAATTACTTTAAAGCCCCGGGATCCTCCTTTTCGGAGAGCAGCGGCGGGCTCATTTCTAGAACAGCGGCTCGTAAGCGAGTCGACGAGACGCCCCGCTGTTGTGTCATGATTCTTAGATACTTTTGCCTAAACTTTTGCCTGCTTTTGAGACGTCAATATAAAGTCGTATTGACGTCTCAAAAGTCAGCCTGTGATTGGTTGAAAACTTTCTGCGACAATTTAATGGGTTCCTTCCCTAAAAAAAGAAAAGCTTCAAATTATCTTCAAAGTAAGGGCTAAAATGTTAATTACTTTGTCAAGTTTGGTAGATAAAACAACACTGTATTCAATGAAAAGATCCTTTCTATTGAAAGTTAAGGATGAGATGGGTTTTAAATATCTTTTTGTTTGTTTGAACAGTTTGTTTACATCAAACTGTGCTATGCGCGGGCTAATCACGCCACAACGCGTTGTTAGCATACAATTTGTGGACGAAGGGGATGTTACTGAGGTGTTTGAGGATCACGGGGAAGTACAAATTGATGAGTATGAGACAGATTCGGAGGACGAGGAATCAGATTTTGAAGAACATTCAGAGCTTGTCAATAGAGCGTGTGTTACACGATCCGGCAGGGCTGTTCGTGCATTTGTGCGTCTCGACATGTGACGGTAAGAGGTAATAATAGTTGTAAAATCATTAAAGATCCATTAAACGGTGCAGATTGATACGCATGGCAGCGAAATTGTTGGCAAAAAACCCAAAGAAACCCCACAGTAAAGCCACGAGAGCCGTTGAATAATAAGTGTAATAAGTGTTTGTGGACGTCTTGGGAAAAAGAGACTTCCGTAGCTAACAAAATTACGTATCCCAAAGGCTAAAGTGGGCATTTCACTCTTGTCAAATTTACCTCTCTTGATTTAGGTCCCGTCCACACGTATACGTTTACGTTCGTAAACGCATATTTTTTTATGCGTTTGGGCCTCCCGTCCACACGTAAACGATGAAAACGGTCACCCTAAACGGATATTTTCGAAAACGCTCTCCAAAGTGGATATTTTTGAAAACGCCGTTTACTCGTTTACGTGTGGACAGCGTAAACGGATATTTTCGTAAACGCCGATGTCACAGCTGTTTATGGCGCACGCTCAAGTTATCTAGCGCATGCTCAATGCAGATTTTTAGCGTTTACGTTTATGTGGCTGGGAGCTAACTAGAACACTTACCCGTTAATTTAGCTCCCAGACTCAAAATTGTATTAACTATTTAAATTATTAGTACTTAGTTCAAAATGTGCTAGGTATTTTTTTAAAATATAGTTGTAAAAAATAATGAGTAAAATAAAGAAAGTTTGAAAGTTTTAGCGTTTACGTGTGGACAGGTGAAAACGAATCGTAAACGATGGCTGGCTTCGTGTGGACGGGAGCGTTAAAAAAAATATGCGTTTACGAACGTAAACGTATACGTGTGGACGGGGCCTTACTTCGATGCCCTGTAATCGACAGGAAAACAATTATAAAAGCTTTGGTGATTTTATCGGTATACTAGATTTACAAATTAAAGTGGGGTAGACGATCACGTTGCTAAAACACAGAGTTAACTAGGTTTAAGTGCAATCAAATAATGAATTATTACAAGTTTTACACTTCGTCTAGAGTTTAAAGTCTTAAAACTGCGCAAATTACATAACTAATGTGAATAATTAACTTGCATGATCTTGCATTTTTAATTATTAACTGAGATTTACCGACAACCGACAAAGCAATGAAATTTTAACCGACAACCGACAAAGTAATGAAATTTTAACCGACAACCGACATGTGGACCCCCCCATTCAGACCCTCATACATATCTGGAAACTTAATATCAAATTCCAAGGCCTAAGACAAGACACCATTCATTAACCCAATCAAAATCTTTGAGTATCAGACAAGTTTCATTTGGGATTTTGAACTCTTGTTCTGAAGAGCAGATTATTGAAATGATCAATGTTTACAATAATGAACTTATTTACTCTGACCAGAAGTCAACCTGATCATGTACCCAGCTCCCACTGACTGATATTACAGCAAAGTCAAGCGTTTGTCACTCATCATTGGCATCATTACACCGCCTTCTCTTTGCATTTGAAACTCTAGCATGCAGAGGCTTATTCATAATATCTGCACGCCTTTGTCTGCGGCATTGATGATGTCGACCAACAACATTTCCTTGTCAGTACTGTGGATGCAAGTTGTCCTTGGATAGCAATGGCATTTGCATTGTACCAAACTCTTTGAGAGAAGGGTTGTCGGTTCTTCTTCCAGGGCAAATTGTTTTGTTCTCTTGTATGACTTTTTTTGGTAAATTATGTATTGGAGGTGCACCAAAACAGATTTTTTCTTGAGTCAACTGAAAACAAAAACACAGGAACCGTTAGCATCAACATAGCTACAGTCACTGTAAGTATGAAACGTCCACCCATACATAACTTAATCAGTTTTTGAAGCCCCTACTCTCAATTTTTTTTATGCACCAATAATTTACAGATAAAACACTATAAACGGTTGAAAGATGAAAATTTGATACCAAATAATAAAATAAAAACTTAGCTTGAACTTAAATTACACAATATCAATTAAGTTTAAATGCCAGTTCATCGCAAAAGCAAGGACTAAAGTTTACGTTTAAAAATGACTACAGGGGTTAATTTGCGTTCTAAAATTGCTTCAAAGTTTAGCAACATGCACCGATAAATCACTTCGATCGTTAAGCATAAATAGCTTTATAAGCCTAGTAGTGCAAGTAGGAATTGGCGTTTTTTGGGTTGGTCACTTCTACACAAATTCTTAAACCTATAAATGAAAAATGACACCAAATATACTTACAAATTTCGATGTCTTCCGTCCTAAAGTGCCTTTCGCATGTATAAATATTTCCTTCTTTGATCTGCTTTCGAAAATTTTCATCGACCACCCCGCCGTCTCTTGTCACTACATTGAGTAACTCCTTTCTCCATATCTCTTTGCTTTTCTTTCTGTCGCTGAAGGGACCTTAAAAATACCTATTCCCTTATATTTTGGTCTTCTTGAGACAAAACAACCAAAAATCGAGCAGTTTGCTCCAGGCATTAGCGTTAAAAGTTTAAAATATGGCAGCCATTAAATTACTGTAGTGACTTTGCTTCGATTCACTCACGACGGCGTGCACCTTCATCATCACGTGACTAACTATTTTTTCGCGCATCGACATTTACCGTCAGGGATTGGGCCGTTTCCAGACACTTCGTTGGAGTAACTTTGTTAAAATGAAGACTTTTCGAAGAGTTGGGTGAAATCGTATGAGAAATTAGCCTTGGCCAGCGCTGTGACTTGAGAAAATGACGTCACTTGATTTTCCCGCGAATTCCAAGTGACCAGGCTTCTGCCGTTAGTAACCAGGCCGCAGGAACATGACGATTCAATGGCGGATGAAAATTATCGGAGTTTGAGCGCAAAAAAAAACACTTTCCTTCATCGCATGAGGATATACTTTGGAAATCATGTACTTTAGGAAGTTAACTACCAATTAAAATTAAAGGTATTCGACAATTTGATCATAGTAGCACTTTAAGTGTTCCTCTAGAATGAGGGTTGGGCGCGGGTTCACTCTACACCTGCCATACCCCGGGGTGTGCCGGGATTTTATCAGAGGAGAAAGTAGTAGGAACGTAGACACAGGTCAAATCTCGACGACAATGAGCCTTTGCATTGATAAGAGAGTTTTCCACACCTAGGAAATTTTTCCGGTCCCAACATGGAAGGTACATATCAGCTTTGTTCTAACAGCAGGTGAAAAACATCTCTGTGACTTGCTTACGATAACAATTGGAAGATTGCGGTACTTTCCCAACAGAGAAAAACGATTCCGTTTTTACTTAAAAATGTCCCTAACAAGGTTAGGAACTGGGACCACTCTAATATCTCTTATCCGAGAAAGGAAGCTGGAAGGTAGGCCCGCACAGGTGAAATGAACTTTCAACTACTAATGCATTGATGAAGTTGTTTGTCAATCCTAACCGGCTTCTTTTTGGTCCCAGCCGGGAAAGGTCAGCCTAATTTTCATACCGCCTCATTTAATTATTCTAAAACACGATAACATTGTCACAAATGCTGTTGGTTTCGCATATACTAAATGTAGTTTTAATTTAATCTACATATTGATACTGAAATATAATTGCACAATTAGAAATATCTAAATGACTAAACGATTAAGCTTGTGTAAATTGAATTTGCCAGTGCACTAAGAATAAAACCCATGGTTAGACGAATCAACTTTTATCTGGGTAAATCGTGTAACCGATTTAACCCCGGAAAAACGTTTACCTAAACCTTTTTACCTTTTCATAGTCATCTCATGGAAAACAAAACAAAGTTTCCTAGGTAAAATCCTACATGGACGGTAGGGTCGAGTTTTGGCAGTGACTTGCCGCAACTTCATACTCATGTTGTTTTCATGCTTATGAAAACGCAAATTAATTTTCATTGTTTTATGCAACTTGTGTTCGAATTATTTAGGTTAAAAAATTTGCACGCTTAAGGGGAAATTATTATAGTGGAAAATTGACCCTTCCAAAAACCCTTTGTACGTGTCCTGACTTTGCCCAGGTGAATAGAACGCCTGGGCAAATGTATATATATTTACAACCACTGCTATAGCCTAGAAAATCTCTAGATAATAAAGCAACTGGTGTTGGATTCATATACAATATTTTACCTAAGGTCAATTCCACACGGAGTAATCAGACTGAAATAGAAACTAGCTAGGAGCTGCCACCGCCCGAAAATCAATACAGACCACTTTGAAGTACACTTCTGCAAACCGCTTCAATTTTTAAAAACAACTGGCTATATAGCCTAGCCGATTGACTTCTTAAATTTATGTATGTATTAATTATAATTTAGAACGCATTTTCATTACTTTTTTACACCTGAAAAAACGTTGTCGGGTAAAAAGTATAAACCATTAACGATACGACCGAATGGTTTAGTGTCTGGGAAGTGGAAATAACTTCTCGTGTTCTCCGTCAAATAAATTACACATTATCATAACACAGTATGCCCAAAATCAACCTTTGAAAACATTTTATGAAGGAAAAGATCGCTCAATGAAATGTTAACAAGGTTCATTTGCCTGGTACCCAGAGTTCCATTGTGTTGTATTGTTTAATACGATTTCATACTTTTTCCCCGACAACGTTTCTGCAATTAGTTCAATTTCATTTAATACTGCTTGTAACCTAAGATACGTCTTTTTATCTCAAGGAGAATAAAAACCTCCATTTATTTATTTATTTAGACTCGTAAATATGGTCTTTAAATTTGATGATAGCTGCCTTGTGTTCAAACTTTATGCTGTCGATATAAAATCTAGATAATTTGCGTTTTAAGTCGCAAATGTTACTGAAAAGGTTATTCCGTGCTATGACTTCTGAATAAAGTATTAAATTGGTTCCCACCCCTTTCTCGGCTCAATTTGCTCTCACCAACCACGTCCCCAGGGCCTTATCCTTTTTCAAAATGGCGGATCGGGCGTAGAAACCCCTAGACAATGCCGCCAAAATACTCCAAGAATCCTGGAGTATTTTGTCCCCACGGTTTTCGCCGCCTTCAAAATGGCGGGGCAGGAGTCCTTCCATTGTTCCTTCTCGTGCCTTCTCATTAGTCCAGAGATGTTGTAACTGCCATGTTCAAAACTAACTTACGACTGGGCAACAGCCAAATCCAGATTCAGGTTAAATCCATCGAATCCGTTCTGGTTATGGGTTGGATATATTGGATTTATAATCCGTTTTGGATTTCGTAAAGAAACGAAATATCTGTGTTTTGGTTGAAGAGTCCGTATTCGAATTTTCGGAAAGAAATGTACCCTAAGATTTATCAGAGCGGAGGTTTCCTTATGGAAGACGAAAAAATACTGAAAATAAGGTAAACGATGAAGAAATCTGCAGCAATAGTTTTTACTTATCTAAGGTAACATCTTGACATGCACAAAAACACTAAATTTGGCATACATGTTCTAAGTGGCAATTAGAAAGGATGTCATGACGTGATGATCACTGCAACCTCGTGAAGTGACACACAATGAAATGGCGTTTTTGGAGGAATAGGTTCGTTTTAGCCACTGGCAGCAGTGTTTGTTTTCTGGCAATCTGAAACTGTTGTTAAAAGAAAACGAAGACGTTTCATCATGTTTAACGTGCCAAAATGATCCAGTGTTTTTATGGTATTTTAGCATAGTAGCTTTGCTGGAAAATTAAAGTTAGCACATGTTCTATTTCTGGTGCAATTAGTCTCATAGAACTTAGTTACCATCTGCATGTCAGGGCCACATGCTTTGTAATATATGGTGTGTCAGCTCTTTCTTTGTCAAGCCTTCAAAACCAATGACGTCACAATGTCCTGGAAAAGAGCATACTGAACGCCACCAACCCGATCAGGGACGTCGACGGGATCTGATTGTGTGACACAAGAGCGGATTAAAGGCTCGAGGGTTATGTTGCCCTGCAAGCAGTACATTCTCCTACGCCGAGCTACGCCGAGCTACGCCGAGCTACGCCGAACGAGAGAGAAACCACTGCGAGCATCCGTTTGTTTTTCCATCGAGCATGCGTAGCCACGTGACGCCCGACGTGATGCATTTGACGCTGTTTCGCGGGAAAATTGTAGCATGTGCCGTTGTTTCCTGGCAAAAATGTCTTCGTCACCTTGGACGCCATTTCGATTGTTACATAGCGGGCTCGCTTAAACGCAGCAGTTAAATACGTAGATGAGTGCATGCGCGAGAGGCTAAACCAGTTTGCAAACTTGTTTTACCGGTTCAAAGTTAATTTATTCGTCCATGGCGCTGGACGGCAGCTCAATTAAAGGAACTAACAGATGCTCGCAGTGGTTTCTCTCTCGTTCGGCGTAGCTCGCGTAGGAGAATCCACTGCTCGCAGGGTAGGGTTATGTTGGAAAGGGTAAGAATGTTAGTATTTTCTGTTAATACGGTATGTCAATAGTTTGAGGCCACGCGACCACTTCATGTCGGCCTCCATGCCACGAGTCCTCTTTGATTGTTTTACTGGGTTACTCGGTTGCAAGCCTTCGTCAGACCGCTCTGGTTTCTTCTATCTCGGGCCTTTCCAGTTCTTCAATAACTGATCCCATATTTGGCCTTTCCCAAGGATCTTCCTTTATACAGCGCCTCGCGAGGTTTTGAAACTTGCCATTTCTCATTTCAGCCATTTGCCATTGTCGCCGCTTGGGGTCTGGTTGTTCCCTGATGCATATTTCACAGAGGAGAACACCAAAACTGTACACATCAACCTAATAAAGTAATACAAGATAAAAATTAGCATTCATGTAAACTCCGTTTTAGGGGAATACAGAAAAACAATAACACCTTATGAAAAAAAAATACTCAACGGCCTCTCTTCTCGCTGAACTTGGGGAAGAGAGTAGCTTTCCTTTGAGAGCAACTGACCGATGTGCTGAAGGTAATGCATGGCTTCAAGTAAAACGGCACTGTCTGTTACAGAAACTGAGATTGTTTATCATTTAAGAGAGGAAACTGGTTGGTCCATAGTTTGTGCAAGTGACCGGAACGCAAAATCTCTACATTGGAATTCCTTTGCCGATTTATCGTGTTACAATTACCGAAACATAATCGGAAATTTATTTCTTCCCTACTTATGTAAACGTATTTTCTGTATTTCTACCTAATTTATTTCTTTGTAAGTAATAATAATAATAATAATAATAATAAAAGGGGAAAACTGAAACTGAAACTGAGCCTGTAACCGGATTAAACCTGGTGCAAGGCCTGGAAGTGGTGAAAAAAAAAATGGTTTGTTGATCTGGGTTTGGTAATTGCCTTTAAGAAAATCCCCGAAATTTTAGGGTAAATGATAAACAAACTGTGGTCATGTATACGTCTCTTTTTTCGTAGACATAGGGAATCGTAACTATTTCTTTCGGGTTTCTTTCGCATTTTGTCTATATAGTCTACAAGAGCAGACGTCTTTTCCGGCCCTTTTTTTACTCGCCGGGTAAAATAAGAACTGGAAATTGTTTCATGCGGCAACTAAAAAAGTACCGGAATGGTTCCCGAGTACACTCCGGGCACCGTGTAAATATATAAATTAATAACTAAATGGGAATTTCAGTAGCCTGTGTAGCAGGCTCCATTGCGCATGCGCCCTAGTATAAACTGGTGCCTGCTACACAGGCTAACATTTCAGCGGAAATCAACAAAATTACACCAGCTGTTCAATTCACTATCGAAATTGGTGTCAAATCGAAATAGAAAATGGGTACCCTTCAAATAATACAACTATTTGTGCTGCTGATGTATACCAACCTTGCAGCTAATTGGTTGATCCGGGTCTTCATTAAGGGACTCAGGAGCACAATAAATGATAGCTCCTGCGTAATTAATATTGATCCGCCGTACAAAATTAGCAGTGCCATAATCCGCCACTTTGGCTCTCCATTGGTCACCTTGTCGCCATAACAACACATTGGCACTGCTGACGTCGTTATGGACGATTGGTTCCGGCCGCTTCTGGTGCAGATAATTAAGGGCTCGAGCTACATCCAGTGAAATGTTACACTTCTGTTACAGAGAGATGTGGATCGTTTTGCAACCTTTCTTTTAAGCTGCTATCCATCTTTTCTGTTACTAACAATGGCCTTTCGTTATCATTCGTTGCGCCAATAAACTGCAACAGACAAGGATGGCGGCATTTCGAAGCAATGTCCACTTCTCGCTCAAACAAACGTCTGTTGTTATCGCATAAAATGTTTTCGTGTATTTGTTTTACAGCCACATCACAGCCATGAACTTTTCCCCGATAAATCTTTCCCCACGCCCCTTCCCCGAGCACCTGACCTGTGATTTGAATTTCATTCCGATACATGACCCAGTCACGTGAATTGTTGAGTTGTTGCTGTGTTTCTCTTAATTGTTCTGTCATCCTTGTCATTTCTTGCCCGCTTCTTTCCAACTGACTTTGCAGTTCACTTACTCGGCATTGTTCCGCCTCTAACAAACGTCCAACTTGTCTTTCCCTTTCCCCCATCGTTTTAATTTCTTGCTTTTTTGTTTCTAACTGAATTTGCAGTTTATTAACTTGGTTTTGTTTCGAGTCCATCAAAATATCAACTTGTCTTTGAAATGCAGTCAGGCAATGCTTCATGGTCATTACTTTATTTTGAAGCTCAGTACCTTGTATATCTTTCTGTCTTAATTGTTCTTGGAATGTATTAAATTGTTCATACAGCTCTATTTCTTCCTCTTTTGTTAAAGTCAGTATACTTTGCCTTACGTCCTGGTCGTTTTTCCTCGTTGATTGTCGTCTTTGCCCATCAGTAGTGCGCACATCCTGGGATGAATTCTGTCCCATTGTTATTTTTTCTCGTTTGTTGTTTACTTCACAGTTCAGAATTTCGTTGACCACGTTGTCATTTTGCCTTCCGATACCTCTACTTTTAAGTTTGCGGTTTATTGTTATATGCTTTCCTTGTAATTCGCCTGAAAAAAAAATATATGTACTGTGTTTTTAAGGAAAGTTCACCGTATTATCGTTAGTCTGGTCGTTTTCACATTAAACAGACAGCCCAACAGCGAAAATCCTTAACAAGTTTGCGAGCAAGTTGCTCAGTTAAAATTCAAATCAGACCATTCCTGTGGCGGACAAGCTAGGGGTAGGGAGTGGAGGTCAGACCCTAAGGGTGGGTTGTGGGTGGTACGTTTCGGAACGCCACTTATGTCAAGGATTGCACACAATCGCAAAAATAACAAGTTTACGTTACTTTGAGAACAAAATAAGGAATAATATTCAAAACTAACGAAAATAACAAGCTTGTGGATTTGTAGGAGTTTTGCCTGGGAGAAGAGTTGTGGGCCCGCCAGCCGAGGGATACTGAACTTGAAGGGCCGCTATCCTAGGAAAGCTGGGGTTCGGCTGACGATGCGGCGGGGGCACCTGTTTTTTTGGTGTTTGCATTTCTACGATACGAATGCGAATGCCTGTAAGTTCTTTTCGGGCTACAATTTTGACTTGACGGCTCTTATACAATTTGACGGATTTTGACCCAGGCAAGTGTTTGAAGGAGAGCCTTCACCCGGCCTTAGAAAACTACAACTGGTCTTGTCCCCAGACCCAGATCCTTGACAAATGAATATGCATACCGGTGGGTTGGTAAGGTTTTGTATCGGTTCAAGATAATTTAGTCCTACGTATTTGGGGCTACTATTAACCAAAATGGAAAATTCATAAGGCGAAAGTTTGTCAGTAAAACAAATACGGTGTTTATAAATAAAATGGGATAACAATGACCCTAAATTCTAGAGGGTAGAGGGGACTAAATCAAACACTGTTTAGGCATATCACAACAAGCCACCTAGTCACGAACATTGTCAAACAATGCTAATTATTACTAACTAAGGCACGCTTTTGTTTTGGCTATTATTTAGCCAATTGTTTTCTGAAAACGTAGACATATATGCGTTAAATATTAAAAGCGAAGCGCCGATTCTCGCGCGTGTGCCTCACAATGGGCGGCCGTTACTCACTAACATTGCAATAAGACTGTTTAGCGTCTGGTTTGGCGTATTGTGAAATGGTTCAGCGTGACATCAAATGGTTTAGCGTGACATCAAATGGTTCAGCGTGACATCAAATGGTTCAGCGTACCGTGAAATGGTTTAGTGTTTGCGCCGGAACTGCAAAAAATACACTTTGAAACATGAAATAGAACAACATGAAGTGAAATGGAACAATCTGCTGGGGGCAACACGCACATGGTAGCTTTTGGCGCGAAAAAAACCTCACGTGTTTTATTTCCTTTCCGTCTCTCTTGCTATCTCAAGTGTTCATTATTTGTCTTGAAAGCTATTTTCATATTGTAGGTCTCGGTTCATTGCAGGTCTTAGCCGATGCTCTGTTGTATTCTTTGTTGTTTGTCTGCTTCTCCTTGCAATTTGAAGCCATTTTTAATATGATTCGGTGTATTTATCGGGTTTTCTAGCTAAGAGAAAGATCGGTGAAACAGACAAACAACTAAGAATAGAAACAGTAGCACATCAAGGTCAGTCGATTTTATCGACAAAACATTCGAATTTCCATCAAAAGAATCCGTTTTAATTCTGGACATTCCCGAAGAAATCTAACCCTGACCTTGTAACGCAATACCTCTTTGTACAAGTCTGTACCACAACTAGAGAATTGTTATGCCTAGTTGTAAGCTTGGACATTTCGATATCTGCTCTTTTGTGATTTCTACATTTTTAACACGAAAACATTTTAACTCGCACAATACGCTAAACAGTCAGATGGGACATTAAACCATTTCAAATTACGATAAACCATTTGTCGTTAGGTTAAACTATTTCACATTACACTAGACGATTTGCGAGATTTGGTGACCGTTTCATTAAACCATTTCACATTTCAAATTATACTGAATCATTTGAGAATTTACTTGACCGATTAAACATTGGACACTACATAGGTTAGACTTGCCGCAAGTCGACTGCGGCGAAGCCCCAGAGAGCGCGAAATACGAGCGACGATGTCGCGAGTCGTTCTGACCCCCTCCGTGGCTGCTGACGGTAAGGGCTCCCCTCCCCTCCCCTGCCCTCCCCCCCCCCCCCCCACCCCCACTTCCTCTCCCTACACTTGGGTGGCTCT
This sequence comes from Dendrophyllia cribrosa, assembly GCA_024195265.1. NCBI lineage: Eukaryota > Metazoa > Cnidaria > Anthozoa > Scleractinia > Dendrophylliidae > Dendrophyllia > Dendrophyllia cribrosa. The sequence goes on along the minus strand of JAJLRJ010000008.1, from coordinate 24,853,760 downwards.
GACAGTAAGGACCCAGTAAGGAATAACTGAACAAGCAAGGCTGACTGTACAACTGGGAATTATAGGTATATTCTACCCAATATTTCATCAGGCACGGATTGACTTCTTCAGGGAATAAAATGAATACAAGAAAAACGTTACAATTCAAATCGACAAAAAAAAAAGAATATAAGATTACAATGGCGTTACATTTGGAATCTGGAGCAGTAGCAAAATCAAGACAATATGGCGTCTGCTACGATCGTAGAAGGAAGTGAGGCAGTCAGTCGACTAATTAACTTGCAACTACTGCGCTAATATCTTGAGAGCTATCGCTAGAATCAAATACTGGTAAATCATGGTAAATATACGCGTAGAGGACACAGCTGAGGACACTCTGATGTAAAGGTAACTGATGTACAGAAGAGAATTAATCAATTTCCGGGTGAGAAATTGAGCATTAAAAAAGCATAAGTTTGAAAACATGATAAGCATAATTTGAGTTTTGTTTTGACAAATAACGAGCACTGCTAAGAGCATAAAATTCCAGTTTTACGAGAGAAATCGAGAAATGCCTAATACCAGAGAATGGCGGTTTTTGGTCTGCATGAAAATCAAAGTGATCAAAGGACGCATTACTTGCTCTACACAAAATTCGTCTTCTCCAGTATGAACAGAAATTCCTCTTTGAAGAAATAATCAACAGTCGAAATCAGCTTACCTTTCTTTTTTTTCTGCAATGAGACTCTCGAGCGAATCGATATTCCGGAGTCCGGTGTGAAGTTTCTGTTTTTTAAAATAACAGCGGTTCAGTAGTCTTCCCTGACCGAATACAAAGGGGTGTTGTGCGTTTAGCCTCTCTCGCTCAAATAACTCATTCGCGAATCCGTTACTCAAGCCAGAAACTCCAAAAACGTCTTACTGAATTTTATATCGCTTGGCCTCCTTGAGAAGTGGAAAACTAGATCAGAGTTCCCCGTAGTGATTGCCGTAGTGATTCTGATAACAGCGCAAGAAAGAAACGATGAAGCGCAGCAAGAATAAAAGTAGGAACACTTCCAGTTCCACTCCTTGACCCTTGAGTCTGGATTACGTTTTACAGATATTCGATATCATTTCGACTCGAATTCGGTAACGTTATCATCTCAGTGAAATGTTTGGGATGTGCAAAATGCCTTTGCCATTTCCTCCTGTGTGTGTGTGTGTGTGGGGGGGGGGGGGGGGGGGGGGGGAGGGAGGAAATCCCATGTGAAATTGACAGGAGTGATCGTCGGAAATTTTGTAAGGAACTGAACTCCTGTAAGGGACCAGAAACCCGGTTTGTGGACGTGATTCAAATTAATGTCTCTATTCCTAAGAGGCACCTGAAAAGTTGTTCCTGTCAGCATATTTATCTGTATTAACCACTTCCAACAACCAACCTCATCTAATTGGTTCAACAATATCATCAGACACATCCATTGAGAAGAGCAGATCAGCCACGACAACAATTTTATCAAACACCATTTGTAGAGTACCAACAGCAGCAAATAAATGCCACCATCAATGAGGGCAAAACAGTCACACATATCCCGAGGAAATGATCAAACACTTAACAAATCTGACACTAGTAAAGACACCGGGGGTAGAAATCCCCAAAGAACTGATATCCTTTTTAAGATTTGTTAAGTCGTTTATTTAGTTTTCAATTTTATACCAGGATACGATTGAAAAGCTAAATGATGCCACTATGGGATTGACAAGTTGCTTGACTAATTTAGGCAAATTGTCTTTTTTTGCATGGAATATTAATGGTTTACTTTCTAAATCTTTAGGGAACAAATTGAAAAATTCCGATTTTTTAAGTACTCTTAAAAAACGAGCAGTAGTGTATTATTCGCCTCGAGTTTTTAAACCTGATAATATACGTACTGCGAGTTTTTTTGAACGGATTCAAAAACATTCGTTCAAAAGTGTGTCCCTTTAGAATTAAAACAATTGCGCTTTTGTGCAAAGAGGAAATTAGCATACAAGCAAAACAAGTAATGCAACACATGTGCCACGTCTTCGACGAAGTGACCATTGCTTCCCGGCTCGTGTCGAAAGTTTTGGGATTTTACAGTTCTGAGGAAAAAAATAATCTACTGAAAAATGCTATACCAAAGTTGACAGGTACGGTAGATAAAACGTCTGACAATTTTTTTTGTCATCGGTAGAGAAAGAGTAGAAATAAGTAGCTTGCATCTCCGAACCAGTCGCTCACCTGGCAATTTACACGAGGGCCGCTGGTGTCATTCAAATAACGGCTCACTTGTTAAACTGTTGGTTGTTTTTTTTGTTGAGAAGATTCCAAATAGAATGGCAAAAGACTAGATATCGTAAAACAGTACTGAACAAAAATATTAAGTAATGATCCGCATAAGAAGGATAGCGCTGAACGGCAATGGAATGTCAAACACGATGGAATGTCAAGATTTTTCATTGTTACAACTAGTGATCTCATTGATCTAGACTCAAAAACCGCTAAAACGTTAAGGTTCAAGGTGCATTTTGTCAAATTTTTTTCAGGTTTCAAGTAATTTGAGACCCAATCGCACAACATACAATTTTTAAAAGAAATTGTATTTGGGGAACTTCATCAAAGAAGCAAAATTATTAGCTATTGTCTTCTGCTATTCGGATTGGTTAGGCACGAACATTTCCTAAAATTTATTTGACGCAAATGGATTTTCTTTATTTTTATAATGAAATATAAATAATAACCATCAGCTCCTCCTCTATTCTTGAAATCAAAGATATTCTATGTGGGAAAGAGCTAATGCCGCAGAACAATGAAGTTTGCTATCGTTCTTACGTGAACAATACTTAAAGTTACCATTTGTTGTACTAAGAATCCTGAATAATTACTACCCATATTTGTATTCTTTATATAAAGATTTCGTGTGATCTTTATATAAAGATCTTTATATAAAGATCACGGTGGTCATTTTAAAATCATTCTCATTAAAAATTTAGCAATAATTGCATTGTTTGCACATTCAGCCCCGCACTCCCCTGTGACTGAAATCAAAGCCGCCACCAGGCTTTTCATAATGACCGTAGATTACCAGGTATGAAGGTTCATACACATGATCGATTTGTGTCGTGTGATAGGCTGATATGCTCATGAATTATTAATTAACCCTAAAAACAATAGCAGCTGTGTTTTACTGGGCCAATGAAAATAGAGGTTTCTAAGAGCTGCAACCCTACCGATTAGTGTGGAGGGGGCCTTTGTAGTAAAGCAACCATCCTCTTTATCGGATCACAGTTCAATAATAACTTGGCTAAATATTGGCACAAACATTTCTTAGCTTAAATTCTCACGTGAAAGTTACCCATTATCACTTTAATAACAGAAAATGTTCTTCTACAAATGTTCTTCTCTAAAATACTCCTTAAGAGTTCAGTTCAGGAATTAGAGGGCTGACCACTCTATCACAGCGAAAAGGTTTCTGTAAAATCGTCCAACACGAATCGATAAACTTCTTACAACAACAACGCACATGGAAATCTTGTACATTTTGAATGGGGGGTTCAATTAATTACAAAATGGCTATAGTCCTAATCAGTTCCGGTCCGGCTCACTTCCGGTTCGAGCCACTAAATAGTTCTAACACACTCCCCCTTTGATTGACCTAGGCAATCAACAAAATCATAACATCAATGTCATCCGAAAAAAAAAAACTAGCGGTTAGCCACAACAACGACTGGAATGTCTGAATCACTAACCACCCTAATAGGCGTGGTAGCAGTGTTCGCATTAACTGACTGGTCTTGTGCTGCTGTCACTTCTAGAGGGTACAACCTCTGTAACGGTCTTGTGATCTCAGTTCCTCGGCCACCTGCAGATGTTACTCTGACTCTAGCACTCCTGACATTTCCGTCTCTGCCCATTAGCAGCTGCAGGATCCTCCCTAGACGGCATGTCTGCCTAGGTGCTTTATCATCATGGACACTCACAATATCTCCTTCACGAATTTCTCGGCGGGAAATTGCTCTCTTGTCAACTCGACTGTGTTCCCTTAACTCAATTAAGTACTGTTTACTCCATCGCTTCCAGAAATCAGCCATAATTTTCTGCAAGAACTTTAATCGCTTGGTCATATTGTCTCTTGCGGACAAGTTCCTCACAACAGGCGTTTCTGGTGGGCTGGATAGGATTCTGCGGCCCATGATTAAATGCGAGGGAGTCAAAGGATCATCAAATTCATCGTAAACATATGTTAAAGGGCTGGAGTTGAGTACCCCTTCGATTTCGATCAGACTGGTCATCAGTTCTTCGTAAGTGAGTTTTGCATTTCTCAAACATTTCTTCAGGGGTCGCTTTACTGACCTTACGAGCCGCTCAAAAAACCCACCCCACCAAGGGGCTGCTGCCACATTGAATTTCCACTGTATCCCTTCACGCAAACAGTATGCCTTTACCTTAGCATCCTTAAATGTCTTTCCATTGTCTGAGATGATGAGCTTCGGGTTTCCTCGCCTTCCCTTAAAGCGAACGAGGGCTCTGATAAAACTTTCACCTGAGAGATCTGGTACTAACTCAAGATGCAATCCACGGCTTGATGCGCAAGTAAATAAAGCAATATATGCTTTGTTTATTTGTGATGACTCCGAGTAGATGTCCCTCACAAAAATCGGTCCAGCGAAATCAACACCAACTTTCGTAAACGCAAAATCATCTGAAATTCGAAAATCTGGTAATGGTGGCAATGGGGGAGTCCCATAGCTCCGCCCTTCTAACTTCTTGCACAGAGAGCACCTTGTCACGACAGACTTCACAGTATAGCGTCCCTTAGAGCGCAGTTCAGTTAAAGTGTCCCATGTTCCATTGTGCATCACCTTACGGTGAGCATCCAGAATCACAAGCGTGGCAAACCTTGACTTTCTGGGTATCAGTATCGGGAATCGAGCATCATAGGGAATTGATGCATTTTGTAAGCAACCACGGCATCGAAAAATCCCTTTTTCATCTGGGAACAAAGACAATGATTTCTTGATCTGACCGTAATTTTTATCTTGAGTGACTTTCTTCTGCACTTCTCTGTGCCAACGGTCTCTTGCATCATCCAATTTCTCCAAGACTGAGGTGAGAATCTTCCTTTTTCTTCTTAAGATTGTTCACAAATCTGAGTACCAGAGCCGTGACACGGAACAACTTATGCACATCACTGTATGACTCACATGGTATGACAGCATTCAAACTGATGTCTGGTACTTCACTTTGGTTGGTAACTAGGTTGACATTAGTAAAGGGGGTTTTCCCATCAACACCTGCAGATTGGTGACTCTTCAACTCTGATGTTACCTCGGGGAGGCTTTCTATATCTTTGCTATCAACCTTCTGAAGAGTAGTTAGGGACGTTGGTGATTCGGGATCACTAAAAATAAGGCCCCAAATGCCCGAGTTACAGCCTCACACGAGTCATTGTCATTCCTCGTGTGAGGCTGTAACTCGGGCATTTGGGGCCTTATTTTTAGTGATCCCGAATCACCAACGTCCCTAACTACTCACTGTGAATGCTAGTCCGGTACGAGATCACCACCCCAGGGAGGTATCACCAATTGAAAAAACATTCACCCTTCGTATACCAATGATGGTGACAACACAAGAGTTCATGAACTTTCTCAAATCGAGGAACACTGGTCTGAAACAAAAGAGCGCCGACTGGCTCTCAGCCAGACAAAATACAATTGGGGCCTCTGAAGTTTTTGCTTTAACAGCTACTTCGCCGTTTGAAACGCGAAGAAGCTTGCTCATGAAGAAAATTCAACCCCCGGTTATGCGTAACATTGCGGGTTGTACCTGGGGCAATCTGTTTGAGCCGATTATACGCAAGTATTTTGAGCAAAAACATTCTGTTTCCGTTTTTGGTCACAGCATTTCTCTTAATCTGTCAAGCGAGCATCCGCTTTATCGAAAGGTCACTTGTAGCCCAGACGGTTATTTCATGAATAAAGATAACACATTAAATTTGTTAGAATTCAAGTGTCCGTTCAAGCGAAAAATAGCGATGAACAGAATTCCTAGCTATTATCGCGATCAGATACAAACAGGGCTTGCTTTGAGTGGCGACATGGTCTCCAAAGGCTTGTTTGTTGACGGCTATTTCAGAATGTGTTCTTTAAATCAGCTTGAACCAAGTTTAGCTCACAATTCTTTTCTCAACGCCGGAAAAACATACAAGACAAAAAACAAATCAACTCTTGCCTGGGGAGTCTGTTATCTATTCAGTAAACAAAACATCAAGAACAATCAAGTCGGACTTATTGATCTTGGTGCAACACAAAAAATTGCTTTGTTTGAACATGTCATGGGTTTAATTGCCACTAAAGAGATTTGGGTTTCATATGGTAAAATAAGAATGACGTTCACAGAACGTGACGAAAATGCTGAATTTCTACGTTTAAACGCGATGAAAGAAGCGTTCTCTACCCGCGTAGAGAAGGACCAAAACCTGTTGCAATGTTCGCTTGGAAATTGCTCGATCTCACTGAAATTTGGGAGTTTAAAAAACCATATTTCTTGAGGGACATTCAAAGACATATCGAATGTTTTCATGAGAATTTATCAAAACTGAAAGGAAGAATCAGAAATTATACTTACACCGATGACTCTGCCACAACTCCAAACACAGGCGACGACAAGGCCTTTTTGGAAGCCTTTTTAATGAAGCAAGCGGCAATGCTTACTCCAGAGTTCTGAATGCATTATTCCATAAAAATTCGTTTTTGATTATCATCGCATCAGACATCAATTGTTGTCTCAGGTAATTTATAATCACTCGTTGCGGGGCTTCAAGCGGTATTATAATGTTCAGGATTTTGTAGATCACAAACGTATAAGATATTCTCGGAAGCCGAGCTTCTATTTGTTTGAAGACACGTTTCGTTTCATGGATTTGATCGAGAGTCAACTGTACAGGCAGATATTTGAGCTTTTTTATAAGCCTGTCCAAGGCATAACCAAACGCATAACTTCGTCCCGACCGATGACTTGGTTTGTGGAAATTGTTTTGCTGCGTACATGCCGGAGCATCATCGAGCACTTCCACACGGCTGCATCTTTTACAATAAAGTTCACAAGAATTGATTGATTGCAAAAGGAGCCACCACAGTCATAACAATACAGGAGTCTTCGGTCACGGCGTTCACGGCGTTCACGGCGTTCACGGCGTCGGCGTTCAATCTCCATGTCATTGTAATGTTTTTGTAGATATTGCTACCCAATCTCTGCCAACCCCACATCTTCGCATAACTGATAAAGTTTTTCCAGCAGGCACAAGCGGTGTATTTCTTTTGTGTAATCGCTGCCGTATAGCGAGCGGAGGATGGCAAATTTGTGTTCTTTGCCAAGTTCATTGAGCCGTGCGCCAAACTCAGTCATGTCTATATTTAGAGATTACAATTTTTCAATTGGGGGTTTCCCGTGACTTCCGGTATTGTTGTGCAAAGGCCGTATTTAGAAAATTACAACTTTTCGAAGCTTCTCGAACATACCGAAGCGCCCCACAAATACCGAAGCGCCCCAACTTTGTTGAAAAAAGTTTTTCTGGGGCGCTTCGGAATTTATTTTTTGAAAAAGTTTTTGTGGGGAGCTTCGGAATTTATTTTTTGAAAAAGTTTTTTGGGGGTGCTTCGAAATTTATGGGCGTGATTTTTCCCTCAAGATTTGTAGATTAAAGCCAGAGTTTTCGGATTTGGAGGCTGCGGCGAGAAGTATCTTTTTTTGAATTTCTTCTTTGACTTCCTTGCGAAGTTCCTTTTTGAGTTTCTCGAGGTCTGGCGCTTGTGTTTGAGTGCCAACATTTTTTTTAGCCTTAACACCATCCCTGATTGCAGCTTTGAGTTCGTGATATTTTTCCACCTCACGAGTGATTATGGTGAATTCTGTATCACTGATCCTCTTGTCTTCCAGAGCTTTTGAGACCAGTTCATTGACAGAGTTGCGTTTAGCCAGGGCCAGTGTATAGATTTTCTCGTGTTTGGTCACTTTTCGCTCTAATCGCTTGTTAGCAGCTGTAAAGCCAACAGAGGACAGCCCACAAAGCGTGGCAACGCCCGCAAGGACTGGACTTGCAACAATTCCGAACCCAGTCAATGCAGTGGCAAGGGCCCCTGATGACAGCCCAACAGAAAGCGACCCAAGCCCAACCGCCGAGTAATGAACCAATGATTGGGTTCGTTTGTATTTCTTTGCGACTTGCCTGTAGTGCTCGGCTTCGTCAGACAACTCCTTCAGCAAGTCAGAGATCTTTTTGAGCCGGAAGTCTTCTGCATTGATTTGAGTGATCTCACGCATAGGGTATAGCTGTTGTGTCTCGCTGTATTCGGGGGCCGATGGAAGCACATTGGCAGAACTCATGGCGTGGGTATATATATGATTTTTAATTTATCTCAACTTCAAATTCTAAGGGCCTACCATTGAAGTCAAATAGGTTGTCATCTTTATCCCGCACAGACAGTGTGATAGAGTTAACAAATTCGCCAGACGAGGTGTCACGCAAGACATGCTGTGGTGTTGGTTGGTAATGAATCTTTTCAAATGGTTTCCCACGAATGTCGAAGCGCGCCAACACACTCGAAGGTTTGCCATTTAGCAAGTTCTGTTCTTTGTCAACCAGGTCGCAGTGGACAAAGTAAGTGCTTGGAGATGTAAACCCTTTGACAGTTGCACTCCAAAACGGTGTACCGCTTATACCCAGAAAATCTGTCAGATTTTTACTAAACGTTACATTATTGGGACTTTTAATTAACATTATTCCTTCTGCTGTGAGTGTATCAACTGTTAGATCAATAACTGGCCTATTCGTTTTTATCTCAAGGAAATCTTTTACAAAGTTGTCCACTGTGTAAAACCCCGGCATTACGAACACTTCAGTAATCTTTCCAGTACTGTCAGGGGCTGAGATAACCGCTCTTTCTTTCAAGTTGTACCACGAGTTGGTGAGTGAGGCAGACAGGAGCCGGATGTAATTTGGCCTCGGAAGTGCGTGATCAAAGTACACAGTGTGAGGGTTCGAAGTCGTGACAAATGTCAACACAACCATGACAGATGTGAGTATATATAAGTTTATTTTATTTCAATTTCAAATTCCCAGGGCATGCCTTTGAAGTCAACGAGGTTGCCCTTTTCATCTCTGATCGACAGTGTGATTTCATTTACATGTTTACCAGATCCATCGACACTGTGCCAGACGCCCTGTTGGGGCACTTGGTAATTGATCTTCTCAAAAGGTTTTCCGGTTACATCAAAACGAGCCAATAAGCTTGAAGGTTTGCCATTGAGAAGGTTCTGTTCTTTTTCAAGCAGATCGCAGTAGACAAAGTATGTGCCCGGAAGTTTGAACCCCTTTATGGTAAAATTAGGATATGTTTTTATGTCTAGATGAAACAATCTTGCGAGATTTGGGGAAACCCATATTATGTATTTTTGCTCTGGGTTTAAAATAGAAAGAACGCCAAGTTCATATGGTTTTGCCTGCAGAGCAATACCCTTTTCTTTAAATTTACCATTTATCATGTCTGCAAGGCTATTAGGAGTAACAAACCCAGGGCCAATGTCAATGGTGGTAGTCTTTGGGTTATCACCAGATACGACTGCGGCTATTTTCACTTTTTCTGCCAAGTTATGCCACGAATTGTAAAACGAGGCAGACAGGAGGCGGATAAAGTGTGCATTCTGGATCACGTGATCAAAGTACAGAGTATAGGGGTTCGAAGTTGTGGTAACTGTAAGCACAACCATTGTGTGTATATGTAAGTTTATTGGAAAAAACATCACAGGAAAACATTTTAAAATATAAATGTATACAATCATGTTTGGCAGACGACCTGGTGGATTTAATCCTAATTCAAATCTTGGCATCTCCATCGGCAGCCATAATTACGGACCCCCGCCTCCTTTTTATTCGCCTCCAAATGCCTATACCCATGTGACGCCAAAGCCACCACCCCCTAATCCTGAAATTGCTTGGATTAGATCGCCGGAGGCAGCAAAGCTCTCTGCCGCGGCCAAGGCCAAGGCGATCTCAGACTTCAAAAGGCGTTTCCCTCGCGCCGATATGTCTCACTTTGAAGTGCAAGTAGAGTTTGGCGACGACCACAAAACAGCCACAGGGGAAGTGCTTCACAAAGAGGGCCAAGGCTCATTGGCACTTATCACAGAAATAGCCCACAAAGATTGGACTGGCGCCGAAAGAGATGCTTTTGGCCTCCATTATGATGGCGGGTTCCCTTATCAGTTATCGCTGGGGCAACCAGAAAAGTCAATCCCGGCTGTTGCTTTCGACACCACAATAGACAAAGACATGATGATTGGGGCAATCTTGAATGACAAAGAGCAAAAGATTTATGTCACTCCAACTGAGTATTTCACAACTAAATACAGAAACATATTCAGGGACACACAGATATCCTTCACAACCGCCAAATATGGCCGTAAGTGGATGGGTGGGCCGCATATGAGTTTTTGGCCGCAACAACTCTCCTTTCCACTGTGGTGTGCAACAACCGGCTGTGGAATCTCGCGTGACATTCTCTTCGATAAGAACTCAAGTCTATCCCTAACCCCACAGCTCCGGTCGTTTTACCGGTTTCACGTTTATTTCACAACAAGGCGAATACTCTACCAGATGGGCGGGGAACAAAGCGTGAGTGCTTTGCCAGACGACCCTCCATTCAACCAGAAAGACAACAAGTATAGCATCGACGCGTACAAGAAGCTTTGCATCGAGTTCGGCATCGACCCTAGTTCTGACTTCCGTTACACATACGGCAAGAACCACGGACTGGGGAATGTCTACATTTGGGAATACGGGAGTGGCCCCACCTCTACCGATTACGATTATCCAGACTCTGATCTAGCTCTGTTCGATGATGAGCGAGTTACTGACAGAAAAGACCCCAACTATCGTGCCAATGGAATATCTTTTGTCCGCAACGACCAAGGGGCGGACACCCAGTTCGAGCACTTTGTGCCAAATTACGCACAGGGGCTAACACAGCCAGGGCTCGCGCGTATGAACCAATCAATCGAGGCCTTTGTGTACTGCATTCTTGGTTCACAAGCCAAAACCCGCAGCAGCATCATTGGAAAAGGAGGCCGGGCTTTCGAAACGCAGAGAGTCTTCTTGGTCCATCTAGAGGAGGCCATAATCCTGAACGACATATCAACAAGCGTACAGCGTTACCAGCTTGCCATCCAAGCAACGAAAGTGCGCTTAGACTTTGCGACAGCACCCGGAAGCCGGCTCATGCCCTCGCGCATGATTATCAACACAGAGAGTGTGATCGGGTATAACAATAATCTACAGGAGGCAACGCAAGGAATGAAGCTGGGCGTGAACAGTGGTGTTAATCTGGGCACGAAAAAGCCTCTCTTCGCCACATGGACGGTGGACCAACAAAGATCAATCCACCAAACAGCCACCCATCAAATCCGATACATAAACAGGCCACACAGGCACAGGGCATCGCACCCAAACCGAAGGCCACACCCACACCACAACCAGCTCCCACACCTGCGCCACAACCAACACCCGAACCGCAGCCAGACCCGCATCACGTAAACAAGGCACTCGTTGCTGTGGGTGCGATTGCTTTGGGAGGGCTTTTCGTTTGGTTAAGGTAGTCGAAAATCGATGTAGCCTGACAATTTTTTTCGCTCCACTGAGTGCTCCCAATTTTAGCGAACAAAAGTGTTCAAGACTTCGAACGCTTGGTGATCCTTTCAACAAGGAAGGACACCACGGCAAGGATGAGCAGCCAGGCGTGTTCGCCAAGAAAGGAGATGACAGACCCAGCCGCTTTGAAGATGAAGCTCACAATTGAGCCGATGAGGCCAGGCAGTGCGCTGGCTGCCTTTTTGCCAAGCTCTTTAAGCCCATTGCCAATAGCCTTGGTGGCCTTTGCCAGGCCGTTCAAGGTGGCGAGCACAACAGCGCTGATGGTGATGCCAGCTGCCAGAACAATCGCTTGCAGGGTCCATCCGTATTTCTTGAAGATTTCTCTGACCCTCTCTCTCAAAGACAGAGCTTGTTCACGCACCTCAACCTGTGGTCGGAGCCTTGCAAGCTCTTCTTCTCGCTCAGCAACCCGGGCCTCCGCAGCTTCTCTTTCAGAGGGAGACGTGTTCTCATCCTCTATGACGCGTTTATCCTCCTCATTCTGTCGTTTAAGCTCGGTTTCTCTTTCGTTTAACTCATCAAGAGGTTTAGTTGAGTTTAGCCTTGCTTCAACTTCATTTCTTTCCTTCTCTTTAGCACAAAGGCGTGTTCTGAGTTTGTCAACCTTTGCCTGTTCTTGGTCTCGTTGTTGTTGTATTTTTTGAAGGGCACCTACTTCTTTTTTCTGGTTTTCACGATCTCGTTGAAGATTTTTTTTCACCTGTTTTAGGCGGTCTATCTCGGCTTGATTTTCAACGCTTGAACCGTGTTCCTGCTCCAGATTGTCAATCTTTGCTTGAGTTTGCCCAATTCTGTCTCTGAGGTTTTGCACCTCATTTGCTGCTCGTTGTTGTTCCACAGCAGCCCTTTCATTCTCCTTCAGTTGTTTTTCTGCCTCTTTCAATCTTTGTCTTTCTTCCCTTATTGAGGCATTCGCTTCAGAGACAAGCTCTTCAGCGCTTGGGCCAAGGGATGTTTTGAACTTGTCTGTGAATGATTTAAGAAAGCTCCCATCTTGCTTGAAAATGAGAGTTTCCCCGCCTTTTGGTCCAAAGGAAACTATTTTGTCAGAATTTGCTGGTTTTTTACCGAAACCAATTGGACCTAATTTCGGGATGTTTACTTTTGGAAACTTCTTTTTGATCCAGTCCATGGCTTTATCGACCATCTCTGCTTTATCAGTTGCGTCTGAGAAGTCACTAAGAAGAGGGACGGTTTCAGGGTCACCTGGCAGTCCGCTTTCTTCGCGAGGCAATGTATGCATTTCATGCTGCTCGCCGCCATGATATGGGGTGGATGTGCCGCCTGGTTGAAAGGGTGTTGTTGTGTCAACTTCTTGTTCGTCATCGTCGTCATCATCGTGGTCAATTCCATGGTCAACCCAAGGATTATCGGGCATATCTCCTGGATCAAAACCGCCTTCTGCCATGATGATATATAAATATGAATTTTAAAAACACAAATATATACCATGGCTGTGCAACCGAATCTACTTCCATCTCACAGTGAAAAGACACTGGGCGCCATGAGTGCAGAGCGAACCGTAAAGCGCATCACATTCAACCCTTCTGAGGCCAACCCCGGTGAGACACTGTACGTCTCGGTGCCTAAGCTGGGCGAGCACGATGTCATTGTGTCCGGCTCACTTGCACTGGTGTTTAACCTCTCCCTAGCCGGCGGCCATGCAAACAACTTTCTCGTACAAAATGTTTCTCGGGCCCTGGTGGACAGATTCGTTGTAAAGTTTGCCGCCACCACAGTACAGGACACGGTTGGGTACGACATCTACAAGATCTTCGAAGACTTATTCAAATCAACCGATGAGCGGGACAATATGCTTATGGAGGGCATCCAGAGTGTGGGTTTGTGTAAGATTCGCTCTGGTGCTGGCGACAAGCCGACCTCAGGCGTGGATGTAGAGAACAAGCTGGAGACAATATACAAGAATAAGTATCGCATCAAGCTGGATCACCAAATCTTAACTGACCACGGTGTTATATATCCACAAGCACTGTATAACGATCTGGTCTTCGAACTGACCCTCGCCCCCGCAAACCAAGTTGTCCGGGGATCAGACACAAGCAAGCTCGTGTACAAGTTAGAAAACATCCAGCTGGAGTATGAGACGATCAGAAGTAAGACTCTGGCCGACGAAGCAACAAGCGCTTACACTAGCGGTAAGGAGTTCGCTTATGACTATGTCCAGCGAGATCGGATTCATCCCTTCACAAAAGGCGTTGACACTCGGATGAATCTTCGGGTTAACCCACAGCGCCGGTCTCTCAAGGGCATTCTCTTGCTGTTCATCAATCCCTATGTAGCGGGTGCCAGGGACTCTGAGAACTATTTCAACCCCGACATCACCAAAGTGAAGGTCACAGTCAACGGGGTCCCAAACAGGATCTACAACGAGGGCATCAGTGGCACTGACATGTGGAGAGAGATAACCCGGCATTTTACCCCACACACGGACGGTAGGCCCAACATGAACTTGACTTAATATCTCACAGGCAACAAGTTTGGTCTCTGGATTGACTTGCGGTCCATGGCCGACACAGCCCTGCACGGCAACGGTCAACGGCTCGTCAACACACAGGATGGCGTGCAACTCGAGATCGAACGAGACGGCAAAGGCTCGGGAAACGCACTCTGCCACATCTTCACCATCTCAGACTCACAGATGAACATCCAGGGCAAGCAGCTGGAATCTGTACAGTTCTAGGCACACACGCAAACGAATAACACACGAACATTTTATATACCCACCAGCCCCATGGCCACAAACAAGATCCAACTTTATGCCAAGCCGGCTCCCCTGCCATCTATCACATAATCAAATACAAAGACTTCTGGCAGGCCCCCTCCCCACCAAAACATGAACCAACTAATATAGCGGCTGGTTATGGACCCAAGAAAGCTGCCATTCAACGCTCTAATCGTGGGCTCCACTAACTCTGGCAAGACACAGTATCTTCTCTCCCAACTGCGAGGCCCCTTTAGGTGTTGTTTTGATTACATCGTTTTATTCTGCCCCACATTTGTCAAGAACAAGAATACGATGGCTTCGTGGACCGCGATCCTCACATCTTCGTGATTGTCTGCCAACAGCATGAGATCGGATACTGGTTGAAGCTGGCGAGCTTCTTTTTCACATGCACCAACACTTTATTCATTCTCGATGACTGCGCCGCCTCCAAAGATGTCAAAGGCCGTACGAGTCAGCTGGTCAATCTGGGGTTCAGTGCAAGGCATGACGGCATATCTGTGTGGGTCTTGACCCAGCAGATCACCAGCATTGCCAAGCCATATCGTGATAACATTGCAGCTATCGTGCTCTTTTACACGCCCTCCAGCAAGACAACCAAAGCCATCTTCGAAGACTATGCCGGCGAGCTCTCCCATGAGGAGTACAAAGCGCTTATTGCAAGGCTCAAATCCCGCAAGTTCTCCCACCTGGTTTTCTCTCTTAGGCACCCGTATGGAATTGAGTACAAAGTTTAAACACACATACATAAAAACACAAACACATATGTATACCCGATGATGGCTGATGAAGACCAGGCCGAATTTAATAATGTCTTGCAGATGCTGGAGGCCACCCCTGGTACCGCACCTCCCACAGGGCTAATTGGTGACAATAGCATTCCTGCCAAACGTGAGAGTCTTGCAATCCTTGTTTCAACTGGCAAGGCTAAGAAGCTATCGGCATGCAGCTCACACACGATAATGTGGCGCGGTTGTCAGACAAGGACGTCGAGAAATACTGCAAAAGGTACGAGGCCTACGTCGGCAACAAGACGACCGAATCCCTAATTGATTCGGCCATCACGCTCGTGACCAAAGGCGTTGGTATGGTGGTACCGATTGATGATGTGGGGGAGTTGCAGCAAGAACTCAAGAACAACTACATCATCAACCAGGAGCTGGCAAAGCTTGCTGGGGGTCTTGCCCTGCGATGCGGGCGATGGCTGGCGCTTGCCAATGCTGCTCTCATCACAACAAACCGCATCAAGTTTGAACGAGACACTGACAAGGCGGCCGACTTAATAGAATTAGAAGCTCCACCCACACATCCAACCAGAGACAGTGAAGGTTATCCACTTGAGGGCTTTGATGAAGTTGGGCTGGGACCTGTGCTGACCTCGCAGGAACCTTGAAGGAACCTGGCTGGAACCTGACTGGAACCTGACTGGAACCTGACTGGAACCTGGCTGGAACCTGGTTGGAACCTGGCAGCACACTTATCAGCAAACTTGTCAGCAAACTTATCAGCAATCTTGTCAGCAAACTTATCAGCAATCTTGTCAGCAAACTTATCACAAGATAAATTTAGAAAATCATATATATACCCACGATGGCCACACCACTCGAGACGGTCCCTGAAGAAACTCAAACTCCAACTCCAACTCCAACACCTGCACGTGTTACCTCTGAGGCCCCGAAAACAAAGCCCGCAACAGAAAAGAACCCCGGCCGCGTTGCTTCTGGCAAAATGCTAGCAGAGCGCAACCGCCTGGCCCGTGAAGCAAAGAAAAAGGCTGAAGCACAAAAGCCTAGACCCTCAACAAGTGAAAACAATTCTGCAACAAGTGGGGCAACAAGTGACACAACAAGTGACAGCAACAACAACTCAATCTTTTATATTCTGGGGTTTGCAGGGTTGGCTGTCTCTCTTGCTGGTGTTTATTACCAACGCGAAGCCATAATGCAAAGGATTGGACGCAAATCAAACACACCAGCAAACACACCACCAGCAGACACACCCGATGCAACGCCGCCCCCATCTCGAATTCCGGTAAGACAAGGGCTTAAAAAAATGGAATAAAAAAATAAAAAACATATATATACTGACCATGGATCTTTTCAAGGTTACGATGACTGGTGCTGCAATCGGAGGTGTGCTTGTTTTTGCTGGTTCAGTTAACGTGGCCGCCGTTGAAACAATTCTCAGCTTGTTAATGAACAAGCACAATGAGTCAAAGTATGTGTTCGTGCCCAAGCCTGATCCTGAAGCCGAGTCCGAGGCAGAGGCTGAGTCCGAGTCTGAGGCCGAGGCCGAGCCCGAGGAACCACAATGCCGCCGATGCCGAACCCGAGCCCGAGGCCAATGCCTCCGATGCCGATGCCGAGCCCGAGTCTGAGGCAGAAAAATAAAAAATCATATGTATACTGGGCACAAACCATGGCTGACAACAAGCTTGTGAAGTCTATCCTCGACGCCGCAACAATCACTGGCCTTGTCGCTGGTATTGGTTGGATTGGGAAAAAGACCATCAAAGAAAACTTCACTGCCGACCCCAGTGCAAGCTTGATGAACTACGTCAAGTTCACAGCCGTCATGGCTGGCAGCATCGCGCTGAAGAAATATCTCGAAGACCAGAAAATCCTCCCAGACAACATGTAAAAAACATATGTATACACAATGGCCTCGATTGCAATAATGACTCTTGGCGCTGTTCTCAATGCGGCCGCTTTCACGGGCGGCAATTATCTCGCTAAATATCTGTCTGGTGATAACGGCAAGGCAGCAATGGATGAGAAAATCCGTCACGACCACGCCCTGGAACAATACCAAGCGGCTTACGCCAAATACCAGAAGGACCGGACCAAGCTCCTCGACTGGATTGCAGCCAACGATCGGAAGGAACACCAAGCTAGCAAAAACTTCCAAACCACTGACCAAGCCCTGGTCTTGTATAACCAGATGCACCAAACACAACCAGATAAACAAATCAAAGACTACAAAGAGCCTGTCTTCTCGGACTTCTACAAGCCCAGCCCACAACAGAAGAATGGCGAACTTGCGTTCATTGGAGGCACCCTGCTTGCGGGTGGGTATGTGGCTTATCGCTTTCTTTAAAAAATTAAAAAAAAATCCATATATATACCATGGCTGTTCCCTCCTTTTCTAAAGAAGCGACATTTTTACCAGCATCCCCCTGGACAAGGCTCGAATCCATCCCGGAAGAGCATTATAAATTGGGTTACTTGCTCAGAACAGCCATAACGGCAGACCCTGAGGAATTAACTCAAGCGGTTCATGAACTGTGTGAACTAGGCAGAAAAATTAATCCCGGGCGTTTTTATGACGAAAATGAAGAATACAGAAAGATTGAAAAGCTGCGCAATTTATTTCACAGCTTATCCTTGAGTCGAACACACCTCCGGCTGCATAAGACATGGGCGTCTTTCCGGGTATGTGGCTTATCGCTTTCTTTAAAAAATTAAAAAAAAAATCCATATATATACCATGGCTGTCCCCGCTAAAGAAGCGACGTTTTTACCAGCATTCCCCTTTCTCGCACACATCCCGAGAGAGCATTATGAATTTGTTTGCTTCCTCTGTACAGCCATAATGACCCAAGACCCTGAGGAAGTAACTCGAGCGGTTCATAAAATGTGTGAACTAGACAGAAAAATTACTCCTGGGCATTTCCTTGACGAAAATGAAGAATACAGGGAGGTTTAAAGGATGCGCAATTTATTTGAACAGCTTCTCCTTGAGTCGAACACACCTCCAGCCGCATAAGACATGGGCGTATTTCACCAATTCATAAGCATATATACCCCCTATGGAGGCCAAACTCTCAAAGATCTATTACAGCCCGAAAGGCTACTGGAAAGGTCTTGCCGCTGTCAAAAAGCTAGCTGCAGCGGCCAAGGTCTCTGATGATGTCGCAAAGAAATGGCTGATCAAACAAGCCCTTTGGCAAGTTTACCTCCCGGCGCCACGCCGTATCCCTCGGCCCAAGTTTGATGTCTCATCACCCAATGCAGTGCATCAAGCAGATCTTCTCTTCCTGCCCCACGACAAGCTTAAACGCGGGAGAAAGGTTTACAAATACGCATTAACCCTTGTTGATGTGGCTAGCCGTTTCAAAGCAGCAGAGCCTCTGACTTCGAAAGAGTCTGAAGAGGTGGCTAAAGCATTTGCGCGGATTTACAGACGTGGGCCTTTGAAGTGGCCTCAACTCTTGCAAGTTGACCCTGGGAAAGAGTTTATGGGTGCTGTGACAAAAGAGATGGGGGACAACAAAACGACCATTGGTCGCGGACGGGTTGATATCCACAGAGACCAAGCAATTGTGGAGAGATTCAACCGAACCCTGGCTGAAAGGCTGTTTGGTTATCAGTATGCCGTTGAAATGAATATGTCCTCTGGCCGGTCGACTGCTTGGGTCAAAAGACTGCCAGATGTTGTCTCGGCCTTGAACAATGAAGTAACAAGACTCACTTGCAAGAAGCCAAAGGATGCAATCAAAGAGAAAGCAATATCATCCAAGCCTGCGACTCCATATGCTAGGCCTGTTGGGGTGAAAGAGAAGAAGCTCCCACCACGGGTGAGTGTGAGATATTTGTATCAGCCTGGCGAGCTGGAAGGGGGTGGGAGGCGTGCGACCGACCCGATATGGTCTTTGAAGGTCTATCAAATACAAAGGATTGTAACCAAGCCGAATGAGCCAGTGGTTTATTATCTCTACGACGGGCCTAAGCGAGGCTTCGTTCGTGAGGAGCTGATGGTTGTGCCGCCGGGCACTCAGTTGCCACCGATATCTTTGTGACCATATGCCAGCGTGTGGACGCCATCATCCTTGATCCAGCGCTTAGAGTCAAAGGGAGAGAGCGTTGTCTTGGTGATGTGCTCGCCGAAGATTTGGTGGCCTTTGCTTCGGATCCTGTCCATCCCGTGCTTGAAGGTTCGCCGGTCGAAGAGGGCGTCCTTGTAATTCTGGTGGGTGATCTCTTTCTTTGTGACAACCTTGGTGGTGCCCTTTGCTTTCTTGATGTTTTTGTCGTCATCAAGAAGGATTGAGTACATCTTCGAGCGAAGACACACAGTCTCCGAGATCGGCTTACCTGCGCACTCGTCCTTCATCTTGCCGATGACCTTCTTGTTCTTCTGGCTGTGGAGTGGATGGTCCTTTGGATAATCACTTGTGTCGTAGAGTTCATCCAGAAGGTTCTCCATGTCTTTGTAGACATCATCCGTCTTGATCTCGAGGAGCAGAGAGTCTGTGTCTGTGTAGAGTAGGTCTACTCGCGGGCCGTACTTCAGCTTGAGATGCTTGTAATAAAAGTCATACATCAGTGTTTTGGATAGATCAAGGATGCACATGCCTGTGTAAACTGGGCGGTTGAATTTGATTTTGTCCTTGTGCATCTGGAGACCCGCTAGTTTGGGTCCAAAGATAGTTGCTCTGGAAAACAGCGGGCTTGCGATGAGCTTTCTCATCTTGTCCTGCTCGTGTGCCCGTACAAGCTTCATGTCAATTCGGTTTCTGAGGTTCTCCATTGTCTTACCGAAGACTGAGTTGTTCATGAGCTTGAAGAAGTTCTTCTCAAAGTCGGAAGTGGCCTTCTTCCTGAGCTCAGTGTTCAGGGAGATGTATGGCTCCATCCAAGCACTCTGCTCGAACTTGAGCATTTTGTGGATTTTCGTCAACTTCATCCCAAGATCCAGGTACTGCTGAAGATTTCTGTAATGTAGCACGTACCGGGATTTGTTGTTAAGGGTAAGGAGCAGCTTCTGCGTCTTGTCTTTTGGCTGTCCCTCTGCCAAGGCCCTTTGGTATGGCGACATCCATTCCTTTGGAACGACATGACTTTCTGGGGCAAGAGGATAAGCGTTGTGCTCATCATGCAGCTCCTCGGGGTACTCAAGATCAACCTCGAGAATGTAACCAATCTTTCTGTTTGGCCTCCATCTCCTGATCTGGTGTTGTGTTGGAAAGACAGGGCACCATGCGAAGTTTCCAACTGGGAGGGGCTGACTCATGGCCCATCCATAGAGATTGTTCGCGTCGAGATACATGATGTAACTTGACTCTTCGTCAGGGTTGTGGTCACGAAGATAGGGGTTGTTGGCCTTACAGTGCCGCCTGCTCTCCATGGATATGCCGCCTCGCAAGCCTCTTTCAACAAAGAGGTGCATGTTGACATCTATGAGAAGCTCCAGGTTGATTTTCGTATACCTGAGAAGAGCGTCCCATGAGAGACCAGGGCTTGTATAATAATGTGCCGGGTCAAGCTTGTAATGTTGTAGACATGTCTTTCTGAAGTTCTCGAAAACATCAGCCAGAAGAAGCACATCTGTCTCAAGGTATAGGTCGTGATAATCCCCCAGCGTCTTGCATCCAAATACCTCCCACACTTTTTGCGCGTGGGCGTATTCTTTGTCTGAGATGTCTTCCTTCTTGAGCTCGCTGTAGAAGGCATCCTTCGGCGGTAGAGAAACCTCATCGAATCGATCCCAAGAGTCCATGTATTCGTATGGGTAAATCCCTTTTTTCAGAAGAAGGCCGCGTCTGGCTTGGTTCTTCTCGTGGCTTGCTGTGATTGTGAAGGACTCTGGCTTGTTTGCATCAACCAGGGCACTGAGGCTTGACTGCATGAATTGCAAGCTATCAATGAATCTCAGCTTGCCGAGGGAGAAAGAGATGTATTTCTCCATGTTGTTTGGGATGCATTTCAAATCGGAATTCACATCCGCAATTCCACTCATGATGTGGTGTGCATCATAGCCCTTCAAGTTGTGAAAGACTACTGGGATTATTTCCGTTTTCGGGTTGGTTCGGAAAAAGTTGATGTTGCAAAAATGGTGAGCAGCACCCCGATATTTGGCTGTGATGTGGCAATGATCTTTGACTGCATCTCGAACAGAGTCTTGGATAAGAGACTCCCCACAGAACAGACAGTCGACCTGCTCGAATAATTTGTCTGTGATGGTCTGCCTTTTGTTTCTTGGCCCAATAAATGGGAACTCACCCAGTTTACCATCATCGTCCTGGATGTAAGTTTTGAATGTCTTTTGATAACATTTGTTGGTGTGTCGATGAATGAAGCCCACATGTTCCCCGGTGTTTGGATCATACACCGCAACGGCGTCCCTGTGGTTCTCCTTGACGAGAGACTTGTCACAGATATGGCAATCTGTCGCACGGTAGAATTCTGTCCAGTCTGTTCTTGTCATGGAGAGTGGTACCTTGTGTTGCAGCTCGTCTCTGATCACTCCTTCCAGCTGTTGAAGGCTGTCGAGAAAGACTGACACCGCATCCTCTCCTCTGTATAGATAAGGCCCCTTTGTCTCTCCATCAGAGCGAACAGCTAGCATGCAGAACCCGCAGGGTTTATGTACGGATGTTGCAGTGGTGCTGCTCTGTTGGGGATCTGGTATGCAGCCGTGGACTTTTTCGACAATGCTTTCAAAGTCAGCATAGATGACCCAAGGCTTCTTCATCTGGTTCTGGAAGTTCTTGAAGTTGAGAAAGTTTTCGCCTTCTTTTGGCATTTCAGCTCGTGCCGGCCTGCCTTTGACTCCTCTGCAATAGAATAGATGATCGGTGAGAACCCGTTCTGAAGAAAAGGCGTGGAGACACCTTTCACAGTGATGCATGCGGCGACCAGCGTTGAACTCGCTGTGTAGAAGCCTGCTCATGCTCTTAATGTAACAATAATGTGATGTATGTGTGTCTGTGAGCATCATCAGATTAATCCTTCGCAGATTGGGATTCTCTAGCTCGCTGACTCTGATCACAACCACCTTATTGTTATTGTATCCATAAATGTTGATTGGAAGGTTGTTTTGACGCTCAACCTTGGATATCTGACTCAATGGTGTTGGAAAATCGATTCCAGTAAAGTCTAGGCCATCATCAATGGGTAACTGCCTGTTCTGTTTGTGTTAACATTTACAGGAAACAATGCAGATCGCAGTGCCCAGCGCAGACACTGGTTATCTCTGTTCTTCACATTGATGATAGCCTGCTTTGACCTGAGTTTTGATGGGGTTGGGATAAATGTGCCACCTCGTAGAGGATGGTATGCCCCGAACTCAAGGTAAACAGTTTTGATGTTCTCAATCACCCAACCAGAACCCAACTGCTGCCATCTGGCAATCTCTTCCTCAAAGTCATTGACAATGCCTTCCAGGGTGCCCTCCTCTCGAAGCTGATAGAGATGTGTTACAAGCAGTGGATTAGCGTTAGAAAAGAAGTGATTAATTTCTCGTCGTCCATCATCGCCTTCCATTGAAAAGTCTACACCGAATGACAAAGTAACCTTCACCCCGCCAAGTTCTATGACTTCGCGTGCAATTTTCTGGAGAAAAGCAGCCCGATTAGTTATAAAGAATGAATTGAGGTCCTTGATGGGGTAACCAGCAGGGACGTTCATCTTATAACCATGCAACCAATTGCCGAAGTAATCGTGGTTCCTTGGATTGAAGTCAAGACGTTGAGCCGCCATGTTATATACAGGGGTTTTATTTTCTTCAATTGGTGATCTCGTGCCGGGGTTCTGTGCCATTGCCATGTTGGTTGGTATGCACGGGGGTGGGGTTTCTTCAATTGGCTATACCTCCCTGGGATGGTGATCTCGTACCGGACTAGCATTCACAGTGAGTAGTTAGGGACGTTGGTGCATTCGGGATCACTAAAAATAAGGCCCCAAATGCCCGAGTTACAGCCTCACACGAGGAATGACAATGACTCGTGTGAGGCTGTAACTCGGGCATTTGGGGCCTTATTTTTAGTGATCCCGAATCACCAACGTCCCTAACTACTTGAAGGCTTGGCCAATCACAGACTTCTTGCTGTAAAAATTCAGGACCCTTCCACCACAGTGCATTACTAACAAGGTCTGATGCGAGTGAGCCTCGAGAGGCAATGTCAGCAGGATTGACCTGAGTAGGACAGTAATTCCAACACTTCGAGCCGACCAGGCGACGAATTTCAACAACTCTGTTCTAAACGTACTGCTTTTCCTGTTCCTGTTCTCCAAATCCACCAGAGCGCAACTTGTGAGTCAGTCCAGCAAAACACCTGGTCAATCTGCAAAACTCTTGATAACGCGGTTAACACACTGTCCACAAGGCGAGCTAAGACAACAGCTCCTGTGAGTTCTAAACGAGGAATAGTCTCACCATGAATCGGAGCGACGCGTGTCTTTGACGACACTATCTGCGTAAGTACATCCCCAGATGCTGTACTAGCGCGCAGATAAACCACAGCTCCATACGCTTTCTCCGACGCATCACACAATCCATGCAGCTGAATGTCACAAATTTCTAGAGTAGGGCACGCCTTGAAGTAGAATCTGTCTATGGAGATGAGCTTTACTCTCTCGATGTCAGTTACTAGTCGAATCCATTCCTCCTTGGGCTTGCCATCCAGAGGGGTGTCCCAATCAGCTTTAGACTTGCATCAACTTTGGAAAATGATCTTGAGCTACACAATGATAGGGCTTAACAAGCCCAAAGGGTCATACTGCTTAGCTGACGAGCCAAGGATCAGTCGTTTGGTCACAGTTCCTGTTTTCACAGCATCTCTCAACCTGTCAAATAAAAAGACCAAAGTATCCTCTCTAACATTCCATCCAATGCCAAGGACTTTCTGTTCCACAGTGGATTCCTCGACCTTTGAAGGGAACTGCGAACTGGAATATGTCTCATCCTCCCCCTGTAAGCTGCCAGCTGGAACCAATTTCGTTTGAGATGTACAACTTTCAGCCTTGTCAATCCACTCCTGCACGGTTGGTGAACTGGACACCTATTTGCGCATATTAAATCCTCATACAATTTGTATGTAGTGGTATCATCAACGCATCCTCCAAGAAAGTCATCCACATACAAACTGTCCAAAACCTTGCGAGCTACTTCCTCATCAACCACTGGCCTGCTCATATGATAGCGAATGGTTCCATTCAAAAGAAAGGGGCTTGGTGATGCACCAAACACAACTCTGGCAAATCTATATGCAACAACTCTAGGCTCTTCTATTGCTGTGTCATCGACCCACAAAAATCTGAGATAATCGCGGTGTTCTGGGTGCACCGAAATATTGAGAAAAGCCTTCTCAATGTCTCCTGTCAGGGCAACTCGATATGCCCTGATTCGAAAGCAAAATTTCCAGAATAAGTGGGCTCATTGGAGGGCCTGCATACAAACAATCATTCAAACTGGGGAGCGATTTGTCGGGCCGAGCACTGGCATCATAAACAACCCGTAACTTAGTTGTGTCCTTGTCTGTGCGAATAACTTCTCGATGTGGCAGGTAATGAGTTCTACCAAGTTCTACAGGCTTGTTTAGATCTACAGGCTCGATTACTCCATTGTGCAACTGATCTTGAATCACTTCATCATACTGTTTCAAAATGTCTGGCTTCGACTTCAGGCGTGGCAGTAGGGAACTGAGCCTGCACTTACTGTGGTAATAGTTGTCAGGAATCAAGTGATGATCTTCCTTAAATGGTAGTTTCACTTGGTATCTACCGTCAACAAAATCAAGATGCTCAACAAAGTTCTCATAGAGAGTGTTTTTCTTGTCTAGAATCCCGAGTGATTCATACTCCCAAAACTTTGACAGCTCAGCAGATAAGTCAATGTCAGGTTCAGTTTCAATCTTAAGGACATGAGTGACAATCAAGCTAGTACTTAACTCACTAGACTCATTTACCACTCCCAATGCAGGTCCTGACAGAACGTATCCCAACTTGGTTGTCAGGGCAACTGGTTCAGAGGGTCCTCCCTTTATTGTGTCCCTTCGACCAGAGTCCAATAATAATCTGCTCCAACGAGAATACTGACTGGTAAAAACTCTGATCCAGATGAAGTATCTGCCATTGGCAATCCATGCAAATGAGGGAAGACATCCTTAGCAATTTCAATTGGCTGATTAGTGATTGGACCACAAATAACGGGCACTGCATATACTTGAATATAAACAACCATCCCGTCCAAGGTCTTGATCCCAACTTGAACCAAGTCACACACACGCAATCTCGCATCTGTGTCACCAAATGCTTTGATCAACAAAGAATCCTTGCCAACCACTGGCAAGTTTAAGGCATCGCAAAGGCTCTGTGAAATATATGTGCGTTGGCTACCAGAATCAAATACTAAACGCACTGACTGAGTGGGGGTTTCGCTGTCAGGACGCACAACACATGCTTGTGCTGTCTGTAAGAGAACGGATCCCTTGGATTGACTATAGGCAATATTGACTGATGTACCAGCGCTTGGAGCACCTTGAGAGATGGGTAACTCGCCTGCCTGACAGCCAGTTGAAACCTTCTTAGTGCTTATGGGATTTGTAACATTTGCTCCGCAAATAGATGTGTGGTGTACTGAGTGTTTCAGCCACGTTATTCACGAGTTTGCTTGCATAGGCCCTGTGGCCACCTCTTATTCGCACCGTCTTCTTTAAATCCGCCATCTTGTCGCTTTCACTCAAACTCGAGGCAAAGCCTCTCACTTTAAACGTCCACCAATCCTGGTCCCGGCACCAATTTAATAACAGAAAATGTTCTTCTACAAATGTTCTTCTCTAAAATACTCCTTAAGAGTTCAGTTCAGGAATTAGAGGGCTGACCACTCTATCACAGCGAAAAGGTTTCTGTAAAATCGTCCAACACGAATCGATAAACTTCTTACAACAACAACGCACATGGAAATCTTGTACATTTTGAATGGGGGGTTCAATTAATTACAAAATGGCTAGTCCTAATCAGTTCCGGTCCGGCTCACTTCCGGTTCGAGCCACTAAATAGTTCTAACAATCACATCTACCGAGGCAATTTATCTGGGAAATGGATTCCGCGCCAAAATTCAAAGACATCTTACGCTCAGTAGATATCCAAATGCTCATACAGGAATACCTAGATGACGACACCCCGATCCAAGATGTCAACATTACACTTCAAAAAGTGGAAAACATGCTAATCACAACTGCCAAGCGATGTTTAAAGATTAGACTAACCAAAAAATATAGGCAAATCAAGTCATCTTCAAACAAAAAATGGTTTGATAAAGAATGCCGTTTTAAAAAACACGAATTAAGGAAGCTTTCAAACCAAAAACACAGAGATCCCTTAAATGTTGATTTGCGAGAGAAATATCACATTGTTCTAACGGAATATAAAAAGTTATTATACAAAAAAAAGAACTGAATACTGCAATTCAAAAATTAACACGAAAGTCGAAAGGAACAGTTGTGCTCTCTAGATTACTTAATTACTGAAAATGAAATACTTACAGCCGCAAAAAGACTGAAAAAAAACAAATCGTCCTTTTCAGACAAAATACAAAATGAAATGATCAAAGCTAGCCTTCATGAAATGATGCCCGTATATCACAAACTTTTCAATGCAAGTCTCAATTTAGGTATTATGCCTCATATTTGGTGCGGCGGTCTTATTACACCAATATATGACAACAACAACAATTTATTCAACAACAAACAATCACAACAATGTATTCTTAGTATAATAATGGAAGAGTTGAATGATTTGTTTGCCCTGCAAATAGCTGGAACGCTAATCGGGGCGGGGCAAAACAAGTACATGAATAATACAGTTATCTACAAAATCAAAAACCTTATACTATTGAAAAGCCTTGCAGATTGCACATAATAATGAATAAAAAACACAGAAGTTAAGTGATCTAATTGAGTTAAGAACAAGTGGTCTCTGACTATAGTAAGTGTATTTATGTACTTACTTTATTAATAATCATGGAGATTTGAATATAGTCATCCTCCTTTACTAAAATATTGAATAGCAATTTGCGGAGAGCTTTTTTGAAAGCATTCTTAGGAAGATCCGTTATATAGCGTGGTATCTTATTCCACAGCTTTACTCCGAGCCGAGAGAAAGAATTGTTTAGTATTTCTAGTCTGGAACATTTAACATAGAATTTTCCAGATGTAGACGATCGTGTATTGTATGAGTGAATATTAGACGTTTTCTGAAATAAATTGAGCATGTTTATTGGGGCTTTATCATAATTGATATCATGCATTAAGGTTGATACGGCCTCATAATAAAGAAAAGTTATTGGAAGCAATATGAATCAGGAGGTAGAAGTGATCCATCAAATTATCGGGGAATCTGTGTTTCAAGCTGTCTGGGAAAATTGGTCTGCTCTATCTTAAACCAAAGACTTCTTGAGTATGTCGACTTTCATAATATAATTCATAATTCTCAGATTGGTTTCTTACCTGAAAATGTACAGCAGACCATGTCCTCACACTAAGAACTTTAGTAGATAATACGTGCATCAACACAACGAAAAAATCTACGCTTGTTTTGTAGATCTCAAAAAAGCTTTGACTCCGTCTGACATGACGGACTGTTATACAAATTACTGCAAATTAATGTAGGAGGTCGCTTTTACAATTTCAATAAAGAGTTTATATTCAACCTCTACATGCTCCATAAAAATAGGAAAAAATAGGACGCGACCCTTTCAATACACAAGAGGCGTACGCCAAGGTTGTATTTTAAGTCCGTTGCTATTTAACCTTTTATTATATTAACTAGTGTATCCAAAAGATAGCAATTGCTGCGGTAAATTTGTTGTAATAATGCTGTTTTATCGCCTCGCTGGTATTACAGAATTTTCTCTTTCGTTTTTTGAGGGGAAGCAAAGCAAATGTAACCGGGATGAATCGACGAAAACTCCAGGCGATAAGACTAATTTTGTTTTGTAATTCACGCATTAAGTTCTTGCAATGTCTGTAGAATATTGTTGAGCAAAGGACGCGTTCACCACGAGGAAGGTGTGAAAATTTAGGTTTAACTTAATTATTGATAATGAATATGTTGCGTTACTAGCTAGCCGTATCGTGTTCGCGTCTCCACGCGCTCAACTCAGGTTTCGCGTCCCCACGCGCTCAGCTCAGTCTCATCGACCGCTGTCAGTGACTTCAAAATAAATTTGTCTTTGCTATCCAACGGTCCTATCACCATGCCTCACAGTCCTCGCTCAACTCGCGGTAGTCTTCGACACTTCAGTTCCGATTACGACTGGCACATGTTGGACCAAAATATTACAAATCTCGCAGCCAACAGCTTGAAGCAGCAAGCGAAACTATTGTTCGTGGCGCAGTGAATTCTGGCCCAAAATGTGTGCGTGGCGCAGTGAATTCTGGCCCAAAATGTGTGCGTGGCGCAGTGAATTCTGGTAAAAAGCGATCAAATCGAGATTTTTCGTAGCTTATATTTTTTTCTCATATATTTCTCTTAACCATACTCATTCGAAAATATTTTATCTGATCCTTTCGTTCTACCAAATGGCACAAAATTAAATTCACTTTTATACGCGGATGATTTGGTCATACTGTCAAGATCTAAAACAGGATTACAAAACTGCCTTAATAAAAAAAAGATTTATACCATGCAGTGTTTTGGAAGAAAATGCATCGTGAAACGTAATGCGTGCTCCACCCCCCGCGCCTACCCCGCATATAAGCGGTATATTACGGTATTATCCGGAATTTGACCATATGAGATTTGATTAAATTCTACACAGACACAAACATGTTTATTCTGGCTTACAATATGTGTTCTGTATTCGAAAATTGGCTATCCAGCCACCGCTTGCCGTTCGAGAAATTATGAGGTGAGCGTAAAAGAGACAAACCATTATCGATTGTAATAGATGCTTCGACTGTTAAATACTTAGGACAAAACACTGTACTTTTCCCGGAGGTTTAACTGTTTTGTTGTGTTAGCAAAGACGATTAAGAACACATCACACTTGAAATGTCTCGGCTCTTTTCGGCTCTGGTACACCCGTTTGGTTAAAGAGGCCATCCACATAAGACTTCATCTTAATAATATCAACAGAGATAGTAAAATCGAAATTTCTGAAGCATGGATTCCAACAATCAAGAAGCACAACAGCCGATCGATAATAAATAGTGGAAGCGAGTCGTTTCGCTTCCAGTCCACACAATATATGAGTCAATTTAGTATTGTGCGCAAGGAAGCGAAACGTTTCGCTTTTTGTCCACACAATGTATGAATACATTTATTGTACGCAAAGAAACGAGATGTTTCTCTTCCTACCGCCCGATAGCAGTCGAAGCAAAACGTTTCTCTTCTTGTCCACACAATATTTAGCATTCTTATTGTGTGCAAGGAAGCGAGATGTTACGCTTCTTATCGCCCTGTAGTAATGAAAGCGAAATGTTTCGCTTAATTCCACCCGCACAGTTAAGGAACGTAAAGTTTCGCTTCGAAAAACACAATATTAATTAGCAAAAACACAATAACAAATACTCTGCATATTATGCTAACAACTGCTTACTTTCTTCTAACCTATGTGATGTTTGTGTTTAAAGCTAGCGGTTCGTTTTCCCTGACAGAAAGGTGATCACGTGTTGTGCGTTTAGTCTTCCACGCTCAAATTACTAATTCCATAATTCTTGCCGGAAACTTCACTGACGTTTGACTGAATGTTGTATCCCTTAGCCTCTTTGAGAAGTCAGGTAGAAGAGTAAAATTATTTTAGAGTTCCTTGTAGTATTTTTCTGGCCCTGATAACAGCGCAAGAAAGAAACGCACGAAGCGCAGGAATAATAAAAGCCGGAACACTTTCATTTTCCGCGAAATTCATGCACTAGTGAACCTTGTATTGTAACCACCTTCCACCTTCTTATGGCCCATCGCGCACTCGTCTTCAACGAGGAGTGCGTGACGAGCCAAAACAAAGTCTGCGTTGGAGGGTGTGACCCTTGCGTCTGAATTACGTTTCACAAACATTTATTGTCATTTCGACACCAGTTCGGCAACGTCGTTTCAGTGAGAGGCTGGGGATGCGCAGAATGTCTTTCTAATTTTCTCCCTGGTGGGACTCCCATATAAAGTTGATGGGGGTGATTTCTGACCAGAAACCCGTTTTGTGGGTGTGGCTCAAATTCATTTCTACCCCTAAGACTGGTACCTAAAAAGTTGTTCCTGACAGCATATTTTTCTGGCTTAACGCACAAAAAGGTATCAGAATAACTCTGAAAGTGGTCATTTTCGATTCAAATACCCTTAGTGGTACCAAACCACGAATTGTAACCCCCTAATACGACGATCACCCCCGTCACTTTTATATGCGAGTCACTCCCCACCCCCTAAGGCCCTATCACTGCAAGCACTAGTTACTACACAATTCAGTTCCTCATCAGTATCTCAGTCCGCTTTAACTCAATCTCAGCTTCCGCCATACATGCTATGCTATACATGCTACATCTAAGAGCACTACAAGAAGAATCTGAACGATCTCCTTAAGTCTCTCGGCCGCTCTCACGTTCTGTTATTACTAGTTTTTCAAACTAACAACAATCAAAACGATTTTAGTTATTTTAAAGTCTAACCTGACTGCAAGAGACTTTTAAAGTATTCCTTCTATCCAAGGACAATTTTACAATGGAATCAACTCCCAAAAGAGACAGCATTGTCTGCCTCACTGGCTGTATTTAAAAACGCAATTTCAAACATTTATTAAGTAATAGATCAACAACGAGTGCGAGGGTTTGATCGGGGCATCCAAACACCGAGAAACAATGAAAGCACGAGGCCGCTTCGGCGAGTGCTTTTATTGTTTCAAGGTGTTTGGATGCCCCGATCAAACCCGAAGCACGAGTTTTTGATCTGGCTTCTCAAATGAAACAATACAGAATTATTCAGTGTTAGTTTTTTTGGCTTTGTCCTTTTCAAATGCCGTCACATGCATAATTTTATTGAGCTTGTTGTGTTTCGCCATTTGGTATGAGACCATGTGCGAAACAGAAGCGTCTCGGTTTAGGAAGGCTAAAACGGTTGTCGAAGAAGAAAATCTTAAGCTATTCCCCCGTCAACGAAATATAAAAACAAATGGGCAACATCCATTTTCTACGAATGGCAAACTTCTCGGACGGTTCAAGTTCCCGTTCTCTGAGATTCGAGAGGAATGTTTAAGGGCTATGATTTACACAAGATTATGTCCCTTTCTGCTCGTATAGAAGAAACGGACGCATTGAGTTTGAATTATTGGCTTAGCAAATTTGTCATGGACGTGGCCAAAAAGTCGGGAGAGAGATATCCACCGAAGACTGTTTGTGGCATAATATGCGGTATCCGACGCTTTCTAGAAGAGAAAAAAGGTGCTGAAGCATTAAATCCTCTTGATAATGGCGACCGAAGGTGAGAAAAATGGTCCATTTTGCTTTTAAATTAAAATGTCGATGTCATGTTGAAGTTCCAGTTATAATACTCAGATTATGGTTTTGAAGGTTTATTCTGTTTCACCGAGCATTGGACGCGGAATCGAAAGATGGCACACGAGAGGGCTTACATTTGAAGACCAAGAAAGGAATGTAAGGTTCCGAATGTAATTATATAATTGAGTGGAATAACATGTATTGTTGCAAAACTCATTAATATGCAAGTGTTTGATTTGAGATCAAACACGGTTTTGATTTCAGATCAAACATGGTTTTGAACTGAAATCAAAACCCTTAAGATCTTGATCTGGTGTTTCATTGGGTATCAAGACTCATCCACCTGACCCTAATGGACGTCATTTATTGGCTGGTCACTTTATGAACTATTAATAAGTTTGAGAACATTTATTACTTTGCGCTTTTAAGCGCCATTTCAAACTTGTATTTTCCACTTTGCTACCTTTTTATTAATATTCTATTTCTTTTAGAGCGATCTAAAATGCTCAACATTGAGCGATAGACCAATGCAGTAAACCTCCCCGCGTGAATATCTCACGTAAGACAGCTGTCAAGTTGAAACCTCGCAAAGCCGGGCTATCAAGACCACTTACAACGATAGCATTGATAGCTCTTTCTGTTTTATAGAGTTTTTAATTACCTCAGTCTGTTAGGCAAGTATTGGAACATATTTTCATCGGACACTTCAGATGTGATGAAGAACAACGTTACCCAGATCAGTCACAAACATTTTGACAATCAAATCGAATAAATTTCTTTGAACCTGAGATCAGTCCGACCGTCATTAGTATTTCTTGTTGTTTGCTGCAGGTTAGACAACATCATAGCTAAATGGCGAAATTTGTTTCATTTTAGATATTTCATAAGATATACCCTGCCGGTCTACTCCTCAAGATCCTTGGTGGTGGTGTGCGGCTCGCCTCTTGAAGCCCCCACGCCCTCTTTTTCAAACCAAAATGAAGCCCTATGCCTCACGAGAGGCAAATAGGATTAAGTAAAGTTCAAAACAAAATGGCACAAGTCTATAGCCACTCATCTTCAGATGAGAAGGCAAAACATACTCAGTTACATACCAAAATTGTCCAGTTCTTTGCACCGTTTCCAGACCAAAACGGGAAAAAAACCACACCCTTTGAGGCCGTACATATTTACATATCATTTTTTTTTGGGGGGGGTGGGGGGGGAGGGGGGGGTCGGGGGTAGATTCCCCCAGGAATATACCACTCTAAGATCTGCTTGTAGCATGTTGGAATGTTTTTAATGTTTTAAACACTATTAGCTTTATGTTACTGCATCCTGCGTTGATAGATACTCTGTACAGTAATCCACTTCAGGTTTATATGACTCAGTATTTAGACTCCATGTGCGCTGACCTAACTCTTAAAAGCAACTACTTCCTTTAATTCTCCAATTTTTGTAACTTGAGAACCCACTTCCGCAAAGACTATCGTGGGAAAGTAATGATGTCCACTCAAAATCGCCACAGCCTCCCCCTCTATAGATAAATTCAAACGAGTATACATTTTACTGTAGCCTCCCTAAAGATGTTTTTCAGCCACAAATGATAAAAAATAATTTTATCGGAAACATTAAAAATTTACGAAAAGATCAATTTGCAGAAATTGTGAAAAAATGGCGTAAAATGAGATATAAAAAAATGTTTTAAAACTACTTTACAAGAATTATAAAATTGCGTAAAAAATTAATGGCATAAAATTATAGTTCTTTCATTAATAGGCCACATCGAAAATTACCATTGTACTCTTTAAAGTGCAGGTGAGCAGTGAGCCTGATTTTCCCAAATTCTTTTGTTTTCAGCACGAACTGCACGTGCTATGCTTCAACTTCTTGGCAATTTGCATACGGTGCACATTTGTATACGAACAAACAATGCTACGTCAAAGGCGGGCGGACTTGAATAATTACACCATGGTGAGGCTGAGCCTGCACATAAAAGATTATTATGGTATTTTTCGAAATAGTGTAAAAGTCTCTTTTTAAAAATTACAGTACAATGTGAGCAGGTACAAATTACACAGATGCTTTCAAAGTTTTTGACAAGATCCTGGAAAAGAGCATACGGCAAGCGATCATGAACCATATGACGAAGCTGGCTTCTCCAAGTCTTCAATAATCGATTCCATATTTGGTCTCTCCCAAGGCTCTGTAGTTACACAGCGTCTCACAAGATTTTGAAACTTGCGGTTTCTCATCCGGGTTATTTGATTTTTACGCTGCTGGGGGTCTGGCTGTTGTCTGATGCACATTTCACATAGGAGAACACCAAAACTGTACACATCAACCTAGGTTAGAAAACAGATATTTAAGTGACAAGTCATGTAAATCCTATTTTAGTTTTAGCCAGTCAAGACACAAAAATAACAACACCCCATGAAGGAACTACCGCGTCAAGTGTATAAATGTAATGAAGTCAAAAATGTAATAAGTTTTGGTTACACATAGACACAAACGTGAATGACACCTGCCATTCAAAGTTGATGGCGCTATCAGTCACCATCGCCAACTATAGTTTTGCTAAATTACACATTATATAACGAGTAGCTTGCCTGCCGTCGTGTTGTCCTTAGACAAGAAACTTTGCTCTACACTGTCTGTCTTCACCCATGTGTATAAATGGGTACTGGCGACATAATGCTGGAAGGGGGGGGGGGGGAGTAACCTTGTGATGGACTAGCACACCACCCAGCTCCGGCAGTTTTGAGCCACTAGGCTCGAGAAGACTTTATCTACCTTTGCCTAAATGCATATTAATTTAAGCTGTGACACAAGTCAGACACTGCTATCAACTGGTAACGTCATCAGGCATATCCAAATGAAAGTTTGATTCGCTTTAATTTCTTTGTAAATGGTTTGAGCCCAGGAGTATCATTAGTCTGTCGTTTGTGATCGTCCGGGTGAGTGTAGTTCTCAAAAGAACTGTTGTTGTTGACATTGACATTGTTGTTGACATTGTTGTTGACATTGTTGACATTGACATTGTTGTTGACAATTTGTCGATCACAAACGACAGACTAATTTAATTTCTTTGTAATTTAAAGTTGAAATTCAACTTAAGCAACACAAAATACAGCCATGATGTTATTGGCTGTAGAGACTCAAGTCAGTTATTGGTGCGTTTCGATCCGTGTCTTGTTAGTGTAATTTCTGTTGTTACACATCTCTGTGCAATTGATCAAGTGATTTATTATGCAAGAAACTAACCTCTTTACGTGTGTACAGTGCAAGTGATAGTGCGTGCCATTGTGAAGGAATGTGGCGGTGCATCTGATTAGATATGCATATTATACATGTGCAACACTGTCGTTGTATTGTTAGTCAAATTTGTCGGTTGAGTTCAGTCTATTGTTTGTCTGTTCTCTTGACAAGTGGCATCTGTTTCAGTGGTGTCTGTTCTAAGTTAGTAAACCAACTTTCTCGAGTAAGTCGTTTGTAGTAATTCGTATTATAAATAACGCATTCGGCAGAGTCCCAGTCAACGACGGAAATTACACCAACAATACACGGATCGAAACGCACCAATCACTGACTTGAGTCTCTACAGCCA
Organism: Dendrophyllia cribrosa; assembly: GCA_024195265.1. NCBI lineage: Eukaryota > Metazoa > Cnidaria > Anthozoa > Scleractinia > Dendrophylliidae > Dendrophyllia > Dendrophyllia cribrosa. The sequence goes on along the minus strand of JAJLRJ010000008.1, from coordinate 24,818,541 downwards.
ATAACATCATGGCTAAACTGACCAATGACAGCAATAACCAGACTTATATACCATCAATTGACTATTCACAATTCACATGGCTCTGAAGATGACTTCCGCTCAGGTTGTCGAAACGTTAGTCGATGTCAACAACAACAGTTTTTTTTTTCAGAACTACACTCACCCAGACAGGGCAGGGCAGGGCTTTTTACTTAATTACTTTGTGCAATTCTGGTTTCTTTCACCCTGTCGAAATAAAGTCTGTTGTTGTTGTTGTTGTTGTTGTTTGACGATCACAAACGACAGACTACTGATACACCTGGGTTCAAACCATTTACAATGTTAGCGAGCATAATGTTTTGACATAATCACCACCCTTGAACTCAGGCGCTTCGAAAAAGCGCCATCTTCTTGTTGAAGGACGCATTGCTTATTCGAGGGCGGCGCTTATTTTAATTTTTCGTGTCATGTACCGGACTTATCCGGGGCGGCACTTATTCGAGTAAATATGGCGAATGTGTGTCGAGACCTCTGAGATACTAACCTTGCAGCTAATTGGTTGATCCGGGTCTTCATTAAGGGACTCTGGTGCACAATAAATTGCAGCGCCTGCGTAGTTTACCTTGCTCTGACGAACAAAATTAGCAGTGCCATAATCCGCTACTTTGGCTCTCCATTGGTTACCCTGTCGCCATAGCAACACATTACCACTGCTGACGTCGTGATGAATAATGGGTTCGCGTTTCTGGTGCAGATAATTGAGCGCTTTAGCTACATCGACAGAAACAACACAAACTTCTGCTGTAGACAAAGGTGGCTCGTCTTTATTATACAGCCTTGTTCTTAAACTGCAATCCAGGATCTCCGTTACCAGCAATGGCCTTTCGCCATCAGTAGTTGCTCCAATAAACTGCAACAGGCAAGGATGGCGGCATTTGGAAGCAATTTCTACTTCTCGCTCAAACAAACGCCGGTTATAATCAGACATAATCTTTTCGTGCATTTGTTTTACAGCAACATCACAACCATGAAATTTTCCCTGGAAAACTTTTCCCCAGGCCCCTTGCCCGAGCTTTTGTTTTTTGTGAATTTCATGCCGATAAATGACCCAGTCACGTGGACTGCTGATTTGACCCGCTCTGTTGTGTTCAATCGCACGATGCTGTGTTTCACTTAATTGTTCTCTCATTGTTGTCATTTCTTGCTGGCTGGTTTCTAATTGACTTTGCAGTTCAGTAACTCGTTGTCGCTCCTCCCTTAGTAGTTCTTGATGTTCATTCATTTGCTCTCTTATCGTTGTCATTTCTTGTTCGTTTGTTTCTAACTGACTTTGCAGTTCAGTGACTCGTTGTTGTTCCTCTCTTAATGCTACTTCACTTTCCACAAATTCACTCATTTGCTTTCTCATTATTGCTGCCAACTCTTGCTCCTTTGTTTCTAACTGACTTTGCAGATCAGCGGTTCGTTGATCACCTTGTTTTTGGAAGTCATTCATTTTTTTTCTCATTGTTGTCAATTCTTGTTCCTTTGTTTCTAACTGACTTTGCAGTTCAGCGGCTTGTTGTTGTTTCTGTCTAAATCGCTTTTGGAATAAACATAATTGCTCTCTCGTTGTTGACATTTTTTGCTTACTTGTTTCTAACTGACTTTTCAGTACTTTAATTTCTTGTTGCTCTTCTCTAAATCTTTTTTTATCGCTTTGAATTGCTACAAATTTTCCTCTCATTGTTATCATTTGTTTCTTTATTGTAGTCAGCTGACTTTGCAGTTTAGTAACTCGTTGTTGTTCTTCACTTAATCGTTCTTCATGTCTTTGATTGTCGTCAGTCAATTGTTCTCTCATTGTTGTCATTTCTTGCTGGTTTGTTTCTAACCGACTTTGCAGTTCAGTAACTCGTTGTCGTTCCTCCGTTAGTAGTTCTCTTTGGCCTTGATATTCATTCATTTGCTCTCTCATTGTTGTCAACTCTTGCTCCTTTGTTTCTAACTGACTGTTTAGTTCAATAACTTGTTGTCGTTCTTCCATCGCTAGTTCTTCATGGCCTTGATATTCATTCATTTGCTCTCTCATTATTGTCATTTCTTGCTGGTTTGGTTCTGGCTGAATTTGCAGTTCAGTTACTCGCTGTCGTTCCTCCGTTAGTAGTTCTCCTTGGCCTTGATATTCAGTCATTTGCTTTCTCATTATTGTCATCTCTTGCTGGTTTGTTTCTAGCTGACTTTGTAGTTCAGTAACCCGTGGTCGTTCCTCCGCTAATAATTCTTCTTGGCCTCGATATTCCTTCATTTGCTCTCTCATTGTTGTCATCTCTTGCTCCTTTGTTTCTAACTGACTTTGCAGTTCAGTGAGTCGTTGTTGTTCCTCTCTTAATGCTACTTCATGTTCCACAAATTCACTCATTTGCTTTCTCATTGCTGCCAACTCTTGCTCCTTTGTTTCTAACTGATTTTGCAGATCAGTGGCTCGTTGATCACCTTGTTTTTGAAAGTCATTCACTTTTTTTCTCATTGTTGTCAATTCTTGTTCCTTTGTTTCTAACCGACTTTGCAGTTCAGCGGCTTGTTGTTGTTTCTGTCTAAATCGTTTTTGGAATAAACATAATTGCTCTCTCGTTGTTGACAATTTTTGCTTACTTGTTTTTAATTGACTTTTCACAACTTTAATTTCTTGTTGCTCTTCTCTAAATCTTTTTTTATCGCTTTGAATTGCAATAAATTTTCCTCTCATTGTTATCATTTGTTTCTTTATTGTAACTCGTTGTTGTTCTTCTCTTAATCGTTCTTCTTGTCTTTGATTGTCGTCAGTCAATTGCTCTCTCATTGTTGTCATTTCTTGCTTCTTTCTTTCTAACAGACTTTGCAGTTCAGTAGCTCGTTGTCGTTCCTCCGTTAGTAGTTCTCTTTGGCCTTGATATTCGTTCATTTGCTCTCTCATTGTTGTCAACTCTTGTTCCTTTGTTTCTAACTGACTTTGCAGTTCAGTAACTCGTTGTCGTTCTTCCGTCACTAGTTGTTCGTGGCCTTGATATTCATTCATTTGCTCTCTCATTGTTGTCATTTCTTGCTGGTTTGTTTCTAGCTGACGTTGCAGTTCAGTAACTCGTTGTCGTTCCTCCGTTAGTAGTTCTCTTTGGCCTTGATATTCATTCATTTGCTCTCTCATTATTGTCATTTCTTGCTGGTTTGTTTCTAGCTGACTTTGTAGTTCAGTAACCCGTTGTCGTTCCTCCGCTAGTAATTCTTCTTGGCCTTGATATTCATTCATTTGCTCTCTCATTGTTGTCATCTCTTGCTCCTTTGTTTCTAACTGACTTTGCAGTTCAGTAACTCGTTGTCTTTCCTCCGTTAGTAGCTCTCCTTGTCCTTGATATTCATTCATTTGCTCTCTCATTGTTGTCATTTCTTCCTGGTTTGTTTCTAACTGACTTTGCAGTTCAGTAACTTGTCGTTCCACCGTGAGTAATTCTTCTTGGCTTTGATATTCATTCATTTGCTCTCTCATTATTGTCATCTCTTGCTGTTTTGTGTCTAGCTGACTTTGGAGTTCAGTAACTCGTTGTCGTTCCTCCGCTAGTAGTTCTTCTTGGCCTTGATATTCATTAATTTGCTCTCTCATTGTTGTCAACTCTTGCTCCTTTGTTTCTAACTGACTTTTCAGGTTAATAACTTGTTGTCGTTCTTCCGCCACTAGTTCTTCATGGCCTTGATATTCATTCATTTGCTCTCTCATTATTGTCATTTCTTGCTGGTTTGTTTCTAGCTGACGTTGCAGTTCAGTAACTCGTTGTCGTTCCTCCGTTAGTAGTTCTCTTCGGCCTTGATATTCATTCATTTGCTCTCTCATTATTGTCATTTCTTGCTGGTTTGTTTCTAGCTGACTTTGTAGTTCAGTAACCCGTTGTCGTTCCTCCGCTAGTAATTCTTCTTGGCCTTGATATTCATTCATTTGCTCTCTCATTGTTGTCATTTCTTCCTGGTTTGTTTCTAACTGACTTTGCAGTTCAGTAACTCGTTGTCTTTCCTCCGTTAGTAGTTCTCCTTGTCCTTGATATTCATTCATTTGCTCTCTCATTGTTGTCATTTCTTCCTGGTTTGTTTCTAACTGACTTTGCAGTTCAGTAACTTGTTGTCGTTCCACCGTGAGTAATTCTTCTTGGCTTTGATATTCATTCATTTGCTCTCTCATTATTGTCATCTCTTGCTGTTTTGTGTCTAGCTGACTTTGGAGTTCAGTAACTCGTTGTCGTTCCTCCGCTAGTAGTTCTTCTTGGCCTTGATATTCATTCATTTGCTCTCCCATTGTTGTCAACTCTTGCTCCTTTGTTTCTAACTGACTTTTCAGGTTAATAACTTGTTGTCGTTCTTCCGCCACTAGTTCTTCATGGCCTTGATATTCATTCATTTGCTCTCTCATTATTGTCATTTCTTGCTGGTTTGTTTCTAGCTGAATTTGCAGTTCAATTACTCGCTGTCGTTCCTCTGTTAGTAGTTCTCTTTGGTCTTGATATTCATTCATTTGCTCTCTCACTATTGTCATCTCTTGCTGGTTTGTTTCTAGCTGACTTTGTAGTTCAGTAACTCGTTGTCGTTCCTCCGCTAGTAGTTCTTCTTGGCCTTGATATTCATTCATTTGCTCTCTCATTGTTGTCAACTCTTGCTCCTTTGTTTCTAACTGACTTTTCAGGTTAATAACTTGTTGTCGTTCTTCCGCCACTAGTTCTTCATGGCCTTGATATTCATTCATTTGCTCTCCCATTATTGTCATTTCTTGCTGGTTTGTTTCTAGCTGAATTTGCAGTTCAATTACTCGCTGTCGTTCCTCCGTTAGTAGTTCTCTTTGGTCTTGATATTCATTCATTTGCTTTCTCACTATTGTCATCTCTTGCTGGTTTGTTTCTAGCTGACTTTGTAGTTCAGTAACCCGTTGTCGTTCCTCCGCTAGTAGTTCTTCTTGGCCTTGATATTCATTCATTTGCTCTCCCATTGTTGTCATTTCTTCCTGGTTTGTTTCTAACTGACTTTGCAGTTCAGTAACTTGTTGTCGTTTCACCGTGAGTAATTCTTCTTGGCCTTGAATTTCATGATTCATTTGCTCTATCATTGTTGTCAGTTGACTTTGCAGTTCAGCAACTTGTTCTTGTTCTTCTCTTAATCGTTCAACTTGTCTTTCATTTTCGTCAGTCAATTCCTCTCTCATTGCTGTCAATTCTTGCTCATTTGTTTTCAACTGACTTTGCAGTTTAGCAACTCGTTGTTCTTCTCTTAGTCGTTCACCTTGTCTTCGATTTTCGTCAGTCAATTCCTCTTTCACCGTTGCCAGTTCTTGCTCATTTGTTTTCAACTGACTTTGCAGATCAGCAATTTGTTGTTGTTCTTCCCTTAATGGTCCTTCTTGGCCATGAAATTCATTTAACTGTTTTCTCATTGCTGCTAATTCTTGCTCTATTGTTTCTAACTGACTTTGTAGTTCAGTAACTCGTTGTTGTTCCTCTCTTAATTGTTCTGTTTCGCCTTGAATTTCTTTTAGTTGTTCTCCCGTTATGGTAATTTTTGGCTTATTTGTTTCTAACTGATTTTGTAGTTCAGTAACTCTTCGTTGTCCTTTTCCTAATAGTTTTTCCTGTCCTAGCGGTTCAACCAATTGTTCTTCCAATGTCTTCATCATTTGCAGATTTGTTTTCAACTGAATGCTTTGCAGTTCCGTGACTCGCTGTTGTTTCTCTCTAAATAGTTCACCTTGTCTTTGAAATGTATTCCTTTCTTTTCTTGTTGTTGCCAATTCGTGCTCATTTGTTTCTAACTGACTTTGCATTTCATTGGCCCGTTGCTTTTGCTCTCTAAATCGTCTTTGAAATTTATACAATTGCTCTCCCATTGTTGACATTTTTTGTTTGTTTGTTTCTAACTGACGCTGCAATTCAGCAATTCTTCGTTGTTCCATTCTAAATAGTTCTACTTGTCTTTGAAATTCAATAATTTCTTCTGTGTTTGTTGTCTTTTCTCGCTCATTTACTTGTAACTGTTTTTGCTGTTCAGTTATTCGCAGTTGTTTTTCCATTAATCGTTCACCCTGGTTTTGAAATTCTTTCAGTTGTTCTCTTCGTGTGGTCATTTCTTGCTTGTCAGTTTTTAACTGACTTTGCAGTCCAGTAACTCGTTGTTGTTCCTGTCTTAATAGGTCAGCTTGTCTTTGAAATTCACTCAACTGTTGTGTCATTGTGTTAAATTCTTGCTGTTTTGTTATTAACCGGCAATCCAGTTCAGTGAATCTTTGTTGGTCCTCTTTTGATTGTTTACCTAGTATTTTATATTCATCCAGTTCTTCTCTCATTGTTGTCATTTCGTTTTTGTTTGTTTCTAACCTACTTTCAGTTTGCATTTCATTGACACGTTGCTGTTCCTCTGTTAATACCTCTTTGAATTCTGTTGATTGAAGTTTTTCCTCATTAGTTTGCACATATTGGGTCAAATACTGTCCCATTGTTCTTAGTTTGTTGCTCGTTTGTTATTAACTTTGCAATAAAATCGTTGTCGATGTTGTCGTTTTGCCTTCCAAAGCCTCTTCTTGTGAGGTTGCCGTTTGTTTCTGTTTGCTTTTCTTGTATTAACCTGAAAAAGAAATATTTATACCAGTAACTGGGAAGAAAATATATCGTGCAATCGTGCATCTGTTGTTGTTTAAATAAAACAGACAGCCAAAAGCTAGCCTGCACGCAGACGTCTCCTGATTTTCTTTGCTTCATGCGGGAAAAGGACGTCTGCGTAACGCCGTTTCGAATCGTGTTTATCCTGCTGTTTCTCTGGGATCAGGGGACCGTGCGCGTGCTCTGACTGGACGCTTGACAGTAGACATTGTTATAAACAACTTTGATTGGCTATCATCGCGAAATGCGTGAAGCAAAGGAAATAGGTGGCTATCAAAAGCGGGATCGAGAATCTCTGAAGCTTCTGTGAACTGTTTAGGTACAACCGAAGTGAACTACCATGCATACCATGCAGAAGCGAATCTTCCATGGACAAAATGCGGAGTGGTGTACTGTTCCTCAGCCCTAAGATAATGGCTTTTTGCACGGTACGAAAACAAGTGGCATTAAACCGACAGACTACACAAAGGTCTTTTTTCGATCGAAGATAACAATTAACCGCCGATAAAACAGCAGTTTAAACGCTGTCGCATTTTTCAAGCTTATAGACGCCTCAAGAGCCTGATTCTAAGACGGTTCGAGGCCGCTCGCACTCACTCCCTCCCGGCTCCACGTCTAATGTCCTTTGTTTGAAGGTTTTTTCTTGACGTCATCTGACCGTTGAATATTTCCACTAATCGGGAATGGTTATTAGTCATGTTTTTCTTCATCAGGAATTTAAAACAGGAAAAGAAAATGCACCCGGCGCTTACATTGGGTTTCACATAACCTTTAAAGGACAGGTTGCGAAGTTCGTTGGGAAATTCTGAACTACGCCAGGAACTTCACTGTTTCGTTGTCAATTACCAAATCAAATTGCGAACTTCGAAACGTAGTTCGCAAGTTTGGCGCGAACTTAGTTTGACTTACTTTGAAGCTGAGATACAGCGCGGCAAAGTTCAGTCTTGCGCTCAAAACAATATCCTAGCTAGTTGGTCGAGAGGGACTATGTCTAAATTAAACACAACATTATAAAATAATGGGTGCGTTACACACACCACGGTAAATGGCATTTCCCATTCGCCACTTTAGAAACGAGAAGGAAACTGGGCCGAGTGAACGTTCGCAACGACTTCTGGGACTGTTACTGGGGACAGCGACAAAAGACGCATCCCCTGTAACGATCCCAGAAGTCGTTGCGAAAGTTCACTCGGCCCAGTTTCCTTCTCGTTTCTGAAGTGGCGAATGGTAGATCATCCCGCGGTGCATTACACTTGGGTTTGTGTAGTATACACCGTATTAACCAGCGGTTACACGATATTTGTGATTTGCCAAGGTAAAAAAATGTCACGCAATTCAGTGAATCACTTTTCCTTTGCGGTTACGTGTTGGTGTCAAACGGAATATTGTGATTGGCTCTTGTACCTTGAGCGTCAAAACACCATTGCGACTTACCACGTTTTAAAATGTCAAGGGCGCTTCGTGTGATCTTTTTTTATGTATCCATGGATACTTACCACGGGAAATTTACCACGGGAAATGTCGGTCACACTCACTAAATGCAGTTTCCCGTGGTGAAAGGGTCATTTACCACGGTAAAAGTGTCCCGTGTAACCGCACCTAATGTGACAATATCTTCTAAGGCACGCTTTTGGTTTGCCTATTGTTTAGCCAATTGTTTTCTGAAGACAAAGAATTATATGCGCGTTAAATATTAGACCGCAAAACAGTCTGTTTTTCCCCCTTTCAACTCTTTGATACGAAGCGCCAATCCTCGCGCGCCAGGCTCGCCGAGCGTCACGCTCAGTATTCACAGTCGCCCCTGTCATTTGTTTTGCAGTGTACATAGGGAACCCACGCGTTTATTTAGAATGATCATAGAATAAAGTTACAAATGGACTTTAATACGTGATATTGTGGTTCAATCCAAATGTGCTGTTACTTTTGTGCCGTTGAATGACCGGTGTCAATTGCCGGTGTTGAATAACTGAAATCAGCTTATGCCGGGATTTATAGCAGCCACAACGGTCCGATCAAATCCGTTGAAACCGGGGTTGATACGATTTCGAAGCGATCGTGTCTGTTATTAACCGGTGAAAACGCGCATGCGTAATGAACGGGTTATCGGTAACGGCGACAGATATGCAAATAAGTCACTCACTCGCTCACTCCTTCCATCAGCTGTAAACTTAGTGACGTAATGCTTTGTTACGAATGCGTTTTGTAACAAGAACAGCGTGAATCCAGCGATAACAATAACTAAATTGTTGTAAACGAATACAAACAACAATAAGCTTAAAGATTTTACGCATTTGGAGTCTTTAATGCAACGTTAAAATCGATCTAAAAGGAATTTTCAACCGAGACACGCGTTTTGATGCTTATCTATCTTGAAGTAATAAAATTCATCCCGTTTCAAGTTAGTGATCACGGTGGCCAAGTGGTGTAAAGGGCGGACTAGCGGCCGAATACTAGCAGGTTCGAACCTCTCTCGTTCCGTTCATTTTTTTTTCTTTCTTTCTTCTGCGGACTGAACAATATGAAAGTAATGAACTGTATTTTTCTTTTTGCGTTTGTCAAAAATCCTTACGTTTAATCGCGTTCGAAAAACGCAATCCTAATTTCGTGTTGGTTTTCCTGTGGTTTATGTGCAGCAAAATTTGAGATTTTTTGGGTGGACGTCTTCCAAATGGCCGCCCCCATTGTTTTTTTCAGGGGCTCATTTCCGCCGGAAACTGTTATGTATTTCTAGCCTCGTTTTCGTGAAAGACTCGTGTTTACTCCATGAATGTCTCGTGTTCAAATGTACAGTTTTTGTACTTCTTCATCTTTGCAAGTGGATTTCGTGAAGTTTGCAGATAAGTGTCATTGAATATTATTTGCAATAGCACGTTATGGTATTTAAAAGTCTTTTAGGTTGCATTTATCGAAGTCTGAGGGAAGTGTGTACGACTCATCTTGCATATAGAAAGCTGCAGCCCGGCGATTTGCCTTCAAAGAAGTATTTCCACGTCGACGTGCGAATCAGTCATTTAATACATGCAGCGGCCATTGAGCCATATAATCATGATTTGTGGTCACAAATTATTTATCCCACCGAGTTGTGCACCTCGGCAGTAGCAAATGACCATGATTTGTGGTCAACAAACAACCTTACCGAGTTGTGCAACTCGGCGCTATCGGCCAATGTGGTACGTGATTATCTCTTGTGGATTTGTGGTCACAACACAACGCAACCGACCTATTTACCTCGATTTTACTTTCCTCAGTTGTGTACTTCTCAGCAAAGCAGAGGCGTTCTACCAATCGAAAGCAATTATACTACAGCCAAATTCACTACTAGGAGTCGTGCACAAACTCCTTTGCAAGCTTTCATGAATGATACTTGGAGATGCAGTTATGTTTTTAAGACATTTAAACGTAAGCATGATGTTAGCATCAATGTATCATTTCGAAAGACCATTGTTTTTGTAACATATTACTTTTTTTTGGAGCTAACCTTTCAGCCATATTGATTTGGCTAAGAAAATAACTTAAATCAACTTTTACTTCCTCTGGATTATCCTAAGTGAACCATTCTAAAATCAAGTATTTGATCCTGTTCTCTTACCTGGCCTTTGAACCACATTGTATAATGTTTATCCCAGTAAATAAGTTAACTCAAGATAACATTTCGTTCCTGTTCTTCAAGTTGGCTATTGATTATTCTATGTAAACTATTGTAATCAAGTTGTAGTTTCTACCTGCAGTTCTACATTCAAAAAAAGATTACAGTTCCAGTTTGTTCCAAACTAAACATTGCTGTTATTTCCAAAACGACACAAGTTTGTTTGCTTCTCTGTGTTTCTTTGTTTGTTTGTGTATGTGACAACGGAACGGGAGGGGGGAGGGGTTGGAGAGAACGTTCTTGTCAAGTACACTCAACCGCAAATGTACCCTTGATCACCTATAATTTTGGGCGACAATTTCATTTGACATCTGTTTCCCATCACAAGTATCCAATAACACATTTTGCCCTAATTCCAAATCTTCTGATTGTTTCCATAGAAACAACACCTAACACTAAATCACAGTGATCTCTCCCCACCCCCTTTCCCACACAAAAAAATATCCGAACGCGTCTCCATAATCTCTGATTACTACTAGTTTTAAAAATATTGAACCGTGTCAGTGTGAAACATAAGCTTACCGCAAGATTGCGTTACGCGTTAGCATTTCTTATTCACGGGTTGGCTCTTAGGAGCCTTTGAATAAAGCGTTCATGTATGCTACATAACACGTTCCATATGAACCGCGTTGTCTTAACCGCGAACACATTGAAGGTTAAAAATGAACTTTGTTTATTCTGGACGGTAATGTACTTGCCCGAAATGACTTCAAAAAAATGTAAACGACTGTATTATTGATGAAAATGTGTTTCCAATGGCATAATAGACTTTACAATAAAAGGAAATGACATTCCAATGATGTTATTGAAGGTGCATGAGCATGGTACGTAATTGCGCAAATGAACCAACGGATGATTTAAATGAACATTTCTTCGTGAAAATGTTATTTCTAAGATGTTATTGATTTCCCGTAAAATAAATTGAATTTCTATTTTCCGTTAATGAAGGGCAAAAGGTGTAGTATTAACAAACATATAAATATACGAATTCATTAACTTTATTCATCTACCTACCTATAGCTTCATACACCTTCATATACCTTCATATACCTTCATATACCTTCATATACCTTCATATACCTACATATACCTTCATATACCTTCATACACCTTCATACACCTTCATACACCTTCATATACCTTCATATACCTTCATATACCTTCATACACCTTCATACACCTTCATATACCTTCATATACCTTCATATACCTTCATATACCTTCATATACCTTCATACACCTTCATACACCTTCATACACCTTCATACACCTTCATATACCTTCATATACCTTCATATACCTTCATACACCTTCATACACCTTCATACACCTTCATATACCTTCATATACCTTCATATACCTACATATACCTTCATATACCTTCATACACCTTCATACACCTTCATACACCTTCATATACCTTCATATACCTTCATACACCTTCATACACCTTCATATACCTACATACACCTTCATATACCTTCATACACCTTCATACACCTTCATACACCTTCATACACCTTCATATACCTTCATACACCTTCATACACCTTCATATACCTTCATATACCTTCATATACCTTCATACACCTTCATATACCTTCATACACCTTCATACACCTTCATACACCTTCATACACCTTCATATACCTTCATATACCTTCATATACCTTCATATACCTTCATATACCTTCATACACCTTCATACACCTTCATACACCTTCATATACCTTCATATACCTTCATATACCTTCATACACCTTCATATACCTTCATATACCTTCATACACCTTCATACACCTTCATACACCTTCATACACCTTCATACACCTTCATATACCTTCATATACCTACATATACCTTCATATACCTTCATACACCTTCATACACCTTCATACACCTTCATACACCTTCATACACCTTCATACACCTTCATACACCTTCATACACCTTCATACACCTTCATACACCTTCATACACCTTCATACACCTTCATACACCTTCATACACCTTCATACACCTTCATACACCTTCATATACCTTCATACACCTTCATACACCTTCATACACCTTCATACACCTTCATATACCTTCATACACCTTCATATACCTTCATATACCTTCATACACCTTCATACACCTTCATATACCTTCATATACCTTCATATACCTTCATTTATTATATACATACTGAGATTTACACACCAGAAAACTATGAAATAAAAATCGTCCCTTCACGTATGATAAGCCATCCTATTGGTCATACGATTTTCCTCACTAGTGAAGAATATCGTATGACCAATCAGAATCGCGATACGACATTTTTCACTAGTGACAAAAATTCCCGCCATTCAGTGTGCCTTCGCCCTCCTCGGCATTTCTGTCAGTTGAAAAATGGCTTAGAGTCGTTTCGAAGATCTCGCTTTGTCCGTAGAGGAATTTATAGACGAACAAGAAAATGAAAACACAAAGAAAAAGACCAAACAAAACGAAAACAACCGACTGCTACACAAAAAAAGTTGAGAGTTCTCTAACTCAGCTTCATGAAAACAAACAAGCGGGCCAGCAACCACTGTCATTATTCACGGGTGCCGTTATCAGCAGAGACAAATAACTGTTTCAGTGAACACTTTGAATCAATCTCCAACTTTAACAGTTCGAGAAAGCTCCTCTACAAAAATATACAAACGAATTAGACCATTGGATTCCGATTCAGAGTAAGTAAGTGAGCTTACATGGATTTCGTAAACTATAAATTGTTTACTTTTAGCAGGGCCTGCTTTTAGATAAAAAAAATAAGTGTTTCTCGAACTTCGACTCATTGTTCAATCATGTTAGAATTTTCAGTCATGTATTTTTGAAGTTGTGACTCTTTTTTTATAGTCTTGTTATAGTTTTGGAAAAAATTATTGTCGTAGTTATTTTTGTTATAGATGTGTGATGTTTTTCCACTTGAAGTTGAGTCTGACAATAAACCAAGAACCCTTCTACTAAAGCGTTGATAATTTAATCGTTTCGTCTTGTTTTTCTGTTGTGTAAATCTCAGTATGCATATAATAAACAAATTACTTCACGTTGCTCACTCGCTCGCAAAGCCTCGCTCATTCGTTTGTGATTCTTCCCAACTCGTGAATAAAAATCGTACACGCTCACCAACCGTGAAGTAACCTTTATTTATTATATCTCTCAGTTAGTACGCGCGCTATGGTTAGTCAATTTTCCGGTCCGTAATTTACAGTACGGACCGCAAAATTTGAGAGTCCAGCGCGCATCGGTCTAGCGCTAACAAAAGTTGTTTTCTACATTAAAAATTATCCAGAGAAAACGTATGGAGCTAAATGGGTTAACATATCAGGTTACAAAAACTCCCTTCAATGAAATTAGCTATAACTTTAGCAAAAAACTGATTAGCCGCGATTCAAAATGCATTGACAATTTTCTTGAGTATAAATCGATATAAAGCTTACATGCTTATTGTTTTGGTATTTAGCTTCAGTTAGGCTGTAAGTGGTAAAAACTCGAATAACTTGGTAAATCCGTTTAACTTTAACAATTTATTTCAGCATTGAAAAAAGAGTACCTTTCTTTGTAAGAAAACTTCTCTACGAAAAACATAAAGCTGCAAAACAACTTGAAACGGCTTCTATCGGTAAACTGTATCATATAAGCTACAGACTGTAGCTTAGTTTGATCAAGTTCTTGTCCAGTTATATGAAACTTAAGTTCAGAGTTATCGTTTGTGGCAGTGGCTCTAAGAAGAACAAACTTGAGGCTACAGAATTACGCTAAAAGTGTACCTTGATTCCTCAGCGAATTTTTTGTCCTCGCAGCGGATTCCCGAAAACAGTTTTTGCGTATTCGCAAATATGCTCAGCTCTTGCTGCAGCTCAAGTTGTGGCATGAAGCCACTAATGCACATCGAAAAGCCAAAAACAGCTTGCATTATTTGATGAGGAGATATTTTGAGTATCCTCTTTGAAGTTTGAGAGTTTCTTCGTTCACCGCTGCAGACCGAAATGCTGCCACAGCCACATTTTCCAGTTTGACAAACACTTTTGTTTTGGCGATTTTATCACGGCGTTTTCATTCCTCTTTTCCTCAGTTGTCTTCGCCAGTAACTAAGAATTTTTTCAAAGAAAGCTACCTTGTATCAGGTTTCCGTCGTCCTATCGAACACATGGAAGAAAAAATTAATTCGTTTACAGCCCTTTACATAGTTTTCATTCAAGAGCCACGCAAGTTCACGCCGAATCGAGGACCGATCACACTATTTTTGAAAGCCAATAAAATTTGCTCTTTGCTTTCTTGTGACGTGCGTCAGTCAAATGAATCCGTCCATCTTTTGACTTGAAAGGTTTTCCTTTATCTCCGATTTAGAGATATAATAAATATCTTATTAGCCTCGTTTTTCTCGGTCCGTACCGTAAGTTACGGATCCTCGTTTTTTTTCCTCGATTTATGGCCCGCGCGCGAAGCGCGCTTGGGCCATAAATCGAGGAAAAAAAACTCGGTCCGTAACTTACGGTACGGACCTCGAACTCGGCTAATAAGAGGTATATATCCTCATCTACCTACATATGCCTTAATATTCCTTCATATATCGTTATTAACCTTAATATACTTACATATACCTTTATCTACCGTCATATCCCTTCATTTACCTTCATCTACATTCATATCCCTTCATCTAACTTCATCTACCTCCATCTACCTTCATCTACCTACATATACCTTCATCTACATTCATATAGCTTCATATGCCTTCATATACCTTCATCTACATTCATATAGCTTCATATGCCTTCATTTACCTACATATACCTTCATCTACATTCATATAGCTTCATATGCCTTCATTTACCTTCATCTACATTCATATCCCTTCATCTAACTTCATCTACCTACATATACCTTCATCTACCTTCATATACCTTCATCTACATTCATATAGCTTCATATGCCTTCATTTACCTTCATATCCCTTCCTTTACCTTCATCTACCTACAACTACCTTCATTTACCTTTATATACCTTCATCTACCTACATATACCTTCATCTACCTACATATACCTTCATATACCTTCATCTACATTCATATAGCTTCATATGCCTTCATTTACCTTCATATCCCTTCATTCATCTTCATCTACCTACAACTACCTTCACTTACCTTCACTTACCTACATATACCTTCATCTACCTTCATATCCTTTCATCTACCTTCATCTACCTTCATAAACCTTCATATCGTGTAGGAGTTTAATTTTGCTGGCAGGGCTGGCAGGGGAGATTTTTCTCATGAAAGTATTCGATGCTCTGCAACAAAATGCTTCGCGGCCATTGACCAACTGATCAAAGTAAGTCACGTTACACAAGGAAATAACTGTTCATTTCGCATTTCAAGTAGGGATATACAGGAGTATAAGTGGGGATGCAAGGTTAAGAGTATGCATGGGAAACAATATACACGCTCTAACTCTTGTTTTACACAATTTACAACTCGTGCGTGGTTTATTGATCTCAGCTTTTGAAAAAATAGTAGACGCATGCTTTGAAAGCAAGACGACAAGACGCAGTTAAAACTAAACGCACACGTCCCACCAAATCCCCATGATTAACCACTATTGAAAAAGCGAGTGAACTTCAGAGACACGCTTAAAGGGAACCTCCATTGTCAAAACAAATTGACGTAAAATTGTTGGAAATAAAGTCGAAATTTAATTTTTTTTAAAGAACAGGTGCAAATATAATTTTATTATACAAAAAATGGATATGAATATCGCCTATTTTCGCTTTTAAATTTCCCGCGCGCCGCCATTTTGAATATTTATGACGTGTTACGGTTGCCGCTATTGTTAAGAATCGAAGTAATTCTTTTGTATGCAACAATTGGACAACCGTAACACGTCATAAATATTCAAAATGGCGGCGCGCGGGAAATTTAAAAGCGAAAATAGGCGATATTTATATCCAATTTTTTGTACACTAAAATTATATTTGCACCTGTTATTTTTTTAATTTTAATGTAGACTTTATTTCCAACAATTTAACGTCAATTTGTTATAACAATGGAGGTTCCCTTTAAAAATCAAGAAAGCTATTAAAACTACGGAAAATCAAAAATCAAGTAAATCAGGAAATCAAGTCTTCTAAAAAGGTCTATCATTCATCTATTCAAACATTCGTCGGTATGAAGGTAACAAAGATAGATGAAGGTAAATGAAGGCAGATGAAAGTATATGAAGGTATATGAAGGTATATGAAAGTAGATGAAGGTAGATGAAGGAATGTGAAGGTAGATGAAGCTATATGAAGGTATATGAAGCTATATGAATGTAGATGAATGTAGATGAATGTAGATGAAGGTAGATGAAGAATATGAAGGTAAATAAAGGTCGATGAAGGTATATGTTGTTAGATGAACGTAAATGAAGGTAAATGAAGGTGTAGGTAGATGAAGGTGTAAGTACAGTAGATGAAGGTAAGGTAGATGAAGTTATAGGTAGATGAAGGTAATGAAGGGATATTAAGGTAGATGAAGTTAGTTGAAGGGATATGAAGGTAGATGAAGGGATATGAAGGTAGATGAAGGTATATGTAGGTAGATGAAGGTAGATGAAAGTATATTTAAGTATATTAAGGTATATGTAAGTATATTAAGGTAAATAATGATGTATGAAGGAATATTAAGGTATTTGTAGGTAGATGAGGATATATGAAGGTGTATGAAGGTATAGGTAGGTAGATGAAGTTAATGAATTCGTATATTTATGTATTTGTCAATACTACTTATGGGACGTGTTATGTAGCGTACATGAACGCTTCACCAGCCTTTGATTTTTGAAATGCTCTCGCATTTCGCCGTCTGTCGTTTCGAAATCGTATCAACGGGAGTTTGATCAGACCGTTGTGGTTGCTATAAATCCCGGCATAAGCTGATTTCAGTGAACACCGGTCATTCAACAGTACAAAAGTAACAGCACGTTTGGATTGCACCACGTACAACACCACGAAAGTCCATTTGTAACTTTATTCTATGATCTTAATCAAAGTGTATTTGGAAATACAGATGGTTAAAAATATTATAAGCGCGACGTTTCGGTGTCGTACTGACACCATTATCAAGCGAAAGCGAAAGATAGAAAAAGGACGCATTTACAAGCGAAAGGAAATCTGCATACTCTATACAAAAAGCTTAGCCCTAAGGGAATCTGACTGTTTGTTTAGGTATGGCTTGTGCTCTCTAATCAGGAGCATTTCATACAATAGGCAGTCAAATTTAGTTTGGCACTTTTTCAAGACACTAAATTTTCTTTGTGTCTTGAAAAAGTGCCAAACTAAATTTGACTGCCTATTGTATGAAATGCTCCTGATTAGAGAGCACAAGCCATCCCTAAACAAACAGTCAGATTCCCTTAGGGCTAAGCTTTTTGTATAGAGTATGCAGATTTCCTTTCGCTTGTAAATGCGTCCTTTTTCTATCTTTCGCTTTCGCTTGATAATGGTGTCAGTACGACACCGAAACGTCGCGCTTATAATATTTTTATTCTACGATCATTCTAAATAAACGCGTGGGTTCGCTGTGCAGTAACCTTAACTAAAGACGGGCTTTGAAAATGATAAAACTTCTACATGTGTAGCAATCAAACTACACGAACATCAGCCGGGAACACATGCACAGTAAAAAATTGCCGCTGGTAGGTAGTTAATTGCAAGGAAAACGCGCTACTTTGAATAATATTTTATGGCTTATGTGCGAGTGGTAGAAGCGAAATACTTCCGGCAACAACCGATGATGATATATGATTCGCTTGCAATAAATCTGTGGTCATTGATTTCATCGATACTTGAGCGGATATGGTCGAGCTGTCCGGCTTTGAATTGCCGGTTGAGTAAAACAAATTCTAAGGTCGCTTCAAGATGGTTTTTATGTTTATCTCTTGGCATACACCAGATACACTATCACTTGTTCGTCCGAGGAACAATCAAAGGTAACCAAAAGCCGCCAACTCAAGCAAAGTGTAACTTAGTGATGTGAAACAAAACGATTCACTAATTCATGACAGGTCATTCGCGTGTCTGGGCTAATCCGGCTGTTGATTTATTTGATGAACTGAAAATGTTGTCTGGTTCCCTACAGTACGAATTTCACCTGGTAGCTTTTTGAGCAATGTGAATTTGCATATAAGCAATTCCATAATGAATAAACTCACCTTCGTTTCGCCGACAATGCCGTTCTTCTTTGCGTTTATAGTGTAGAGTTTATCGTTAAAAAAATAGTTAGTTTTCTCCGAGCAAATTTTGCAGGCTTTATACTGTTAACCGACGTGACAATTAAAACCTTCTTTATGGTCGGTCACCGGGCTACTAATTTGCATTTGGACTTGTTTCGATGATTGGAAAGCGCTGCGCACAAATGACGTCACATACTTTTGACCCCCGTTGTGACTCAGACAAACAAACTCCTCCATTTGTTATCTGCATAAGAATATTGTATGGGAAAGTGGTGTTGGCGAACACTTTGATGCGCCTTTTATCGATATTTGCGTAAGAAAATCGAACACCCGGTCAATGTTGAAGAGAAAACCTAAAAAATATTCTTGGAACATCTCAAACTTTGGCGAAAATGCAAAGAATCTGTGCTTTTTGTAGCTAGGAAGAAAAAGAGGCGTATATGCTAATGAGGCAAAAATGGTAAACAAAGATACCCCTACTTTGCTCCCACGGATTGATTCACGCGACGGCAATCAGTAGATGAAGATGGATGAAGCTCACAATTCTAAAGCTTCTTAGAGAAGCGATACAAGATTTTTTTTTCACATACAAAGACAATTTCCAGTAGTGAAGAATGTAAAGTTTATGGCGTAAGCAAGCAAGAATAAAACAAACAACGGAAAGGAGACTGTTTCCAGGGAATGTCATAGCCAATGAGCACGCCGATTCCACGAATTCTATCAATCTAAAGACTACCCTTTGGCGCCTGTGTTTTTGTTCTCAGTTTACCTACAAAATGTTTTACTTGGTTATCTTTTCAGCAGCATTAAAAATAAAAGCAGACTAAGCCTCTGAAAGGAAACAAAGCTGAGCACTTTCTTGTGCCGATAAAATATTCGATATAAAATGATGTATTTCTTGTATTTTTAAAATACTATTTATCTGTTATATATCCACTTGAATAGACCAATTTCGATATATTAATATTCATACTTGGCTCCGAGGCTTCGGGGACTAAAACAAAAGAAATAAATTATTCATCCCTGAACCTCGATGTGATTTCTTTTGTTTTAGTCCCCTAAGACTCGGAGCCAAGTATGAATTTTAATATATCGAAATTGGTCTATTGCAGTACTATTTTTTAATTCCCAGAGTAAAAGCAGCAGTTCGTCCGTCCCCGACCGAATTAAGAAAGGGGATTTGTGCGTTTAGCCTCCCTCGCTCAAATTACTCATTCGAATCCATACTGACTCTTCGAGAAACTCTCCAAAAACGTCTTACTGAATTTTATATCGCTTGGCTTCCTTGAGAAGTGGAGAATATCTGGAACACTTTCAGTTTCCACGAATTTCATGCACTCTGTAACCCTTGCTTCTGGATTACGTTTTACAGACATTCAGTGTCATTTCGACTCGAATTCGGTAACGTCATGCATCTCGGTGAAAGACTGGGGCTTTGCTATTTTCCCCCGGGGGACTCCCATATAAAATTTACGCGGGTGATCGTCGGAAATTTTGAAAGGAACCCCTAACCCCTCCTAACAACAACAACAACGTTGTTAAAACTCGTTTTGTGGGTGTGGCTCAAATTCATTTCTACCCCTAAGAGGTACCGAAAAAGTTGTTTTTGTCAGCATATGTTTCTGGCTACTACATTGGAACCTCGATTTAACGAACCTCTACACAGTGTCTGTATAATGAAGTCCTCGGTATGTATAACGAACGATATTGTTCAGCCTGGCAAAATTTCAAGTAAAATGTATGGAAGAGAGCCTCGATATAATGAACTTCGATATAACGAATTCCTTGTCATAACGAACACAATCCGGCGGCCCAAACGTAAAATCTCTGAAATCTACCCCGATATACTGAACGAACAAATGTAAACGCGCGACAAAAGATGAATGCGGAACAGACCAACAGTGTGTCCCATAGGGCAAAGGTGTAACCTGTACAGTTTTCCAGTGCCGTAGTTATATGTACAGTACGGTGTACTGTAGCTTCATACAGGCATTAAAGTGCAAATGTTATTCCTTCAGATCCAGAAATACGTAACACCGTTACAAAACTTAATGAAAGCGAAATGTTTCGCTTAATTCCACCCGCACAGTTAAGGAACGTAAAGTTTCGCTTCGAAAAACACAATATTAATTAGCAAAAACACAATAACAATTACTCTGCATATTATGCTAACAACTGCTTACCTTCTTCTAACCTATGTGATGTTTGTGTTTAAAGCTACAACCAGTTGCAAAAAGACTTGAGACATTGTACCTAATTTGGACGTCAAGGGTACTTATAAGGTCGCAGTGTTTCAGACCCCTCGCTCTCCCTTCTCAAAGTTGGTCACAATAGCAGATCATGCTGAAATTTTTGAGGAACAACATTGAAAATAGGGGAGGGAGGGGGCAGTTGTTTAACCTTTGAGATGTGTGATTTTATGGGATGTTTACTAAGAAAGAGTGTTTTCCTGGTCAAGTGTCTCAACATTTTCGCAACTGGTTGTAGCGGTTCGTTTTCCCCGACAGAAAGGTGATTGTGTTGTGCGTTTAGTCTTCCACGCTCAAATTACTAATTCCATAATTCTTGCCGGAAACTTCACTGACGTTTGACTGAATCTTGTATCCCTTAGCCTCTTTGAGAAGTCAGGTAGAAGAGTAAAATTATTTTAGAGTTCCTTGTAGTATTTTTCTGGCCCTGATAACAGCGCAAGAAAGAAACGCACGAAGCGCAGCAATAATAAAAGCCGGAACACTTTCAGTTTCCGCGAAATTCATGCACTAGTGAACCTTGTATTGTAGCCACCTTCACAGACCTTCTTATGGCCCATCGCGCACTCGTCTTCAACGAGGAGTGCGTGACGAGCCAAAACAAAGTCTGCGTTGGAGGGTATGACCCTTGCGTCTGGATTACGTTTCACAAACATTTATTGTCATTTCGACACCAGTTCGGCAACGTCGTTTCAGTGAGAGGCTGGGAATGCGCAGAATGTCTTTCCAATTTTCTCCCTGGTGGGACTCCCATATAAAGTTGATGGGGGTGATTGTACCAGAAACCCGTTTTGTGGGTGTGGCTCAAATTCATTTCTACCCCTAAGACTGGTACCTAAAAAGTTGTTCCTGGCAGCATATTTTTCTGGCTAAACGCACAAAAAGGTATCAGAATAACTCTGAAAGTGGTCATTTTCTATTCAAATACCCTTAGTGGTACCAAACCACGAATTGTAACCCCCTAATACGACAATCACCCCCGTCACTTTTATATGCGAGTCACTCCCCACCCCCTCAGGCCCTATCACTGCAAGCACTAGTTACTACACAATTCAGTTCCTCATCAGTATCTCAGTCCGCTTTAACTCAATCTCAGCTTCCGCCATACATGCTATGCTATACATGCTACATCTAAGAGCACTACAAGAAGAATCTGAACGATTTCCTTAAGTCTCTCGGCCGCTCTCACGTTCTGTTATTACTAGTTTTTCAAACTAACAACAATCAAAACGATTTTAGTTATTTTAAAGTCCAACCTGACTGCAAGAGACTTTTAAAGTATTCCTTCTATCCAAGGACAATTTTACAATGGAATCAACTCCCAAAAGAGACAGCATTGTCTGCCTCACTAAGTAATAGATCAACAACGAGTGCGAGGGTTTGATCGGGGCATCCAAACACCGAGAAGCAATGAAAGCACGAGGCCGCTTCGGCGAGTGCTTTTATTGTTTCAAGGTGTTTGGATGCCCGATCAAACCCGAAGCACGAGTTTTTGATCTGGCTTCTCAAATGAAACAATACAGAATTATTCAGTGTTAGTTTTTTTGGCTTTGTCCTTTTCAAATGCCGTCACATGCATAATTTTATTGAGTTTGTTGTGTTTCGCCATTTGGTATGAGACCATGTGCGAAACAGAAGCGTCTCGGTTTAGGGAGGCTAAAACGGTTGTCGAAGAAGAAAATCTAAAGCTATTTCCCCGTCAACGAAATATAAAAACAAATGGGCAACATCCATTTTCTACGAATGGCAAACTTCTCGGACAGTTGAAGTTCCCGTTCTCTGAGATTCGAGAGGAATGTTTAAGGACTATGATTTACACAAGATTATGTCCCTTTCCGCTCGTATAGAAGAAACGGACGCATTGAGTTTGAATTATTGGCTTAGCAAATTTGTCATGGACGTGGCCAAAAAGTCGGGAGAGAGATATCCACCGAAGACTGTTTGTGGCATAATATGCGGTATCCGACGCTTTCTAGAAGAGAAAAAAAGTGCTGAAGCATTAAATCCTCTTGATAATGGCGACCGAAGGTGAGAAAAATGGTCCATCTTGTTTTTAAATTAAAATGTCGATGTCATGTTGAAGTTCCAGTTATAATACTCAGATTATTGTTTTGAAGGTTTACTCTGTTTCACCGAGCATTGGACGCGGAATCGAAAGATGGCACACGAGAGGGCTTACATTTGAAGACCAAGAAAGGAATGTAAGGTTCCGAATGTAATTATATAATTGAGTGGAATAACATGTATTGTTGCAAAACTCATTAATATGCAAGTGTTTGATTTGAGATCAAACACGGTTCTGACTCGTCCCCAGTCGTCTCTCGATTAACGAGAGGAGCGCGAGGTGTGATGGGAAGGAGGAAAGAGGGGAGACGACTGGGACAACCTCGTTCCCAGGGTCTTCTCGGTTTTCAATATGGCGGCGCTTCGGGAGAAGACCCTGGCACACAGCAGATCACGTGATCAAAATCTGCACTATTTGTGAAGATGTATTCAAAATGGCGGCCAAGGAAAAGAGTGAGAAGATCTGGGTACGAGATTGCAAACCAAGAGGAAAACAAACAAAATGGCGGCCAAGGAGGGATTTCTGTGGAACCATTTATCGACCTTTTTGCTTTGCTGTTTCAAGAAAAATGATACACAGGCAATGAAGGTAAAAATTCGAAACGCCGCAGATTATGAAACTTTTTTTTTTCAAGGAAGCACGATTTTTCAAAGGAAAGGAGTAAATTTACCGTCTCAGCTAAAAGACTTTTGGTTTCTTATATTATAGTATTTTCGGCTTCTTTTCCCACGATCACGCCCGCAAGCAACAAAATAGCATGAAGTTTTTGTGGTTATATTTTTTCGATTTAACCGTCGATGCTTTCGCCGTTGCTCTTGCGCGGGTATCACCGTTTTGTTGGCATTTTAAAGTAATTTACCGTCTTCCCCTCAATAAAACACTTTTACTTGATCTTTTAATCAGAGATGGTTTGCTGATCCAGTCAAAACACTGACAACAGCAAAATAAGTTAAATTAAGTGCTTTTTATTTACTCATTTCCGGGAATTTACCTCCCACCAAGTTAACATTTTCTAAAAAAAAAAAAAAGAGAAGAAAAGTGAAGACAAGTCAAAGTATTTTTCCCATATTTGTTAGAGGTGTTTGTCACAATTGTTTCTGAGGAAAACATGTACAATTTATGTTGGAAATGACAGCAGTGTGATTAGTTTATTTTATTACCAAATAAATCAAATAAAACTGTAAAATTGAAGATTAAAGTTCATTTACTCCATTTCCAAATGCAGCTACATCTGCCCTAAATGGTGACCAGGGGATGTGACAGTATTCTGAAACCAGCAAATAAACAAGTCATGGGCCAAAGCTACTCGTCCCCCAATTTAAAAATTATCGTTTAACGGCCAAAATCTTTAATTCCAAATCTGCCGACTTTGTATACACTTCCCTGTCAATCCCTACCTGGATATTGCACACGAAGTATACATATTGGTTCATGTCAACTAACTGTGACTGGCATAGAAAATCCCCTCTGGCAAATTGTAACCCTAGGAATGAATTGATGAGGAAACCCTTCTAAAGTTAAAATAATATATAGCTTTGCTCAACTTCAGAAGCTGGACTGGGCTTCCTAAATCTAGCCATTGTTTACAGGTAGAAAGGTTTGGTCACTTGATTACCTGATTCTTTTAAATCAAAGCTTCCCTGTCTGATGTGGCAGGGATGCTTGTAAGCCCTTACAACCCCTAAGGTCATGTCAGTGGGAATCTTATGCTCCTGACACATTAAACAAAGCCAGACTGGACTGCAAGAGAAAGGCCTGACCAGAAAGCACCCTGTTCTCCATGGTTGTGTCAAAAACTAAAATGTTAATAAAACATCACAAAGAAGCTTAATGTGTCATACTTATAACAAGGATGGCCCCCAAATAAAAAAGAAATCAGGAGCTATTCCTTCTCTGTTGGACAAGTGACAGAATTTCCTGATCAGACAGAAAAATCCACTAGACCTGAGCCATGATTGTCAAAATTCATCAACATCTCCCTCCTTCATAGAGGCTTTTTTTCAGTAAAAAACTGAAATGTAGAAAATATAAAATGAAAAGGGGGCACATGGGGAACATTTCTTGTGCACTTCACTTTTTCCTCTCCCCAGCCTCAGCTCAAAGACTAGCTTCTTATTGTGGAATGAACGAATGTTTCACAGCTGATTATATCCTAGAATGTTTTTTTTATTGTATCAACCCAATGGCTTGCAATGATTACCATTCTGAAATCCTGATAGTTCAAAGCCATATTAATCATATCATTCACTCATTCAAACAAGGAATAAAATTAATTTCATGCTTGACATATTCTACTCCACTGTTTTCAGGCAAACAGACCGGCTCTTAAACCTTAAGCTGACTAGAGGCAAAAACATGTTAACTAGCATTCTACTGACATGTGTTTCTCAAAAGTGCAGAAAACTTTGGCGCCTGAAAAGCTGTTATGTGCAGAATGTTTGTCAAGAAAAATTGAATTTTTAATGATTTTGAAAGCTAAGCAAAAAAAAAACACCCTAAGATCATCGGTCCAAATAAGTTGGGATGTACCCTGCATGGATGCCTCTCATCTCTCTCATAAACTATATGATATTACATGCCTCTTTTGACTCATATTTTTGCCACAAGGAAGAGCCTCAGAGCAAAAGGCCTGCTGTAAGAGAACGTCTGGTATCCAGAGTGCCTGGGATGATTTGCCGGCTATAAACTACATTGCCATTTCATAGAAGCAAAATCTTAAAAACAGTTCTTGGGCCTGAAAATGTGGTTGGGAATTTTGAGAGTAAGATTTCCATAATCCACAAATTATGAATAAGTTCTGAAGACTGAAACAAAAGCCAGAACAAAAGATTGCCTAAATAAAAACAATAGTACATACATGCATGTGCAAAATTAATATCCGCAACCCCCCCCCCCCCCCCCCCCCCATTGAGGTATAAGGGTCTCCTCGGGGGGGGGGGGGGGGGGGGGTACTTGCGTCGACATTCCTTGATCTTCAAAAATTTCCCAAGGGGGTAACAGAAAGATCTGCTATTTCTAAGGGGGGTGTTGTGTCGGCCCTTTGATCTTTTTTTCCTTAGGGGGGATGTTGAGTGCATACCTCAATGGGGGGGGGGGGGTACGGATATAAAATGGAATGGCCCATTAATGTTGGGGGTTATACTAAAATCTTGGCATTTTGAGGAATGCATATCTGTTTTGCTTTTTATTGACATGTTATAAAAACTAAATTGAGCTTAACTTCAGTCAAGCTGTCACAAGTGAATAAGTAACTGAATTGAAAACAATTGGCGGTCGGCTCTGCTTTATTTATGAAACCATAAATGAACTGAAAAACAAAGAAAACAAACTGTATAAAACAATAGAGCGCAAGACAACTATAAGTAGAAATAGGTACAAAACAAGACATGTTTTTACACCGAGGTTCAGCCAGTACTCTAGACGCTATTAAATTACATTACGCTCAGCATTCCCCATTCCAGTCA
Organism: Dendrophyllia cribrosa; assembly: GCA_024195265.1. Taxonomy (NCBI): domain Eukaryota; kingdom Metazoa; phylum Cnidaria; class Anthozoa; order Scleractinia; family Dendrophylliidae; genus Dendrophyllia; species Dendrophyllia cribrosa. The sequence goes on along the minus strand of JAJLRJ010000008.1, from coordinate 24,792,259 downwards.
TTCCAAAATTATATAAATTATCACGTACCGGGGGGTGAGTGGCGAATGGTCTTTCAAAAAATTAAGATTATGGGTTTCGCAGTCTGGGTTATTTGAGCGGTTCTCCACGTCTCGGTGTCTCGATTTATTTGGTAAAGCCTTTCCATATAGCTTTTCTCTCCGCTTCGTATTTTGAAAGTTTAAAAGTGTAGGGCTCGCAGAAAAAAATATCTCGAAATTATTTAAGCTTACCATTCGCCACCCGTAAACGCAAAGCCTGAAAATCGGCGAATTATCTCTAAATCTTACGCTTGTTGGGAAATAGCCGCATCGTCAGGAACAGCTGCAATTTTGTTAATAGTTACTCAGGAAAACTGTTCAACTTTCACGTCTCGGAGACTTTCGATATAGCATTGTTTTGGTTTCTCGAAGAACCTACCGTGATCCACCATCTTTTCTTAGAAAAACGTAAACCAATCAGAATAGATGTAAGAATCAGGATCAATAAACCAATCAGCGGTCGTTTTAGATCGCTATGTCCCAGGGGTTTCTCCTCTCAAACCGCCATTTTGAAAACCGAGAAGCCCCTGGGAACGAGGTTGACGACTGGGAGATCCTGGGCGCTTTCCATTCGACCAAAAATTCCGGTTTCAAATTCCGGGTATTCCGTGTGGCGAATGGAACAGTATTTTCCGGTTGGTTGTTCCAGACCATCACGTTTCAAGTTTCGCGCGAAAATACAAAATAAACCAAAGCAAAACAGTCAAAACAAATCAGACAAATGGAGGACTCGTTGCCTCTTTTACTTGCTTTGGAGTTGTTCGACGACTCTGAAGTTAAAACTAACGATATTTTAAGCGAGAACGATGATATCACTTTTTTTCAGTGCAGCTACAGCTGTTAATAAGCATACATGCGAAGGAATGTTTAAAAATCGAGTCGGCGACTACTTTGTGCTCGTGACTTATTACATTCGTTTAATACATAAGCTTATAAGCATTTCTGTGCTACTTACCAGTCCTAGTTGTGGCCATATTTTCTGCTGTTGTACTAGTTATGTTACATGAGCAATCATGCTCGAGTAAAAGCTGTAACCTTTCGGTGAAAAACAAACACGCCGTGCACTGATTTTGAGACGCCATCTTGATTCCGGCTCGGAGAAACTGGGCCGAGCAGGAATGGTCGAATGGAACGGTATTTTCCGGTTGTTCCGATTTTCCGGAATTTTAGGTCAACCTCGCGAGGTTGTCCTAAAATTCCGGAATTTTATTCCGGGAAATTTACGTTCCATTCGCTTCCCAACCCGGAATTTCCGGAATTTTTGGTTGAATGGAAAGCGCCCCCTGTTTTCAAGATGGCGGACGAAATAATGGCGGACGGTAGTGAAATTTTAAATTTGGAAAATAGGCCGTTCCATCGGGCCTTTTTGAGTTGGAAACTACCTTGCCCTCATATTCTATGTAGAACCGAGCTCGGTTGAGCATTTTGTGAGGAAACAGGGCTGGATCGGCGAGGAGACCAAAAATCGCGTACAGTGGCTTTCCACTCATCGCCTGACCGAGGTTTGTAGCTTCTATTGTTATCTTAATTCGCATTTTCACGCTACATATTGGACATTTTGAATAATTTTTAAGCTCAAGCTTTATGATTTGCATAGGTTGCAATCTGAACAAGTAGTGTTACACATAAGCTTATGTATAATATTTTTAATATCAGTTCGTTTCTTTAATATATACTCAGGGCTACGAATGTTTAACGGTTGCGGGATGTGCTGGCCTTGAAATGCTCGCTAAAGATTCAACGGAGTGTGCATGCCTTCGCGTTCTTTCAGCTCACACCAGAACATACATACATAGTATGGTTATGAAAAAAAGAAGTCAACGCTACAGTTGTACGAGTGCAGGGGATGTTGAGGGAGAGAACAAGTAAAGCACATGAAAACGACTGCCATCGAAGCCAAAAGGATGGACTTAATAATAAGGAACTCGAAGATAGTACATGTAGTTATTTTTTTAGAGATTCATCTTTCTCAAAGAAAGCAAATCAACTCTACAGTATGTCATATTATTTTATTTTTCATTAAATACAAGCTAATACAAGACTGATTTCTGTAAACTGTTTAGTATTTCATGTTGCCTTGTACACTGCTTTGATGGTCGTATGTCCCTCATCTGCCTGAAAAAAGCTTTTAAAAAACAAAACCATGTCAACATTGCTATTTTGCCCTCCAGATGTTGAAATCATTTTAAATATAAAGGCAAACCCTATATACTTTTCTCTCTGTCTCAAATATTTTGTTTTTGTTTTGATTCTCTTTACCCTATGCCCTTGCCCTTGCCTTCTTGTTTTGTGGTTTTGTGGCTGATTTATATCATGGATGTTTATATACAGGTTAAACAAAATAACAGTTTTTCACAGCAAACACCCTCGATGCAACACTGAACTGTATTTCATATGTTATCGACTTGTACACTGCTTTTCTGTACTGGGTGGTACATGTATGTCCCTCATCTGTCTGAAAAAGTTTTTTCTAGTCAACATTACTATTTTGCCTTCCAGATGTTACATACTGTAACTATTATAAGGACAAACCCTATATTATTTTTTCACATATTTTGTTTTTGTTTTGTTTTGTTTTCTTCAACTTATGCCCTTGCCCCTACCCTCTTATTTTGTGGTTACTCCCTTATACCATACTTACTGCAATAAGTGCCCTGGGTGCTTATTTCATTTTGGGACCTTGAGGTTAGGTGCTCACCATATTCAAGGTGGGTAGTTATTTGAGGGTTGGTGCTTATTATTTTTTCAACATCTTCAGAAAATGAGGACATTTTTACAGAATAACAAAACAAATGATAACAAGTATATTTCCCTTCAACGAAATAAGACAATAAAACAAAACTCGGACTCAAACATGAATAAGGCATAAACAGTTCAATGAAAATCTGAGCTTTGAATGGTCAGTCAAGGAATTAAATTTAAGGCCAATTTGGTGCCCCTCTTATTTCAAGATGGACTAGTACAAAAATGTTTTTGAGATGTGGGCGCTTAATTTTTTTGGCTTTCAGAGTGGGCGCTTATTTGGGGTGGGCGATTATTTGAAGGTAGGCACTTTATCAAATACGTATAGTATACAAATTCAACAAAAATATTAAAACATAGTTTTGGTATCCTGACTGCAATACTAGCAATCTCGATGCGGTACCCTATGCCCTTGTCCCCTACCCTCTTGTTTTGTGGTTTTTAAATCTGCCTGGCTCTCTTATATACAGATCAAACAAAATGTAATAAAACGCAGTTTTGATGTCCAGACGGCATTACAGACACCCTCAATCAATGCAACATAAAACATGTCCACATTGCTAGTCCACATAACTATTAATTTTGCCCTCCAGTTGTTATAAAATTTCAGATACAAGAACAAACCCTTACATATATTTTTTTCTCTCTGCCTTCATATTTTTTGTTTTTGTCACCTTTTGCCCACTACCCTCTTATTTTGTGGTTTTCAAATCCACCTGACTCTCTTATATAGAAATTAAACAACATGATATTAAGACACAGTTTCAATATGGACAATATCCTGACAACAATACAGACACCTTCAATTTTCAAGGACAAACCCTGTATAGCTTTTCTCTGCCTTCACATATTTTGTTTTCTTCACATTATGCTCTTGACCCTGCCCTCTTGTTTTGGGGTTTTTAAATCTACCAGGCTCTCCCATATACAAATTAAACAAAATGATATACAGTCCAACCTCTATTAAGCAGCCCTCTATTTAGCGGTCACCCTCTATTAAGCAGTCACTTAACAAATCCCTGGAATTAAATCACTCCTAATATTTACTGTAAACTTGACCTCTTTTAAGCAGTCACCTCTAAGCGGTCAGTTGGCTATTCCCCAAGGGTGACCGCTTAATAGAGGTTTGACTGTATATCTGAACATAGTTTTGGTATCCAGACAACAATAAACACCCTCAATGCAACACCCTATGCCCTTGCCCCTGCCCTCGTGTTTTGTGTTTTTTAAATCTACCAGATCGAATCTCTCATATTCAAATTAAACAAAATGATATATATTTCAACACAGTTTTGGTATCCTGACAACAATACAGATACCCTCAATGCAACATCCTATGCCCTTGCCCCTGCCCTCTTGTTTTGTGGTTTTTAAATCTACCAGACTCTCTAATATACAAAATAAACAAATTGTATTTGAACACAGTTTTGGTATCCCCCTATGTCTTGCCCCTGCCCTTTTGTTTTGTGGTTTTGAAATCTACCTGGCTCTTTTATATACAGCTGAAACAAAATGATATTAAAACATAGTTTTGGTATCCTGACAACAATACAGACACCCTTATGCAACACCCTATGCCCTTGCCCCTACCCTCTTGTTTTGCAATTTTTAAATCATCCTAACTCTTTTCTATACAGGTTAAAAAATATGATATTTAAACACCCGGACAGCAATATAGACTAATACAGACACGCACCACGCAAAACTCATCTACAGAAATCGTGAAAAAATTGTGTTAAAGTCTTACTAAAGAAGAAAGATGGAGCAATATAAATCTATAATCATAATATTTATATACCTACCACAAATACTAAGCTCGTCGATGGACTTATTCAAGTCTTATAAGTCTTGTAAGCTTACATCTTCCCCGGAATCTTCGCACGTAGGATCGTCTCCGCCGGACGCCATCTTGGATCAAAACAAAGATCACGTCGTAACAACACTTCTGGCATTCTCGTCCCCAGAGCCCGCGATCCTTCTGGTCTGCGCCAGGGATCACGAACTCTGGCATGTTCCAATTTCGGGTCCGCGATTCGCGGACTTCCGGTCGTTCTGCGCAGGCTCAGAGCAAATCCAAAATGGCTGACCAAGTTGATCTATTCCACGACGCTTTGAATTTTGCCAAAACATTTTAGGTTTGGCCAATCTTCAATTGAAAGAGAAGCAGTATGAAGTTTTAAAATGTCTCGTTGTTGAGAATAAAGACGTTTTGGCAATTTTGCCGACTGGATATGGCAAATCGTTATCAGCTCTTGGCACCGGTGTTTGAATTCATGGCTTTTGGAGGGAAACCCACAGAGAAGAAGTCCACTGTACTTGTTATTTCGCCGCTTAATGCCCTCATTCGCGACCAAATAGTGAAGATGAGGGAAGGTGGTTTAAGTGTGTGTGTACTGAAAGGGGATCGTGTGGCCACCGAAGAAGATGACAACGATGAAGTGTCATTCGATGTTACGATAGAAATGCTGAGAAGTTCAACTTACGACCTAATATTCGCACATCCAGAGGTGTTTGTTGACAACAAGAAAGTTTCTAAATTGCTGAAGACCCCTGTATTTAAAGAAAAGGTGAAAACGATCGTGGTAGACGAAGCACATCTTGTCCTTTTTTTTTTTTTGGTACGATGTGAGGGATTTTTGTTGTTGTTTTGATGTAAGCTTGCTTATATAAGCTTAACTTATGTTTCACTTTAAAATGATATTTCCTGTGTTCTTCTCTAGGCGGTAACCATCCTACAAGAGAATATAAAATGTCCAATGGGAGGGGTGCATGAGTTGACTCAAAGGGGTCAATCTTTATTCCTTGCTGAGCAATGGGAGAAACCCTATGATCCCATATTTGTACCTGATGAATTGCTATTGCTGTGTAGATAGAGAGGTGAATTGGGATAGGGTTTCTTGATCTTTGTTCAAGGGTGGTGGGTAAGAATTAATTTTGTTCCTTTCATTGGGGTGGGGGGTAGGATGTTAATTAATTTGGAGCTCCTGCTATTGTACAGTCCCTAATCTTAAAATGCAGGCTTAAAATCACAGATCATGAGATATAACTACATCAAAAGTGGACATATCTTAGCCTATGCTCAAATGTCTCCAATGTTTCCTTCCTGATAGGAGACATCTGTGTGCAGTCCACATAAATCCTTTCTTGATGTGGAATTCACTTAACCCATTCACACCTGAGGATTTTTACGTTTTTGAGTGATTTTCTGCATACACACGCCCCATAGGATTTCGTGACTTCATATTTGGAGTTACCATTGAAAGTGCTGCTGTTCTAAAACACTGAAGGCTCGAGTTTACTGGAAACGTCATTGTGACGATCTCATTTTGCTAGGTTGATTTGCAATAAAGGGTCCAATATGAATTATCTACGATTTTTGGTAAGTTCACAGCCATTTTTCATCTTTAGTAGCTGCCTGATGAGCATCATTAAGCTTGGAGGTAGTTCAGAGTCCACTTCTCAATGAAGCGAGTTAGGTGTTGTACTTCGTTCACGAATTTGGCTCGTTGCTCGTTGAATTGGAAAAATGGCCGCCTGGAAGCGAAGTAGCTTTGGGACTCGACTCTGGATGAATTTCTCGACCTACCGCGGCATATTTTGGAAGTTGCGATCACAGGAGAACACAACAAGCGCGAAATTTTGGCGGTGGGTGAGAGTGGCTGTGGACTTAGTATATATATATGAAAATTGTGGAGGACGGAATGGACGCTGTCAAAAAATATGTTTATTTCCCAGCATGCAGTGCGGTGGTGATGTTGAAAATCGAGGCAAGGTGAGTATGCACTAGTATAAGAAGCTGTAGCTAGGCCCGAGCAACGAATAAGAGCAAAAAAATTCACTGCTAAGCTAGGACTAGGACTGAATTTTGCTGTAAATGTTGACTTTTGGGTTTGCCACGATGATTTGAATAAAAAAAACTAAAGGCAAAAACGTGATTTTTGTTGTTTTCTATGACGTTAAAAACGGTAATTTTTGTTATTGTCCAAATTCAAACGCTGATATTCTGCAAAAATCGCTGACTTTTTTGTGTTTATTGGGTATCTCAATTTGAAAGACTTTCTAGTCAATGCGCACGACTGCTAGTTAAGGCAATGTTCGCACGATTGAGAAAGTTACAATTTTTTAAAGCAGTGGAGTCTTGTACGGGCGGTTACGGACAGTTCAGGTGTCTATGGGTTAATGAACATTTGAGATACAGCTATTTTAATTAACGTTGTCGGATGAAAAAGGTGAAAAGCCAAGACCGCAAGGTTGTATGGGATTTTTATGCAATGGCTATTAACCCTAACCCATACTACTTTGCGGTCTTGGCTTTAAGCTTTCATCCGACAACGTTAATTGAAATAGCTGTATACAAATGTTGATTTGTATCAAAGGAAGGAGAGAAAATAAAATGTCAAATATACCATAAATTAAGTATGAATACAGTGGCAGTACTTACTTGAATAAACACCTCTTATTTTAAAATTCTAAGTCCTTAACTGAATTGGTAAAAAAAAAAAATAACTTAGGTGTTTGTGAGGGGAAAATGGTTCTTAGCCATTCAGATATAAAAAAAAAACCCTGTAATTTCATAAATTATTTCCGTGTCACTGACTGGTATTTTTTGTCACTGATTTTTGAATTGCTACCACCTCAACGGGAACTGAGTTTGTAGTCAACACCCCAGGCTCTATTCAAGTAAATATGGTATTTGAATAATTCACATTTTACACCTGTTGTAACTCTGAGGATAAAGAGAATTGTGAAGGCCTGTTAACTAAGGAAGAATGTCTACAAGCTCTGAAAAGTATGAATAATGAAAAAACGCCAGGCACCAATGGATTTCCTGTAGAATTTTACAAGGTTTTTTGGAATGATCTCTCAGACAACTTTTTTAACTCGTTCAACTATGCTTATCAGAGGGGACAACTTTCAGTAAGCCAAAGACGTGGGATTATTAAACTAATACCAAAAAAAAGGTGCAGAATCATACTATATTTAGGTTGGATATTGCTTATATTGTGGATTGGATATTGTTTCAATTAGTGTCTTTTTTATTATTTACTTTGTGTTAAATTATTGCAAAGGATTGTAAACAGGTGCAACACCTAACCTAACAGAGAGAAAAGTATAAAAATAAAAAGAATTATAACCATGTTTAGGGCTTAAGTTTATAACAACTTGAAGTTTACCAGTATTGGATTACGCAGACCAGAATTTTAAAGGATTTCAACACTTTGATGGTTGCTTTTTCTCAGGAGGAGCAATTCCTGGAGGTAGTTTTCTGTTTAGCACTGACTGCTGAATTAGATTCAGCCACTACTTGTTCTGTGGGTCCAGCCGGTAAAATTGTGCGAGGTGCATGTGGCATGTTGACTGCTGGTGTAAACAGGGACAGTCGCACTGAGGATGTTAATTTCTCCTCAGCTGCCTAAATACAATATACATATTTTTCATGCAGGTCAGATAAAATCTGGTAGACACATCTTTGCTTACAGAATAAAGCAAACAATATACCGTAAATCCTTGAATTAGCGCCCCCCTCAAATAAGTGCCCCCACCTTATCCTAAATTTGAAATAAGTGCCCCCCCGCCCCCTCTAGTAAGTGCCCCCTCCTCCCCTTCTGTTTATTTCTGGGCGAGTACTGAGTAGTGTCGGGTCATGTTTATCACTCATGTTTTTTAACAGATTTGCATGTTGATGTACTCGTTTCAGTTTGTGAAAACGTTTGGTGAACTGAAAATACCGTAAGTTATGTACGAAGTGTGCCATTATTAGAACTATACGAACAACTTTGTGTATTAATACACAAGTTATGTAGTTTAAGCACAAATGTTACAAAATTAAATGACCATCTGGCCAAAATTTGGGACAAATTAAATAAGCCCCTTCCCCGCCTCGAATAAGCGCCCCTGCCTTATCCTAAATTTGAAATAAGCACCCCAGGCAGTTATTCAAGGATTTACGGTACTTATAGACCTTTTTTATAATGGCAGGCGAGTAATTTATTCGTTTATATCTATGTTAATTAGCCCTAGTGGCCTCGTTAGCGTGTCAAAATTCAAAAGAATTTTTACTTTAAAATGAGGCCAGTGAGGCTAATTAACATACATATAACAGAATGAATAAATTGGCCGCCATTATGAAAAAGGTCTATACTTCAATTCATCACTTGATGAAATCAAGTCAGCTCAAAGAAACCAATGCCTTCTTTTCCTGTCTGAAATAATCAATGAAATAACAATTGACTTCCATGTTTACATCATCTGATCTGCGGGTAACATGGCCAAACTACATATTATTAGGTCATTTATTTGAATGCCAATGAACAACAATAGTACTTTCCAATCCTATTGTGTCATGCCCCGTTCTAAAAACAGTTCCGACACATAAGCTTTAAAATTAGACTATACATGTCAAAATTGAACAGCACGTACGTGTGGGCCCTTAGTCTTCTTTTTCTCTCTTCTTGAACTTGGCGAAGAGGCGGAGGTCGGGCTGTCTTCTAACGATTTTGCTCTTTTTGATCGAATGACCGACTCTTGTTGAGTTTTCGACTGGACAACCATCTTAACAAACTCCTGAAATTTAGTGACTTTCACGTAACAAGATCTACATATTCGCGAGGGAAAACCATCGGCGCAAGTGATTTTTAACTCGCAAAACTTTTCTAAATCACTCACTATTCCTTCTTCGGTTACTTTAACTCCAAACAAATCCAACGGGTGGTTATAATATTACTGTTACACGTTCGGCAAACAGAATTTTCCACCTTTGAATACCGCTTAGTCGGAGTTCTACCGTCCGCCATGTTGAATCTAAATTTCTTTTCCGGTCTTATTCTATTGTATTTGCAATAGCCAATCAGAACCGAAATCCTACCGGAACAGGCCAGAGTTCGTGATCCCTGGCGCAGGCCAGAGTTCGTGATCCCTGGCGCAGACCAGAAGGATCGCGGGCTCTGGGGACGAGAATGCACTTCTGGTAGCGCAACCGATCAACAAAATCCGTCAAGTTGGCCAGTTATCCATAATAAACACAACCACGGCGAAAAAATTAACAGAAAATACAACGCGCAACTTATCGTCTTTTGGCACAACTTTTCGATGCAGGATCTCCCAGTCGTCTTTCCCTTTCCTTTTCCTCCTTCCCATCACCCCCTTCGATCGCGCTTCTATCCTCCACGCGCGTCTCCCGCGTCTTGTCTAGAAAGACGAGTGGGGACGAGTCAGTCTTGATCTGGTGTTTCATTGGATATCAAGACTCATCCACCTGACCCAAATGGACGTCATTTATTGGCTGGTCACTTTATGAATTTTTAATAAGTTTGAGAACATTTATTACTTTGCGCTTTTAAGCGCCATTTCAAACTTGTATTTTCCACTTTGCTACCTTTTTATTAATATTCTATTTCTTTTAGAGCGATCTAAAATGCTCAACATTGAGCGATAGCCCAATGCAGTAAACCTCCCCGCGTGAATATCTCACGTAAGACAGCTGTCAAGTTGAAACCTCGCAAAGCCGGGGCTATCAAGACCACTTACAACGATAGCATTGATAGCTCTTTCTGTTTTATAGAGTTTTTAATTATCTCAGTCTGTTAGGCAAGTATTGGAACATATTTTCATCGGACACTTCAAATGTGATGAAGAACAACGTTACCCAGATCAGTCACAAACATTTTGACAATCAATTTCTTTGAACCTGAGATCAGTCCGACCGTCATTAGTATTTCTTGTTGTTTGCTGCAGGTTAGACAACATCATAGCTAAATGGCGAAATTTGTTTCATTTTAGATATTTCATAAGATATACCCTGCCGGTCTACTCCTCAAGATCCTTGGTGGTGGTGTGCGGCTCGCCTCTTGAAGCCCCCATCCCCTCTTTTTCAAACCAAAATGAAGCCCTATGCCTCACGAGAAGCAAATAGGATCAAGTAAAGTTCAAACCAAAATGGCACAAGTGTATAGCCACCCATTGTCAGATGAGAAGGCAAAACATACTCAGTTACATAGCAAAATTGTTCAGTTCTATGCACCATTTTCAGACCAAAACGGCCAAAAAAACCACACCCTTTGAGGCCGTACACATTTACATATCATTTTTTTTAATGTTTTGAACACTATTAGCTTTATTTTACTGCATCCTGCGTTGATAGATACTCTGTACAGTAATCCACTTCAGGTCTGATATGACTCAATATTTAGACTCCATGCGCGCTGACCTAACTCTTGAAAGCAACTACTTCCTTTAATTCTCCTATTTTTTGTAACTTGGGAAACCCAATTCCGCAAAGACTATCGTGGGAAAGTAATGATCTCCCCTCAAAATCACCATAGCCTCCCCCTCTATAGATAAATTCAAACAAGTATACATTTTACTGTAGCTTCTCTAAAAATGTTTTTCAGCCACAAATTATAAAAAATAAGTATCAGAAGATTAAAAAATTTACAAATAAATCAGTTTGCAGAAATTATGAAAAAAATGGCGTAAAATGAAATGTTAAAAAGGTTTTAAAGCTAGTTTACAAGAATTATTAAAAATTGCGTAAAAATGGCATAAAATTATAGTTCTTTCATTAATAGGCCACTTCGAAAAATACCATAATACCCTTTAAAGTGTAGGTTTGGGTGGTGCTTGATGTGAGCCTGATTTTTCCAATTTCTTTTGTTTTCAGCACGAACTGCACGTGCTATGCTTCAACTTCTTGGCAATTTGCATTCGGTGCACATTTGAAAACGAACACACAATGCTACGTCCTAGCGTTCCTACATGTTATCTGAATTCCATTGTGCCATTCTAACAAAGGGGACTTGAATAATTACACCCCGGTGAGGCTGAGCCTGCACATAAAAGATTATTATGGTATTTTTCGAAATGGTGTAAAAGTCAGAGATGCTTTCAAAGTTTTTGACAATATCCTGGAAAAGGAGCATACGGCAAGGGATATAACCTAGCCTGAGGTCATGCCCTCTCCCTATTATCCCTAATGTCTCTTACGGGAAGAGGGCATGATACATTTCTTTGTCATATCACATGTAAAAAAGCCAGGATCTGGACTTTTTTCTGATTGGTCGTAAAACAAAAGAATCGATGAGCTGCATTATGATTGGTTACCTGGGTTAGAATTGTAACTTCCGGTCTGAAGCATGCATGTGCCCAAAACACCAGTTTATCATTGCGGCCGTCACGTTGAATGTTGAAAGTGAATTATCATCGGCTTCGAATTTGTCCCTTCGAGATTTTATTCGCAAGTCCTTGAAAGGACAAGCAGAAAGAATGTATTAGACGAATTATTTGTTTGTTTGCGAGAAGACGCTCTCGCTCTGACCAGCCTGGTAGAACGTAAATAATTCAAACATGTTCAAAGAGTGTTTTCGTTTGCCTAAAATATTCTGTTTCTTATGAACTTGGAGTCTATCTGCTTGGCGAATTATTATGGAGCCGTTTTGTTGTAATGTCAGTTGCTTATCCATGCGAGCTTAAACGGTCTTCAGTTCGACGAAGAAATTCTCTGACAATTTCGTGAGCTTGCTGCTGTAGAATCAGGTAGAATGAATGTTAATGTTTTATATTATTCCGCCGATCTTGATCAAATTTGATGACATAATTCTTTTAGCTGTTCCACAGCTCTTTCCACAGTGCACCTTCGGTTAAAATGGTTTTGCAAAAGTAGCTGTGCTTGTCCAATGATTTCGTTAGCGACATCTCAACTTGCCACTTTTTACTGATCTGTAAACCAAACATTTTCACAAGCACCGAGAAATTATGCGAAGTCGGCAAGTCGCAAAGCCTGCCAAGTGCCAACTGTAAACAACAAGCGACGTGATATCCAGTTAAATCTGATTGGCTACATTTTGACAGTTGACAGATTTCTTAATTTGGGGGCAGCAGGCGGGTCGCGATCGTTAAATAAATGTATCACGCGTTCTTTTTTTTTCCCCTCCCCTCTTTTCTTCCCTCCCCGCTCTCCGCCGAGTTTCCCTCCGAAAAAAAAGAGCGCCTGATCGCAGGTTAGATATAGCCGGATCATGAACATGACGAAGCTGGCTTCTCCAGTTCTTTAATAACCGATTCCATATTTGGTCTCTCCCAAGGCTCTGTAGTTACACAGCGTCTCACAAGATTTTCAAACTTGGGGTTTCTCATCCGGGCTATTTGATTTTCACGCTGCTGAGGGTCTGGCTGTTGTCTGATGCACATTTCACATAGGAGAACACCAAAACTGTACACATCAACCTAATTAAAAAACCAATATTTAAGCGACAAGTCATGTAAATCCCATTTTAGTTTTAGCCAGTCAAGACACAAAAATAACAACACCCCGTAAAGGAACTACCGCGTCAAGTGTATAAATGTAATTAAGTCAAAAGTGTAATAAGGTTTGGTCACACATAGGCACAAACATGAATGATACCTGCGCTATCAGTCACCATCGCGAACTATAGTTTTGCTAAATTACACATTATATAACGAGTAGCTTGCCTGCTGTCGTGTTGTCTTTAGACAAGAAACTTTGCTCTACACTGTCTGTCTTCACCCAGGTGAATAAATGGGTACCGGCGACATAATACTGGGGGGGATAACCTTGTGATGGACTAGCATACCACCCAGTTCCGGCAGTTTTGAGCCACTAGGCCCGAGAACACTTTATCTAACTTTGACTAAATGCATATTAATTTAAGCTGTGACACAAGTCAGACACTGCTATCCACTGGTAACGTCATCAGGCATATACAAATGAAATTTTGATTCGCTTTAATTTCTTTGTAATTTAAACTTAAAATTCAACTTAAGCAACACAAAATACAGCTATGATGTTATTGGCTGTAGAGACTCAAGTCAGTAATTGGTGCGTTTCGATCCGTGTATTGTTAGTGTAATTTCTGTCGTTGTCTGATTGTTAGTCAAATTTGTCGGTTAGTTCAGTCTATTGTTGGTCTGTTCTGTTGACAAGTCGTTTGCAGGTCGCAGGCAGCTGTTGGCATCTGTTTCAGTGGTGTCTGTTCTAAGTTAGTAAACCAACTTTCTCGAGTAAGTCGTTTGTAGTAGTTCGTATTACAAATAACGCATTCGGCAGAGTCCCAGTCAACGACGAAAATTACACCAACAATACACGGATCGAAACTCACCAATCACTGACTTGAGTTTCTACAGCCAATAATATCATGGCTAAACTGACCAATGACAGCAATAACCAGACTTATATACCATCAACTGACTATTCACAATTCACATGGCTCTGAAGATGACTTCCGCTCAGGTTGTCGAAACGTTAGTCGATGTCAACAACAACAATTTTTTTTTTCAGAACTACACTCACCCGGACAGGACAGAGCAGGGCTTTTTACTTAATTACTTTGTGCAATTCTGGTTTCTTTCACCCTGTCGAAATAAAGTCTGTTGTTGTTGTTGTTTCACGATCACAAACGACAGACTACTGATACACCTGGGTTCAAACCATTTACAATGTTAGCGAGCATAATCTTTTGACATAATCACCACCCTTGAACTCAGGTGCTTCGAAAAAGCGTCATCTTCTTGTTGAAGGACGCATTGCTTATTCGAGGGCGGCGCTTATTTTAATTTTTCGTGTCATGTACCGGACTTATCCGGGACGGCACTTATTCGAGTAAATATGATAATGTGTGTCGAGACCTCTGAGACACTAACCTTGCAGCTAATTGGTTGATCCGGGTCTTCATTAAGGGACTCTGGTGCACAATAAATTGCAGCGCCTGCGTAGTTTACCTTGCTCTGACGAACAAAATTAGCAGTGCCATAATCCGCTACTTTGGCTCTCCATTGGTTACCCTGTCGCCACAGCAACACATTACCACTGCTGACGTCGTGATGAATAATAGGTTCGCGTTTCTGGTGCAAATAATTGAGCGCTTTAGCTACATCGACAGAAACAACACAAACTTCTGCTGAAGAGAGAGGTGGCTCGTCTTCATTATACAGCCTTGTTCTTAAACTGCAATCCAGGATCTCCGTTACTAGCAATGGCCTTTCGCCATCGGTAGTTGCTCCAATAAACTGCAACAGGCAAGGATGGCGGCATTTGGAAGCAATTTCTACTTCTCGCTCAAACAAACGCCGGTTGTAATCAGACAAAATCTTTTTGTGCATTTGTTTTACAGCAACATCACAACCATGAAATTTTCCCTGGAAAACTTTTCCCCACGCCCCTCGCCCGAGCTTTTGTTTTTTGTGAATTTCATGCCGATAAATAACCCAGTCACGTGTATTGCTGATTTGACCCGTTCTGTTGTGTTCAATCGCACGCTGCTGTGTTTCACTTAACTGTTCACTCATTGTTGTCATTTCTCGCTGGTTTGTTTCTAATTGACTCAGAAGTTCAGTAACTCGCTGTCGTTCCTCCCTTAGTAGTTCTTCTTGGCCTTGATATCCATTCATTTGCTCTCTCATTGTTGTCATTTCTTGCTCCTTTGTTTCTAACTGACTTTGCAGTTCAGAAACGCGTTGTCGTTCCTCCCTTAGTAGTTCTTGATGTTCATTCATTTGCTCTGTTATCGTTGTCATTACTTGTTCGTTTGTTTCTAATTGCAGCTCAGTGACTCGTTGTTGTTCCTCTCTTAATACTACTTCATGTTCCACAAATTCACTCATTTCTCTCATTGCTGCCAACTCTTGCTCCTTTGTTTCTAACTTAGTTTGCAGTTCAGTAAGTCGTTGTCGTTCCTCCCTTAGTAGTTCTTGATGTTCATTCATTTCCTCTCTCATTGTTGCCATCTCTTGCTCCTTTGTTTGTAACTGGCTATGCAGTTCAGTAACTTGTTGTCTTTCCTCCGTTAGTAGTTCTTCTTGCCCTTGATATTCATTCATTTGATCTCTCATTGCTGCCAACTCTTGCTCCTTTGTTTCTAACTGAGTTTGCAGTTCAGTAAGTCGTTGTCGTTCCTCCCTTAGTAGTTCTTGATGTTGATTCATTTGCTCTCTCATTGTTGCCATCTCTTGCTCCTTTGTTTGTAACTGACTTTGCAGTTCAGTAAGTCGTTGTCGTTCCTCCCTTAGTTGTTCTTGATATTCATTCATTTGTTCTCTCATTGCTGCCAACTCTTGCTCCTTTGTTTCTAACTGAGTTTGCAGTTCAGTAAGTCGTTGTCGTTCCTCCCTTAGTTGTTCTTGATATTCATTCATTTGTTCTCTCATTGCTGCCAACTCTTGCTCCTTTGTTTCTAACTGAGTTTGCAGTTCAGTAAGTCGTTCTCGTTCCTCCCTTAGTTGTTCTTGATATTCATTCATTTGTTCTCTCATTGCTGCCAACTCTTGCTCCTTTGTTTGTAACTGACTTTGCAGTTCGGTAGCTCGTTGTCGTTCCTCCCTTAGTTGTCCTTGATATTCATTCATTTGCTCTCTCATTGTTGTCATTTCTTGCTTCTTTGTTGCTAACTGACTTTGCAGTTCAGTAACTCGTTGTCGTTCCTCCGTTAGTAGTTCTCCTTGACCTTGATATTCATTCAGTTGCTCTCTCATCGTTGTAATTTGTTGTTTGGTTGCTTCTAACTGAATTTGTAGTTCAGTGACTTGTTTTTGTTTTTTTAATGCTTCATTCAGTTGTTCTCTTTGAAATGTATTCCTTTCTTCTCCCATAGTTTTCAATTCCTGTTCCTTTGTTCCTAACCGACTTTGCAGTTCAAAAACTCGTTGATCACCTTTTCTTTTAAAATCATTCATTTCCTTTCTCATTGTTGTCAATTCTTGTTCCTTTGTTTCTAACTGACTTTGCAGTTCAGCGGCTTGTTGTTGTTTCTGTCTAAATCGTTTTTGGAATTCACATAATTGCTCTCTCGTTGTTGACATTTTTTGCTTACTTGTTTCTAACTGACTTTTTAGTACTTTAACTTCTTGTTGTTCTTCTCTAAACCTTACGTTTTCGCTTTGAATTGCTATAAATTCTTCTCTCATTGTTATCATTTTTTTCTTTATTGTAGTCAACTGACTTTTCAGTTTAGTAACTCGCTGTTGTTCTTCTCTTAATCGTTCTTCTTGTCTTTGAAATTTACTCAGTTGCTCTCTCATTATTGCCATTTTTTGTTCATTTGTTCTCAACTGACTTTGCAGTTTAGTAACTCGTTCTTGTTGCTCTCCTAATCGTTCTCTTTCGCCTTGAAATTCATTCAGTTGATCTCTCATTGTTATCCTTCTCTGCTCATTTGTCCTTAACAGACTTAACAGTTTAGTAACTCGTTTTTGTTCTTCTCTTAATTGTTCTCCTTGTTTTTGAAATTCACTCAATTGCTCTCTCATTGTTATCCTTTTTCGCTCGTTTACTCTCAACTGACTTTGCAGTTTAGTAACTCGTAGTTGTTCATCTTCTAATCGTTCTCTTTGGCCTTGGAATTTATTCAGATGTTGTCTCAATATTATCATTTTTTGCTCATTTGTTTCTAACTGACCTTGCAGTTCACTAACTCGTTGTTGTTCCTCTCTTAAAAGTGTATGTTGTCTTTGATATTCATTCATTCCCTCTCTCATTGTGGTCATTGCTTGTTCAGTTGTTTCTTCAAACTGACTCTGCAGTTCAGTAACTCGTTGTTTCTCTCTTAATCGTTCACTTTGTCTCTTATATTCGTTTAATTGTTTTCTCGTTGTTCTCATTTCGTGCTGATTTGTTTTCAATTGACTTTGCAGTTCAGCAACTCGTTGTTGTTCTTCTCTTAATTGTTCACCTTGTCTTCGATTTTCGTCGGTCAATTTCTCTCTCATTGTTGTCAATTCTTGCTCATTTGTTTCCAATTGACTTTGCAGTTTAGCCACTTGTTGTTTTTCTTCTCTTAATCGTTCACCTTGTCTTCGATTTTCGTCAGTCAATTCTTCTCTCATAGTTGTCAATTCTTGCTCATTTGTTTCCAACTGACTTTGCAGTTTAGCCACTCGTTGTTGTTCTTCTCTTAATCGTTCACCTTGTCTTTGATTTTCGTCAGTCAAATCGTCTCTCACTTTTGTCAGTTCTTGCTCATTTGTTTCCAACTGACTTTGCAGATCAGCAACTCGTTGTTGTTCCGCCCTTAATGGTCCTTCTTGGCTATGAAATTCATTCAACTGTTTTCTCATTGTTGCCAATTCTTGCTCTTTTGTTTCTAACTGACTTTGTAGTTCAGTAACTCGTTGTTGTTCCTCTCTTAATTGTTCTTTTTCGCCTTGAATTTCTTTCAGTTGTTCTCTCGTTATTGTCATTTTTTGCTTATTTGTTTCTAACTGATTTTGCTGTTCAGTAACTCGTCGTAATTTTTCCTGTCCTAGAAGTTCAACCAGTTGTTCTTCCAATGTCTTCATCATTTGGACATTTGTTTTCAACTGACTTTGCAGTTCCGTAACTGGCGGTTGTTTCTCTCTTTCACGTCTTTGAAATGTATTCCTTTCTTTTCTCATTGTTGCCAATTCTTTCTCTTTTGTTTCCAACTGACTTTGCAGTTCAGTGGCTCGTTGCTGTTCCTCTCTAAATCGTCTTTGAAATTCATACAATTGCTCTCCCATTGTTGACATGTTTTGTTTCTTTGTTTCTAACCGACGTTGCAATTCAGCAACTCTTCGTTTTTCCATTCTAAATAGTTCTCCTTGTCTTTGAAATTCATTAATTTCTTCTGTGTTTGTTGTCTTTTCTTGCTCATTTACTTGTAACTGTTTTTGCTCTTCAGTCATTCGCTGTTGTTTTTCCATTAATCGTTCATCCTGTTTTTGAAATTCTTTCAGTTGTTCTCTTCGTGTGGTCATTTCTTGCTTGTTAGTTTTTAACTGACTTTGCAGTCCAGTAACTCGTTGTTGTTCCTGTCTTAATAGGTCAGCTTGTCTTTGAAATTCACTTAATTGTTCTCTCATTGGGTTAAATTCATGCTGTTTTGTTTCTAACCTGCATTTCAGTTCAGTGAATCTTTGTTGGTCCTCTCTTGATTGTTTACCTTGTATTTGATATTCATCCAGTTCTTCTCTCGTTGTTGTCATTTCGTTTTTGTTTGTTTCTAACCTACTTTCAGTTTGCACTTCATTGACACGTTGCTGTTCTTCTGTTAATACTTCTTTGAATTCTGTTGATTGAAGTTTTTCCTCATTAGTTTGCACGTTTTGGGTCAAATACTGTCCCATTGTTCTTAGTTTGTTGCTCGTTTGTTATTAACTTTGCAATGAAATCGCTGTCGCTGTTGTCGTTTTGCCTTCCAAAGGCCTCTTCTTGTGAGGTTGCCGTTTGTTTTTGTTTGCTTTACTTGTATTAACCTGAAAAAGAAATATTATACCAGTAACTGGGAAGAAAATATATTGTGCAATCGTGCATCTGTTGTTGTTTAAGTAAAACAGACAGCCAAAAGCTAGCCTGCACGCAGACGTCTCCTTATTTTTTTTGCTTCACGCGGGAAAAGGACGTCTGCGTAATGCCGTTTCGAATCATGTTTACGTATCCTGCTGTTTATCTGGGTCAGGGGACCGTGCGCGTGCTCTGATTGGACGCTTGATAGTAGACATTGTTACAAACAACTTTGATTGGCTGTCATCGCGAAATGCGTGAAGCAAAGGAAATAGGCGACGTCTGCGCGCAGGTTACCAAAAGCGGGATCGAGAATCTCTGAAGCTTCTGTGAACCGTTTAGGCACAACCGATGTGAAGTAAAAAATACCATGCAGAGAATCTTCCATCGACAAAACGCGGAGTAGTGAACTGTTCCTCGGCTAAGATTATGGCTTTTATCCGGGGTACGAAAACGAGTGGTAAAAAACCGACAGACTATACATCGGTCATCTCAATCGAATCGCCGATAAAACAGGAGTTTAAACGCTGTCGCATTTTTCAAGCTTATAGACGCATCAAGAGCCTGATTCTAAGACGGTTCGTGGCCGCTCGCACTTACTCCCTCCTTCCCTTGTCCGATATCCTTTGTTTGAAGGCTTTTTCTTGACGTTATCTGACCGTTAAATATTTCCACTAATCGGGAGTGGTTGTTCGTCATCTTTTTCTTCATCAGGAATTTCAAGAGAATGGGACTAAACGTAGTTAGTGCCCAGTCTCTCCATAGTTAAATTGAGTCCATTCCCTTGTCACGTGACCATTTTTATTTGTAACCTTAAAATCGCTAAAACAACTTTTTTCGACGCGAGAAAAGGGGTGAGGCTAATTTGAGGGAAACGTAATGCTTGCTCCTCTCCCCCTCCCCCTCGCCCTAGAACGTTAAAATAGGAAAAGAAAATGCACCCGGCGCTTACATTGGGTTTCACATAACCCTAAAGGACAGGTTGCGAAGTTTATTGAGAAATTCTGAACTACGCAACGAACTTCACTATTGCGTTGTCAATAACCAAATCAAATTGCGAACTTCGAAACATAGTTCGCAAGTGTTAAAAAATATTAGACCGCAAAACAGTCTCCAATCCTCGCGCGCGAGGCTCGCCGAGCGTCACGCTCAGTATTTACAGTCGCCACTGACATTTGTGTTTACTTTGCTTTGGGTGAATTCAGTATATAATTCATGGTGACAGAACTCCTTCCTCAAAGGTGCGGGATTTCAGAAAATTAATTCATTGGTCCCTTTAAATTATATTCACTTATTTGCATCTCATAGAATAAATATAGAATATATTGTTTCATGCATCGTATCTTTAAAGAACTAAAAAGCAATGAACTAATTTTCCGAAATCCCACACCGACCTCAGTCACCCCTTCACGTCCACCAGTATATCAAATTATCCAAAGCCGAAAATACGAGTACAGTCAACTCTCTCTTAACGCCGGGACACCACTATAAGACGGATACCTCTATAAGACGGACATCTGGTGTTGGTCCCTGCCGTTTTTCAGTCATTTTACTGTAACTAATCTCTCTATAAGACGGACACCTCTCTAAGACGGACAACGGACATTTGAAAAAAGGTTTGTTTAGTAAAAAATACTTCAAAACGGAAATGTAAGTGCTGAATATGAACAAACGAGTCCACTTTTCTAATGTTATTTTTGTTCCAGTTTGTAGGTTTTGCTTAAGTAAACGACTTTAAAGAGACTTAAAACAAACGTGTATTCATTGTGCATAGGTTCAGCTTTATTGTCTCAGAATTACTGGTGTCGCGTTACCTCGACTCTCTATAAGCCGGACACCTCTCTAAGACGGACAGCTGGGGCCGGTCCCGACGGTGTCCGTCTTAGAGAGAGTTGACTGTATGTTGATGCTACCAATACCCTAGGTCTTGGTGGAAGCAGCTATGTAGGCTGCTAGCTGTACCCTTTTAGCCAGTCGAGAGGGCGAGCTAATCCGACTGACGAAATAAAACAAACTCGGCGACTGCTGGAGCGAGCGAACGAGCCGAGTAGAAACTGGGGAGCAGTCTAAGATCGTCTAGCTCAGTGATCATGATGTATTAGTTATTATATAAAGCCTAATTTGTGGTATTGTCAAGCGAAACACGGCTACTACAAGTGTAGAAATAAATCGAATCAAACCAGCCAGAAACTCATGCACGGATATTGCCGCCAGTATACAGTTAGTTGCGAAGCGTTCGTGTATGTCGCTAGCCTACATGGCCTATGTGTCAATAAAAAGCGAAATACTTCCGGCAACAACCGATGCAAACAATTAAATAGTTGATAATAATTGCTTTCACTAAATGCTGTTGGTTATTAGCTTAACGATTGTTTGAGTAGATAGGTCAGGTTTACTGTATTACATGCTTTATCAGATGTTTTTGGCCTGCACGAAAACTTGATTAAACAAAAATTAAAGTGACCAATGATCAAGACCACGAGAGCGCATTAATCGCTCTGAATAGTTAGTGTTCTTTCTGGTATAAAAAGAAATTCGTTTCCGAGGATACAATGAAAAGTCTAAATCAGCTTACCTTCTTTTCCTGCAACGAGGCTCGCAAGCGAATCGATATCAGGAGTCCTCTTTGAAGTTTTTTTTTTTAAAACTAGCGGTTCGTCTTCTCCGACCGAATTAAGAGTTATTCTGCGTTCAGCTTCTCTCGCTCAAATTACTCATTCCAAACCATAACTCTTGCCACATCGAAGCTCCAAAAACGCCTAACTGAATTTTATATCGCTTGGCCTCCTTCAGAAGAAGAAACTATTTCAGAGTACCCCGTAGTGATTGCCTGGCCCTGATAACTGCACAAGAAAGAAACGAATGAAGCGCAATGAAAGCCGGAAGTCACTTTCAGTTTCACTCCTTGACCATTGAGTCGGGATTACATTTTACAGATATCCAATGTCATTTCGACTCGAATTCGGTAACGTTATCTCAGTGAAATGCTCGGGATGTGCAGAACGCCTTAGCCTGCAAAGCAGACGCCTATATATTTAAAAGGCGAAATTTTGAGGACGCGCGCGTGAGGGAACACGCGTAGGCGAAAGGTGGCCACCTCTCGCTTTTAGGGCCGATTTACACGGTACAACTTTGTTGCATGCGACACGCTTTCGGCATGCTTACGACATGACTTGAGTTGATTTAAACGGAGTAATTCGTGTTGTAAGCATGTCATAAGCATGTTTTAAGCGTGTCGCATGCGACAAAGTTGTGCCGTGTAAATCGGCCCTTACGCGTTCCCCTTGCACGCGCGTCCTCGAAATTTTGCCCTATAAAGAACCAGTTTTATGTGCGTGGTCCAAATTATTTTTTTCCCTAAGAGGCACCTGAAAAGTTGTTCCTGTTAGAATATTTATTTGGATTAACACATTAAAAGCTAAAAAGATGCTTCAAATTTTATGTTCATTTTCAGACCAAAAGGGGCTCAAAAACATTATCCTTTGAAGCCGTACGTATCCAGATTCCATATTTAAAAAAGATTCCCCTGAGGATATTCCACTGTAAGACCTGCTTATCGCATGATGGAGTGTTTTTAATTAAACGCTCTTAGAAAGATATAATGCAACATCCTGCGTTGCAAATGATAGATACTTTGTACAATGACTACAGTTTCATATGACTCAATATTCCGACTTTCTGTGTGCTGACCTACGTATTTTCTGAATTACGAAATTTTTCAATATTGCGAATTTCAACTCCTTTTATATATTATCATATGACCCGTACGGCCCTGCGAGCCTTTCCTTTGCAAAACCATTGATGAAAGTCCCGTATGAGGGCCGTACGCATTTGCGCAAGCGGGGCCTGAAAAAGCCGTACGGCCCTTCTACAAAAGCGTCCGGTCTCGCGCGTTAAAATTTCAAGCAATTTTTTCCCCAAATTGGTCATATGATAAAATACTTATTGACTAAGTTAGGTCGGGCCGAATGGGAAATATTTGGCTCTCGGTTATGGCGCACACCTCGAGCCAAATATTTTCCCATCCATAATAAGTACATATTATTACATCGAATATCACATTGTAAATTTTAGTAGCATCTTATACCTAAAGAAGGCTGGTCTGGCCAGCTGAAATATTAAGCTAAACAAAATATACGCAATTTTCAGCTTTGCTTTAAAGTATACTTTTATATCGTTATTTCAGTTGTTTGGCTGAAGCAGATTCTCGCGGATCCAGAGTACAAGCAGCAGGATTCTCGTAAACTGTTTCTTGCTATATATCCAGTTTTTACTATTCTATGTTACTGTAGTCTCACTGTTTTACTACAACTGCACCACCATTGAGTTGTTATTTTTTGTGCAACATCACTCTTCAGCAACAGTAAACTCCTGCGATCTCAACCATTCAAGCGAACAGTAAATTGGGTTAGCAATTATTTGATACTCAGTATATAGAACAAAAACTACAGCAGTAGCTGTATTCCTGATAAACAAACTCTCACCCAATCAAAATAAACAGAACACCACTGCATATTGTCCTGGACCCATGTCCACAACAGTACTATAAATCCACTTTTAGCAAACCAATTTTCCTTCTGACAAAAATTAATGAAGATAGGTTTGGGGGGGGGGGGGGGGGGGAAGAGGGAAGGGCCTGTGGATCTTTTGGTACCCAGTCCCATAGCAGTTACAGCGACCCACAGCTCAAAACCCAAAACTGACCAGTACCAGCTACCATTTATTTTATTTTAGGAATACAGGGTACTAAGTACAAGTTAAATGGAAGCGACTAGGAACGAAAATGTCTCAACTTTAAATTTCGGGGCCATTGCTGGCATGTAACTCAACCTCTTCAGTCAAATCACAAATTCCATCTCTCTCTCTCTCACATCGCTAAAATTTTGTAGTGCATCCTTCCCCAAGCTTCGCGAGGTTCTGCGAGACACGTATTTCTAGTATATATGTACCTCTCCTCCCGCCCTGCACACGCTCTCAACGTCTATGAAAAAGCAAGGTCCTAAGTGCAATTGCATGAAACAGTCGTAAGATAAGTGGAGGTTTATGCATCCGATCCCTCCATGCCATAAGATTTTCATCTGGCGCGCTCTCTTAGCGTCAGTATTACACTTGTTTGTTGATACTCAATACTTGCTTTGATAAAATCTCCACTTATCGTACGGTTGTTTTATGCAACCAGTCCCTGGAGTGGAGGCGATGGAGCATATATACGGCACAGGGCGGGAGTAAAACATAAAGACGAGAACCGGACTGGAAATCTTATTTAGGGCTCGAGCCCTCTACTGGTGTAACAATTAGACATTTCCATCCTAGCTTGAAAATAATTGGAATGTTATTATTTTTGTTAATATGTCAACCTTTTACTAGCCGCAGGGCTACTCCATGCCGTAAGATCTTCTTGTCACTCTACTACTCCCATGCAGGCCTTGTTCGGGTCACTCCAGCTGCATGAAATGAAATCGGGCCGCTCCAGTTCTATGATTTCGGGCCGCTGCACCTTCTTGAACTTCGAGCCTTTCCAGTTCTTTAATAACTGATTCCATATTTAGCCTGTCCCAAGGCTCTCTAGCTACACAGTGTCCCACGAGATTTTGAAACTTTTGGATCTCCATCCGAGCTATTTGTCTTTGACGTTCTTGAGGGTTTGGTTGTTCTCTGATGCACATTTCACAAAGGAGAACACCAAAACTGTACACATCAACCTAAGTAAAAAAAAATCAATATTTAATGGACATTTATTTTGTGTGGGAGTTTTACATTTTCACCGAAAGTTTCGAAATTTAGGGTAAATCGCAAACAACATGTGGTCATAAATACCGTCGATCCTTTTCTTAGTGAGCACTAAATTGTTCCGTTATTGCTAAGGCGGGACTCAACCTTAATTTGATTGAAATTTTAAGTGGTTTAAAGGAGCAATAGAAGAAAGAAAATGATGTTTGGAACACTGCTTGAGTCTGATGTCGTCACGGCAACGATATCACGACGAATATAGTTTTTTTTATTAAGTTTCAGTGAAATACATAGAGGTTATTCAGGGTGAAGTTGAGCTTAATATACGACTGAGTATTTTTACGAGTCAGTTTTTATAATTGTATTTTTTTTGTAAAGGATGTCAAGGTACTTGGTTTCGTCGGTTAAGCTGTCAGGTGAGTCGCAAACTAGTTGCGCTCGTCTTGTCAAAGTGCGTATGGTCGTCGCTTTGTGAGATGTAGGGTTGTACGATGACTGGTCTAGTAATCTGTCGGTATGAGTCGGTTCTCAAGTACCTTGAACACGTAATTTTCAGTAAGAACAACTATAACCCAGAATTTGTTAAACGCAACGTTCACAAAACAACGAACCTAACACAACTATTCACAAAACCTGTCATCACAGCGACAATATATCCTACATCAAGGGCACTTCTGAGACTATTGTACGGATCTTACAACCTTAAAACATCCGCGTCGCTCACAAACCGATTACTACTTTACGACAACTTCTCACAAACGTTAAAGACAAGGACGAACCTAACGACAGATAAGGATCAGTATACAAGATCAAATGCTGCGACTGCCAGGCCTCTTACACCGGTGTGACTGGCAGAAATCTGAACATACGACTGACTGAACACAAACGGGCGACAAAAAATGGTATGTCAACAATCACATTGCTGAACACCAGCATTCACGCACGAATCACAGAATTGACTGGGACTCTTTCGAATGCGCTAATTACAGTACGGACTATTACAAACGACTCCCTCTAGAAAGTTGGTTTACTAAAAAAGGCTTAGAACAGACATCACTGAACCGATGCCAACAGCTACCTGCGGCGGCTACAAACGACTTGTGAACAGAACAGACAAACAATAGACTGAATTCACCGACAAATTTGACTAACAATACAACAACAGAAATAACACTAACAAAACACTGATGGAAACGCACCAATTACTGACTTGAGTCTCTACAGTCAATAACATCATGGCTAAACTGACCGTTGACAGTAATAACCAGACGAATCTACCATCAACTGACGATTCACAATATTATACACCACCTTCATAATGGCGGCCGATTTATTTATTCTTTTATATGTATGTTAATTAGCCTCACCGGCCTCGTTTTAGAGTAAAAATTCTTTTGAATTTTGCACACGCCAACGAGGCCGGTGAGGCTAATTAACATACATATAAAAGAATAAATAAATCGGCCGCCATTATGAATGTGGTGTATTAATACAACTATATGTCGAGACTTGAGAGCGTTGATGTACTCACCTTGCAGCTAATTGGTTGATGGGGGTCTTCATTAAGGAACTCTGGTGCACAGTAGATCACAGCGCCTGCGTAGTTTATATTGCTCTGACGGACAAAATTAGCAGTGCCATAATCCGACACTTTGGCTCTCCATTGGTTACCCTGTCGCCATAGCAACACATTAGCACTGCTGACGTCGTTGTGGATGATAGGGTCCGGCCGTTTCTGGTGCAGATAATTAAGCGCTTTGGCTACATCTAGAGAAATAACAGTTATTTGTTGTTGTGATAGATGGTTTCCATTATACAGTCCTTCCCTTAGACTGCGTTCCATGATTTCTGTTACTAAAACAGTCCTTTCATCTATTGTTGCTCCAATAAATTGCAACAAGCAAGGATGGCGGCATCTTGAAGCCATGTCCACTTCTCGTTCAAACAAATGCCTGTTACGATCCGACATAATGTTTGCGTGCATTTCTTTTACGGCAACATCACAGCCATGAAATTTCCCACGGTAAACAATTCCCCACGCTCCTTCCCCGAGCTTCTGGTCTGTCATGATTTCAATTTCATCCCGATTAATGACCCAGTCACGAGAGGGAGTTCTGTTTAGTTGTGTTTCTCTTACTGATTGTTCTCTCATTGTTGTCAACTCTTGCTGGTTTGTTTCTAATTGACTCTGCAGTACAGCAACTCGTCGTCGTTCCTTCCTTAGTAGTTGCTCATGTTCATACAATTCTTGTTCGTTCGTATCTAACTGACATTGCAACTCAGTGACTCGTTGTTGTTGCCCTCTTAACACTACCCTATGTTCAAAAACGTAATCCCGTTGTTCCAGTCTCATTACCCCAATTTCTCGCTCCTTTGTTTCTAACTGACTTTGCAGCTCAGTGACTTGTTGTTGTTGCTCTCTTTTAAATACTACTACTTCATGTTCGAAAAGGTCATTCATTTGCTCTAGCATTGTTTCCAATGTTGTCATTTCTTGTTGATTTGCTTGTAACTGACTTTGCAGTCCAGTGACATGTTGTTGTCCCTCTCTCAATCTTCCTTCCAACTGTTCTCTCATTGTTGTCATCTCTTGCTGCTTTGTTTCTAACTGACTTTGCAGTTCATTAACTCGTTCTTGTTCCTCTCCTAATCGTTCTCTTTCACCAAGAAATTCATTCATTTGTTCACTCATTGCTATCCTTTTTTGCTCATTTGTCCTTAACAGACTTAACAGTTTAGTTACTCGTTCTCGTTCTTCTCTTAATTGTTCTTCTTGTTTTTGAAATTCACTCAATTGCTCTCTCATTGTTATCCTTTTTCGCTCATTTGCTCTTAACAGATTTTGCAGTTTAGTAACTCCTTGTCTCTCTCTTAATCGTTCAACTTGTCTTTGATATTCGTTCAATTGTTCTCTCAATTTGGTCATTTCTTGCTCATTGTTTTTCAACTGACTTTGCAGTTCAGCAGCTCGTTGTTGTTGTTCTTCTCTTAATAGTTCTCCTTGTCTTTGATTGTCGTCAGTCAATTGCTCTCTCGTTGTTGTCATTTCTTGCTCCTTTCTTTCTAACTGACTTTGCAGTTCAGTAACTCGTTGTCGTTCCTCCGTTAGTAGTTCTTCTTGGCCTTGATATTCATTCATTTGTTCTCTCGTTGTTGTCATTAATTGCTCATTTGTTTCTAACTGAATCTGCAGTTCAGTAACTCGTTGTTGTTCCTCTCTTAATTGTTCTCTTTCGCCTTGCATTTCTTCCAGTTGTTCTCTCGTTGTTGTCACTTTTTGCGAATGTTTGCAATCTATTTTTGTCTGCTTTTCTTATATTGACCTGAAAAAAAATTATACCAGTGTTTTGGAAGAAAATACATCGTGAAACGTAATGCGTGCATATAAGCGGTATTTTACGGTATTATCCGGAATCGAATATGATCAAACGAGATCTGAATAAATTCTACACAGACACAAACATTTTTATTCTGACTTACAATATGGTGTTCTGTATTCGAAAATTGGCTATCCAGTCACCGCTTGCCGTTCGAGAAATTATGAGGTAAGCGAAAAAGAGACAAACCATTATCGATTGTAATAGATGCTTCGACTGTTAAATAGTTAGGACAAAACACTCTACTTTTCCCGGAGGATTCTGACTGTTTTGTTGTGTTAACCAAAACGATTAAGAGCGGATGTCTGTAAATATCGAGAATCCAAGGACAGAAACCAAATTTCAAATTTCTTTTTATTTTACCAAAAGAACCTATTTAGTGACCTATTTTCGAAAATGGGTTTAAAAGGTTCGATTTCATTTTGCTTTTTTCAAAATTTCGATAAGTCGAAAATTAGCCGCGGGTACTTTCATGGACCATTGAATTGTGGCCACTTTGGACCATTTTTAACACGCTCCTGTTATCGTAACATTCGGCGTCCTACAATGCCTATTACACAGTGAATTAAACATCTTTTTTACTTTCTTTTGCAATAAAATTTTGTCGGAAATGTTAAGTTTAAGAATCATTTTGGTCTTGTACAAAACACCTATCTTCGCCATGTAAACAAGAAGGCCAATTTAAGCAAACTTCGAATTGGTAAAATGCAGTCTGGTATGTGATGTTTAGGCAAAAAAACAACACTGCATTAAAGCTGTATCTGTCTTTCATTTATTCTGAAATTATTTTTGGTGGCCCGCAAATACAGCGCTACTGAGAGATTTATCCGTGAAGGCTATTTTTGGCTTGATACCAACTTCGCATTATAACTGCGCTGGAAGTATTTCAATGACGGCGAGTTTAAGAACGAAAATAACTCAAGGAACTGCGAAATTGGCCCTTAAGCAGGTCTTTAAAATTATGAAAACAACATTTACAAGTTTTAGGCTATAATATTCATATGTTTTTGTTTTTATCTAGGACGCATTCAGTTAAAATATTAGCTATAATCATGTGTATTATTGATCGACTTTTACGCCGACGTATCAAAATACGGCATAAGTCTTTGAACGGCTCAAGTTAAAATAATGTTTAAGTTAGCTTTTCTCGCCTCTTCCTTGCTGTAAGCAGCAAAAATACAAGAAGTCTTACAGAGCTATCTAACAAAAACCATGGCTTGCTTGACATTACAGAATTTGATATTCGCAAAATGTTGTTACAGTTTCATTATTTACACACAGTATACTCATATTGCGAAAATATCTGTTGACTTCCATATGTCGCAGACATAAAATGTAAATGTACGAGAAAACATTAAGGACAGAAAAATATCTTCACATTGAGCGATACAACACATAGAAATCCCTTCATTTCCCAAGGAACCATCACTCGTAAATAATAAGAGGTCAGTGAAAGGTCATAAAAGAGTTGGTTGCGTGACCTAGTCACGTTCACATGCACTCCCAGTAGACCGTGGAGAGATTATTTATTAATCGAAAACGCTAATGATGCGGGCCGCAGAAAGGCTTAATTGCATTTGACTCCCACAACCTCGGAATCGAACGAAAATAAAGGCCGAAACTGAAAGAACTGATTCAATACTACAAACCACTTGTCATTTTCCCGTGGGTACCTCTGTCCGTCGCTACCATTGCCATGCTAGATGCGTACTTTCTTAAGGCTGGTTTTCACTAGCGCATAAGCATAAGCACAAGCCAACATAAGCAGACTCAGTAACGTGTTATTCATTAGTTCCAATTGTTTGAACAAAACAGAACAACAGGCACTAATGATCAACATGTTACTGAGTCTGCGTATGTTGGCTTGTGCTTATGCTTATGCGCTAGTGAAAACCAGCCTTAACAGCATACCGTAAAATACCGGTTTATATACCAAAGGGGTTTTCAGTTAGCTTTCAAGGGGGGAGGGGTCTTATATCCGGAGGGGCTTATAAGCGGCATAAAAACCGTTTCAGGATGAGATAAATAATAAGAAATAAGTCGAGACAGCATAATCAGACTTATCAAAATACGTTTTTCATTCATTCAATATTGATCTGCACTATGCATACGGTATACTTTCCTAACTTTTTATTTAAAATGGTTTAATGTTCTGTTAAAATGTTTATATCAAGGAAATAAAGAAAAGAAGGGGAGGGCTTATATCTAGGCTGGCGGGGGGGGGGGGGGGGGGGGGGGGCTTATAAACGGAACGGAATCTTATTTTTGTTTGCAGGTGGATGGACCTACATGTTGGGGGGGGGGGGGGGGGGGGATTATAACCGGCATTTCACGGTATTCAAGTAAGGCAGTGTAAGGCGCTTTCCTCCTCAATGCTGGAACCGTTACTGCCAAATTAAGGCCTTGTCCTTGCCCTGGCTGATAGTTTGGCTAACGTCGAGCATCCAGCTCACAGTATTTGATGATTCCAGCGCCTTCCACAAATCATGGGCATTTTTCTGCTAAAACGTCTCTTGACACTAACGTTGCAATTTCAGACATTTTCTGAAGATACCGTTGTCGTGTCCTTTCACTGATTCAGAAACTGATTACCCTGACTGATTTTATTATAATTTCATCATTCAAGCCACAGTACTCCAACTGGTTGAATTCCGTCAATACTACAGCAATCTGATTGGCTGGAGTTTATACCTCCACTGTCAGAAGAATCTTGAAAGGTTTCATCATTAGCTTTCTGAGTGGGTCGGTTGCACGCTTATTTCCGGTTCCACACTTATTTGTGGTTGCACGATGATTTCCGGCTGGGATAAATTATTATTTAAAGGCAACTCTTTTCCTTCGCTAGTTTTTGAATGTGCCTTCTTTCCGATTCTTTCGCCCCTTCAATCTTAAAAAAAAAAATCCACCCCGACAGACTTACACTGCCTTACTTGGAAATACCCTGAAATACCGGTTATACCCCCCCCCCCCCCCCCCCCCCCCCCCGAATTTGTAGGTTCATCCACCTGCAAATAAAAATAATACTTTCTTTATAAGCCCCCCTCCCCCCCTGGATATTAGCCCTCCCCTTCTTTTCTTTATTTCCTTGATATAAACATTTTAACAGAACACTATACCATTTCAAATAAAAAGTTAGGAACGTATACGGTATAGTGCAGAGCAATATTGAAATGAAGTGAAAAACGTATTATAATAAGTCTGTGTGTTAGTCTCAGCTTATTTCTTATTATCTCATTCTGAAACGGTTTTTTATGCCGCTTATAAGCCTCCCGGATGTAAGACCCCTTCCCATAACCGGTATTTTACGGTATGCTGTAAGAAAGTACGCATCTAGCATGGCAATGGTAGCGACGGACAGGGGTACCCACGGGAAAAATGACAAGTGGTTTGCAGTATTGAATCAGTTCTTTCAGTTTCGGTCTTTATTTTCGTTCGATTCCGGGGTTGTGGGAGTCAAATGCAATTAAGCCTTTCTGCGGCCCGCATCATTAGCTTTTTCGGCGTTTAATAAGTAATCTCTCCCCGGTCTACTGGGAGTGCATGTGAACGTGACTAGGTCACGCAACCAACTCATTTATGACCTTTCACTGACCTCTTATTATTTACGAGTGACGGTTCCTTGGGAAATGAAGGGATTTCGATGTGTTGTATCGCTAAATGTGAAGATATTTTTCTGTCCTTAATGTTTTCTCGTACATTTACATTTTATGTGACATTTGGATGTCAACAGATATTTTCGCAATGTGAGTATACTGTGTGTAAATGATGAAACTGTAACAACATTTTGCGAATATCAAATGCTGTAATGTCAAGCAAGCCATGGTTTTTTTTAGATAGCTCTGTAAGACTTCTTGTATTTTTGCTGCTTACAGCAAGGAAGAGGCGAGAAAAGCTAACTTAAACATTATTTTAACTTGAGCCGTTCAAAGACTTATGCCGTATTTTGATACGTCGGCATAAAAGTCGATCAATAATACACATGATTATAGCTTATATTTTAACTAAATGCGTCCAAGATAAAAACAAAAACATATGAATATTATAGCCTAAAACATATAAATGTTGTTTTCATAATTTTAAAGACCTGCTTAAGGGCCAATTTCGCAGTTCCTTGAGTTACTTTCGTTCTTATGTACCAGTCAATTCCAAGACCGCCCATCCCCCCCCCCCCCCCCCCCCCCCCCCCGGGCATACCCCGGGCATTTGACGAGAGGTTAGCTCCGCATAGTGGGGCATTTGACGTGAAACGAGGCCCGACGGGGCGGGCATTTGATTTCAACAAAAACGTTGGTCAGCGGTCGCAAGGTAAAAGATTTCGTAATCCATTCTTTCCGGTTCCACGTGTCTGTTGACTCGGTTGACCTTTGTCATAAAATGTAGATATTCATTTATATTCTGGAGTTCCTGAGATGCCTTTTTTTAAAGTGTGGAGTGAAAACAAGGACATCCGAAAAGGCGTTTCAGCGGAAAATTATTCCGAGCTAGATAATATACGATTTATATGTTGGTCGAATTCAAAACCACAACTGAAATAGCGGCATGCATCTTACAGCGTACGTGATCTCACCTCGAAAACGATCCGAACAGCACCAGTTTATAGATTTGTCTTGGCAAGTCTACAAAATATAAATGTTAAAGAAAACCATCCAGATCGGCTAAAAATTATTTTGACTTCGCAAATAGCGTTTAAGAACAACTTCAGACTTTACATACAGGCTTCGTTGGCATCAAAGTTGCCAACTTCGTTCCAAAGTTCGCAATTTGGGTGGCAAACTGACAAATGTAATTGACAACTTCACAACGTAGTATCGAATTTCCCAACGAACTTGGCAACTGGCGCGGCCAAAGTCTGCTGAAATCCACTGTAACTAGTTACTTTAATCCCTCCTTGCCCGGACGGTGGGGCATTTGACGCTCTGTGAAGCCCTGCCTGGTGGGGCATTTGACCGTATAAACTGCCCACATAGTGGGGCATTTGACAATTTTTTTTTTAAAAAGTCAAATGCCCGGGGGTTTGCCCGGGGGGGGGGGGGGGGGGGGGGGATGGGCGGTCTTGGAATTGACTGGTACATTAAGCTCGCCGTCATTGAAATACTTCCAGCGCAATTACAATGCGAAGTTGGTATCAAGCCAAAAATAGCCTTCACGGATAAATCTCTCAGTAGCGCTGTATTTGCGGGCCACCAAAAATAATTTCAGAATAAATAAAAGACAGATTAAGCTATGATTTAGTGTTGTTTTTTCGCCTAAACATCATATACCAGACTGCATTTTACCAATTCGAAGTTTGCTTAAATTTGCCTTCTTGTTTACATGGCGAAGATAGGTGTTTTGTACAAGACCAAAATGATTTTTAAACTTAACATTTCCGACAAAATTTTATTGCAAAAGAAAGTTAAAAAGATGTTTAATTCACTGTGTAAAAGGCATTGTAGGACGCCGAATGTTACGATAACAGGAGCGTGTTGAAAATGGTCCAAAATGGTCAAAATTCAATGGTCCATGAAAGTACCCGCGGCTAATTTTCGACTTATCGAAATTTTGAAAAAAGCAAAATGAAATCGAACCTTTTAAACCCATTTTCGAAAATATTCTGTTGGAATCCGATGATTATGCAATAATTTTACTTCGAATGCCGCCTATCAGTTATTCGGGGTTTCTCCCACCTTTCTATTGGCTGGTGAAGGTTTAAAGGTTAATTCGGAATCAAGAAAACATCTTTTGCAAGTTACCGCAGGAGGGACAGAATTCGCGACCCACCCAGCCCTCCCCGCATCTTCGGGTAGCGCTGCGCCAAATAAATACTGAATCCTTCGTCGCTCCGCGTCGTCTCTCACTTCGACCGGAGTGATGTGCCCATCCCTTATTAATAACAAAGAATTCAAACGGAATATGGTACTAAATAGGTTCTTTTGGTAAAATAAAAAGAAATTCGAAATTTGGCCTCTGTCCGCGGATTCTCGATATTTAAGAACACACACAGGGCACCCAAACGCTTTATTAGCTATAACATAATCATTTAATAAAATGTTGTTGTTTACCTGTTTTCCTGCAGTGTCTCTTTGAGTCGTTTTGGAAGCGATTTGAATCAGAACGAAGACGGTTGTTGACCGTGCACGTTTCAAATATTATATCTGCCGCTTCGTAAATGCGACGCGCCTATTACGTCTCAAGTTCCCATTATTATTAACTATTAACTCTCCTCGGGGAAAAGAAAGGCCGTTAAATTGAAACCCGAGATTCTCCCCCGAGGATAATGGTAATTAATGGTAATGAAACTTGAGTTAATAATAATGGCAACTTGAGATGTAATAGGCGCGTCGCATTT
The DNA here is from genome assembly GCA_024195265.1 of Dendrophyllia cribrosa. Lineage (NCBI taxonomy): Eukaryota > Metazoa > Cnidaria > Anthozoa > Scleractinia > Dendrophylliidae > Dendrophyllia > Dendrophyllia cribrosa. Next base: position 24,757,794 of record JAJLRJ010000008.1, on the reverse strand, counting down.
ACGAAGCGGCAGACATAATATTTGAAACGTGCACGGTCAACAACCGTCTTCGTTCTGATTCAAATCGCTTCCAAAACGACTCAAAGAGACACAGGAAAACAGGTAAACAACAACATTTTATTAAATGATTATGTTATAGCTAATAAAGCGTTTGGGTTCCCTGTGCAACAGCCGATCGATAACAAATAGTATTCTATTACCCAACGCTCTCTTTCCACGCTCAGCCTGATAAGGTATGGGTAGAAAGTTGATCCAGCGTTAAGGAGGCGATAGCTTGTACTCGTGTACTCGGACACGAATTTTCAGCAGGAGGGTGGGTGAGGAGGGCCGTTCCCCCTTTCCTCCTTCGCGCTGGAAAACTGAGAGACTGAACGAGAAAAACATCGGGTCTTGTATTTATTATTATCCTGGGGTGTGAAATACTCGTGCAATGCCTAATTCGCGCTTATATGGCAGTTTTGTGTGATATCATGCCTCGCGCTTTATTATCAAGCGTTGTGAATAGTGAAAGCGAGTCGTTTCGCTTCCAGTCTACACGATATATGAGTACATTTCAGTATTATTGTGCTATTATTTCAGTATTATGTATAAATGCATTTATTGTACGCAAAGGAACGAGATGTTTCTCTTCATACCGCCCTATAGCAGTCGAAGCGAAACGTTTCTCTTCTTGTCCACACAATATTTAGTATTCTTATTGTGTGCAAGGAAGCGAGATGTTATGCTTCTTATGGCAAAGATCTCATGGATATACACACAACGATTCCCCATTGTTATAGTCTTTGTTTGTGATCTATTATTTCCGTGTAGTCTATTGTTTAGTCTTTGTTTCACGGTCTGGTGGGTATATCCATGAGATCTTTGCCCTTCTTATCGCCCTGTTGCAGTGAAAGCGAAATGTTTCGCTTAATTCCACCCGCACAGTTAAGGAACGTAAAGTTTCGCTTCAAAAAACACAGTATTAATTAACAAAAACACAATAACAATTACTCTGCATATTATTCTTTTAACTGCTTACCTTCTTCTAACCTATGTGATATTTGTATTTAAAGCTAGCGGTTCGTTTTCCCCGACAGAAAGGTGTGTTTTGTGCGTTTAGTTTTCCACGCTCAAATTACTCATTCCATAACTCTTTCCGGAAACTTCACTGACGTTTGTCTGAATCTTGTATCCCTTAGCCTCCTTGAGAAGACAGGTAGAAGTGTAAAATTATTTCAGAGTTTCTTGTAGTGATTGCCTGGCCCTGAAAACAGCGCAAGAAAGAAACGCACGAAGCGCAGCAATAATAAAAGCCGGAACACTTTTAGTTTTCGCGAAATTCATGCACCAGTGAACCTTGTATTGTAGCCGAGCAACCCCGGAATCCGGAATCCGGAATCCGGAATCCAGAATCCTTTTTTAAGCCTCTTTATAATAAAAAGAATATCACTGTTTATTTCTTAATTAAATTCGATCGCCAGGAAGCATCGTATGAAATGCGATCATTAAAAACGTTCCAGAAAAAGCGGACTTAGGCCCTTCAAGTCTATCTTATTCAGGAGATTTTGCGTCTAATAATCCACCATAAGAAAACTAATAACGGAAGGCACTGAGTAAGTTGGCTTAAACGTCGTCCAAATATTGTTATACTAGAAATAGCTGAGAGCCGGTGAAGTGCTGCGAAGTTACTCATCAAATAGTGTCAATACTTATAATGATTGTCAATAGGCTCTGTGATGATTACCGTTTTTTTGTATATTTTTTTCCAAAAATGAAGGTGAATTGTTTGAATAATAAGCATGAATTTGTGTTAAATATAAATATAGTACTAAATAGTACAGAAGTCGTCGTTTTCCATTGCTTAGCTTGTAATGTTTTATGTCCCCGGGCATACGACGAGGAGAGGTTAGCTCCGCATAGTCATAGTCAAGGGAAGTCACGCAATCATTCCTCCTCGCGCTACAAGTGGGAAATTTGACGCGAAATTAAACGAGGCCCGACGGGGCGATTGACTTCAACAAAAACGTTGGTCAGTGGTCGCAAGCTAAAGGATTTCGTAATCCATATTTTCCGGTAGTTTCCACGACTACTTCCAGCGATTGATAAAATTGTGTTTGACATGACAACTCTGCGTAATAATTAAACAGCTTACCTCGAGCAAGAACGCAAAACCTCGGCTTTGGTTACTTTTAGGGGTGCCGCGCTATATAGCGAAAAACCAACTGTATTAGCGCGCGCTTAAATAGCGCATTTAATGTCGTCAAATTGCGTCAACAAAGTACTAATTAAAGGTCAAAAATGAAAAAAATTCAAATTTGACAAGTTAAAAAGAAGGAAATGTCACTCAAAAATTGCTCAAACGCAAAGTGTCAGATGCAATTGCAGACTCGAGAGAAATTACTACTTTTAGAAACTCGATAATATACATCGTTTTCTCTCAAAATGACTATGATCGCGAGATTAATTCGCAATTTTAGCGCGCGCTAATACAGTTGTTGTTACAGTTGCAAATACACTTGTTCAAAACTAATCATCGTTTTCTCTCAAAATGACAATTTTACTCGCCATATGATCGCGAAATTAATTCGCAATTTTAACGCGCGCTAATACAGTTGTTTTTACAGTTACTAATACATTATACAGTTGTACATGTTCAGACCTATCCTGACCACGCAGAATTCTACAACAACTGCCGCTGATGATACATACTGCATCCTCACTCAAAATCATAGTCCACGAAATCCTCAAAACGATCTTTTGCGGATTTTTTGCGCCGTATATAAAGCGCCCAGGTCTCACTCGGTCAAATGAAACACAGGGAGCCTGTCACGATTAGTGTGCTGCTCGCCTATGGGCTCGCAGCAATTATTATTGTACACATATTCTCTGATTTTTATATTATATCTTAGTGTTTTCGTTTTTCTTTTATTTTTGTTTGTGGCAATACCTGGAAAATAGCGATACTTACTTAATGAGCTAAGTGTATTAGACCACATTAATAAGGTTACTTACTTACTTACTTACTTTAGAGCAAGAAGTGCAAGACATATGTTTATGAAAGCACTTGCTGCAAAGGACTGCATGTCTATTCTCGCTTTAATATGCCGTGGACATTTCCAGAACAGCTACTAAAATCCAATCAAAGGCTCCTGAGAACCAACCCGTGAATAAGAAATGCTTACACGCAACGCAATATTTCGGTAAGCTTATGTTTTCACACTGACACGGTTCGATATTTTTTTTTAAAAAAAATAACCGTAAGGACTTTTGACAAACGCAAAAAAAAAGGAAATCACTTTCATAATGTCCAGTTCGAGGAAAACAAAAATGTCACGGGCGTGAATTGAATCCGGGCCTCCCGAGTGCAAATCCGGCACCTTAGCCCACGAGGTCATCGAGGAACACATGCTCTATTAAGACTACATTTTGTTATTTAAAGGTAGATATGCATCAAAACGCGTGTCTCGATTGGAAAATCCTTTTAGATCGATTTTATGCCGCATTAAAGACTCTAAATGCGAAACATCTTTAAGCTTATTGTTGTTTATATTCACAAATTAGTTATTGTTATCGCTGGATTCACGCTGTTCTTGTTACGAAACGCATTCGTAACAAAGCATTACAAAATACGTCACTAAGTTTACAGCTGATGGAAGGAGCGAGTGAGTGTTCATTTGCATATCTGTCTCCGTTTAACGTTAAAAACGGATCATGAATCTAAAGAATCCACACTCCGAGTGGATCTAAATCTAAATTTTTGAAATTCATAAACCGAGCGTTTTTTTGGGGGGGAAAGGTCCGAAAATAGTACACCTGTCAAGAGGTCTTGATGCAAATTTACTCGTCCCGCCAATATTTCATTTGCACGCCATTTTTGCCTTTCTCGCAGTAAAGGACGCCATAAAGTATATATCATGGACAATTCAGGTGAGATTTCATCATTACTCTCAGGATAACTTCATTTGTTATACATTCCTGAGGTTGTGATTGATTTTGAACGTAAATAGATTTTTAAACGAGCAGATAATGCGCTTGTTGATGAATTGTTGCAACCATTGTTTGTAGGGCAATACTGGACAAATCCACTTTGGTGCGGCAATGACTACAGGGCGAATAATATTTTTTCGGATTTTCGTTTTTTGTGTGTCTTGAAAAATCCATATGATCTGGGATCACAAATCCGTTTTCGGATTCTACCAAAAAAACGCCGGATTCCGGATTCTGGATTCCGGATTCCGGATTCCGGATTCCGGTTTCCGGTTTCCGGATTCCGGTTTCCGATTTCCAGGTTTTAGGGTTGCCCATTGTAGCCTCCAACGCAGACCTTTTTTTGGCTCGTCACGCACTCGTCTTCAACGAGGAGTGCGTGATGAGCCAAAACAAAGTCTGCGTAGGAGGGTATGACCGCTGCGTCCGGATTACATTTCACAAACATTCATTGTCATTTCGACTCCAGCTTAGCAACGTTATTTCGGTGAGAGGCTGGGGATGCGCAGAATGCCTTTCCTATTTTCTCCCGGGTAGGACTCCGATATAAAATTGATGGGAGTGATCGTCAGAAATTTAAAAAGGAATTCCTAATAAAAGGTACCAGAAACCAGTTTTGTGGTTGTGGTTCAATTCATTTCTACCCTTAAGTGGTACCTAAAAAGTTGTTCCTGTCAGTATATTTTTCTGGCTTAACACTTAAAAAGGTATCAGAATAACTGTAAAATGGGTCATTTTCGATTCTAATACCCTTAGTGGTACCAAACCACGAATTGTAACTCCCTAATAAGGCGATCAATCCGTCACTTTTATATGTGAGTCACTTCCCTTCTCCCCACCCCTCAGGCCCTATCACTGCAAGCACTAGTTACTACACAATTCAGTTCCTCATCAGTATATCAATATCAGTCCGCTTTCAGTCTCATCTTCCGCAATACATGCTATGCTATACATGTTACATCTAAGAGCACTACAAGAAGAATCTGCACGATTTCCTGAAGTCTCTCGGTAGCTCCTACCTTCTGTTATTACTAGTTCTTCAAACTAACAACAACCAAAACGATTTTAGTTATTTTACAGTTCGACCTGACTGCAAGGAACTTTTAAAGTATTCCTTCTATCCAAGGACAATTTTACAATGAAATCAACTCCCAAAAAAGAGACAGCATTGTCTGCCTCACTGGCTGTATTTAAAAACGCAATTTCAAACATTTATTAACATTTATTACTTTGCGCTTATAAGCGCCATTTCAAACTTGTATTTTTCACCTTGCTACCTTTTTATTAATGTTCTATTTCTTTTAGAGCGATCTAAAATGCTCAACATTGAGCGACAGCCCAATGCGGCAAACCTCCCCGCGTGAATATCTCCCCCTAAGACAGCTGTCAAATCGAAACCTCGCAAAGGCTATCAAGACCACTAACAATGATAGCAGTGATAGCTTTCTGTTTTATAGATTTTTTTAATTACCTCAGTCTGTTAGGCAAGTATTGGAACACATTTTCATCAGACACTTCAAATGTGATGAAGAACAACCCAGACGGTCACAACTGTTTTGACAATCAAATCGAATAAATCTCTTTGAACCTGAGAGCAGTCCGACCGTCATTAGTATTTCTTTATGTTTGCTGCAGGCTAGACAACATCATAGCGAAATGGCGAAATTTGTTTCATTTTAGATATTTCATAAGATATACCCTGCCAATCTACTCCTCAAGATTCTTGCTGATGGTGTGCGGCTCGCCTCTTGAAATGTTCCCCCACACCCTCTTTTTCAAACCAAAATGAAGCCCTATGCCTCACGAGAGGCAAATAGGATTAAGTAAAGTTCAAAACAAAATGGCACAAGTGTATAGCCACCCATTTTCCAAGATGAGAAGGCAAAACATACTCAGTTACATAGCAAAATTGTCCAGTTCTATGCACCATTTTCAGACCAAAACCAAAACGGAAAAAACCAAAACGGAAAAAAAAAACACACCCTTTGAGGCCGTACATATTTACATATCATTTTTTGGGGGGGGGAGGGTGGGAGGGGTTGTAGATTACCCCAGGGATATACCACTGTAAGATCTGCTTGTAGCATGTTGGAATGTTTTTAATACTTTGAACACTATTAGCTTTATGTTACAGCATCCTGCGTTGATAGATACTCTGTACAGTAATCCACTTCAGGTTTATATGACTCAATATTTAGACTCCATGCGCGCTGACCTAACTCTTGAAAGCAACTACTTCCTTTAATTCTCCTATTTTTTGTAACTTGGAAAACCCAATTCCGCAAAGACTATCGTGGGAAAGTAATGATCTCCCCTCAAAATCGCCACAGCCTCCCCCTCAAAAGATAAATTCAAACAAGTACACATTTTACTGTAGCTTCCCTAAAGATGTTTTTCAGCCACAAATTATATGAAATAATTTTATCAGAAACATTAAAAATTTACGAATAGATTAATTTGCAGGAATTGTGAAAAAATGGCGTAAAATGAGATATTAAAAAAATGTTTTAAAACTACTTTACAAGAATTATAAAATTGCGTAAAAAATTAATGGCATAAAATTATAGTTCTTTCATTAATAGGCCACATCGAAAAATACCATTGTACTTTTTAAAGTGCAGGTTTGGATGGTGCTTGATGTAAGCCTGATTTTCCCAAATTCTTTTGTTTTCAGCACGAACTGCACGTGCTATGCTTCAACTTCTTGGCAATTTGCATACGGTGCACATTTGTATACGAACAAACAATGCTACGTCCTAGAGTTCCTACATGTACTCTGAATCTAACAAAGGCGGGCGGACTTGAATAATTACACCATGGTGAGGCTGAGCCTGCACATAAAAGATTATTATGGTATTTTTCGAAATAGTGTAAAAGTCTCTTTTTAAAAATTACAGTACAATGTGAGCAGTTACAAATTACACAGATGCTTTCAAAGTTTTTGACAAGATCCTGGAAAAGAGCATACGGCAAGCGATCATGAACCATATGACAAGGCTGGCTTCTCCAAGTCTTCAATAACCGATTCCATATTTGGTCTCTCCCAAGGCTCTGTAGTTACACAGCGTCTCACGAGATTTTGAAACTTGCGGTTTCTCATCCGGGTTATTTGATTTTTACGCTGCTGGGGGTCTGGCTGTTGTCTGATGCACATTTCACATAGGAGAACACCAAAACTGTACACATCAACCTAGGTTAGAAAACAGATATTTAAGTGACTAGTCATGTAAATCCTATTTTAGTTTTAGCCAGTCAAGACACAAAAATAACAACCCCCCATGAAGGAACTACCGCGTCAAGTGTATAAATGTAATGAAGTCAAAAATGTAATAAGTTTTGGTCACACATAGGCACAAACGTGAATGACACCTGCCATTCAAAGTTGATGGCGCCATCAGTCACCATCGCCAACCATAGTTTTGCTAAATTACATATTATATAACGAGTAGCTTGCCTGCCGTCGTGTTGTCCTTGGACAAGAAACTTTACTCTACACTGTCTGTCTTCACCGATGTGTATAAATGGGTACTAATTGTGATGGACTAGCACACCACCCAGCTCCGGCAGTTTTGAGCCACTAGGCTCGAGAAGACTTTATCTACCTTTGCCTAAATGCATATTAATTGAAGCTGTGACACAAGTCAGACACTGCTATCAACTGGTATCCAAATGAAAGTTTGATTCGCTTTAATTTTTTTGCAAATGGTTTGAGCCCAGGAGTATCATTAGTCTGTCGTTTGTGATCGTCCGGGTGAGTGTAGTTCTCAAAAGAACTGTTGTTGTTGACATTGACATTGTTGTTGACATTGTTGTTGACATTGTTGACATTGACATTGTTGTTGACAATTTGTCGATCACAAACGACAGACTAATTTAATTTCTTTGTAATTTAAAGTTGAAATTCAACTTAAGCAACACAAAATACAGCCATGATGTTATTGGCTGTAGAGACTCAAGTCAGTTATTGGTGCGTTTCGATCCGTGTCTTGTTAGTGTAATTTCTGTTGTTACACATCTCTGTGCAATTGATCAAGTGATTTATTATGCAAGAAACTAACCTCTTTACGTGTGTACAGTGCAAGTGATAGTGCGTGCCATTGTGAAGAAATGTGGCGGTGCATCTGATTAGATATGCATATTATACATGCGCAACACTATCGTTGTATTGTTAGTCAAATTTGTCGGTTGAGTTCAGTCTATTGTTTGTCTGTTCTCTTGACAAGTGGCATCTGTTTCAGTGGTGTCTGTTCTAAGTTTGTAAACCAACTTTCTCGAGTAAGTCGTTTGTAGTAATTCGTATTATAAATAACGCATTCGGCAGAGTCCCAGTCAACGACGGAAATTACACCAACAATACACGGATCGAAACGCACCAATCACTGACTTGAGTCTCTACAGCCAATAACATCATGGCTAAACTGACCAATGACAGCAATAACCAGACTTATATACCATCAACTGACTATTCACAATTCACATGGCTCTGAAGATGACTTCCGCTCAGGTTGTCGAAACGTTAGTCGATGTCAACAACAACAATTTTTTTTTTCAGAACTACACTCACCCGGACAGGGCAGAGCAGGGCTTTTTACTTAATTACTTTGTGCAATTCTGGTTGCTTTCAGCCTGTCGAAATAAAGTCTGTTGTTGTTGTTGTTTGACGATCACAAACGACAGACTACTGATACACCTGGGTTCAAACCATTTACAATGTTAGCGAGCATAATGTTTTGACATAATCACCACCCTTGAACTCAGGTGCTTCGAAAAAGCGCCATCTTCTTGTTGAAGGACGCATTGCTTATTCGAGGGCGGCGCTTATTTTAATTTTTCGTGTCATGTACCGGACTTATCCGGGGCGGCACTTATTCGAGTAAATATGGTGAATGTGTGTCGAGACCTCTGAGATACTAACCTTGCAGCTAATTGGTTGATCCGGGTCTTCATTAAGGGACTCTGGTGCACAATAAATTGCAACGCCTGCGTAGTTTACCTTGCTCTGACGAACAAAATTAGCAGTGCCATAATCCGCTACTTTGGCTCTCCATTGGTTACCCTGTCGCCATAGCAACACATTACCACTGCTGACGTCGTGATGAATAATGGGTTCGCGTTTCTGGTGCAGATAATTGAGCGCTTTAGCTACATCGACAGAAACAACACAAACTTCTGCTGTAGACAAAGGTGGCTCGTCTTTATTATACAGCCTTGTTCTTAAACTGCAATCCAGGATCTCCGTTACCAGCAATGGCCTTTCGCCATCAGTAGTTGCTCCAATAAACTGCAACAGGCAAGGATGGCGGCATTTGGAAGCAATTTCTACTTCTCGCTCAAACAAACGCCGGTTATAATCAGACATAATCTTTTCGTGCATTTGTTTTACAGCAACATCACAACCATGAAATTTTCCCTGGAAAACTTTTCCCCAGGCCCCTTGCCCGAGCTTTTGTTTTTTGTGAATTTCATGCCGATAAATGACCCAGTCACGTGGACTGCTGATTTGACCCGCTCTGTTGTGTTCAATCGCACGATGCTGTGTTTCACTTAATTGTTCTCTCATTGTTGTCATTTCTTGCTGGCTTGTTTCTAATTGACTTTGCAGTTCAGTAACTCGTTGTCGTTCCTCCCTTAGTAGTTCTTGATGTTCAATCATTTGCTCTCTTATCGTTGTCATTTCTTGTTCGTTTGTTTCTAACTGACTTTGCAGTTCAGTGACTCGTTGTTGTTCCTCTCTTAATGCTACTTCATTTTCCACAAATTCACTCATTTGCTTTCTCATTATTGCTGCCAACTCTTGCTCCTTTGTTTCTAACTGACTTTGCAGATCAGCGATTCGTTGATCACCTTGTTTTTGGAAGTCATTCATTTTTTTTCTCATTGTTGTCAATTCTTGTTCCTTTGTTTCTAACTGACTTTGCAGTTCAGCGGCTTGTTGTTGTTTCAGTCTAAATCGCTTTTGGAATAAACATAATTGCTCTCTCGTTGTTGACATTTTTTGCTTACTTGTTTCTAACTGACTTTTCAGTACTTTAATTTCTTGTTGCTCTTCTCTAAATCTTTTTTTATCGCTTTGACTTGCTACAAATTTTCCTCTCATTGTTATCATTTGATTCTTTATTGTAGTCAGCTGACTTTGCAGTTTAGTAACTCGTTGTTGTTCTTCACTTAATCGTTCTTCATGTCTTTGATTGTCGTCAGTCAATTGTACTCTCATTGTTGTCATTTCTTGCTGGTTTGTTTCTAACCGACTTTGCAGTTCAGTAACTCGTTGTCGTTCCTCCGTTAGTAGTTCTCTTTGGCCTTGATATTCATTCATTTGCTCTCTCATTGTTGTCAACTCTTGCTCCTTTGTTTCTAACTGACTGTTTAGTTCAATAACTTGTTGTCGTTCTTCCGTCGTTAGTTCTTCATGGCCTTGATATTCATTCATTTGCTCTCTCGTTATTGTCATTTCTTGCTGGTTTGGTTCTGGCTGAATTTGCAGTTCAGTTACTCGCTGTCGTTCCTCCGTTAGTAGTTCTCTTTGGCGTTGATATTCAGTCATTTGCTTTCTCATTATTGTCATCTCTTGCTGGTTTGTTTCTAGCTGACTTTGTAGTTCAGTAACCCGTGGTCGTTCCTCCGCTAGTAGTTCTTCTTGGCCTCGATATTCCTTCATTTGCTCTCTCATTGTTGTCATCTCTTGCTCCTTTGTTTCTAACTGACTTTGCAGTTCAGTGAGTCGTTGTTGTTCCTCTCTTAATGCTACTTCATGTTCCACAAATTCACTCATTTGCTTTCTCATTGCTGCCAACTCTTGCTCCTTTGTTTCTAACTGACTTTGCAGATCAGTGGCTCGTTGATCACCTTGTTTTTGAAAGTCATTCACTTTTTTTCTCATTGTTGTCAATTCTTGTTCCTTTGTTTCTAACTGACTTTGCAGTTCAGCGGCTTGTTGTTGTTTCTGTCTAAATCGTTTTTGGAATAAACATAATTGCTCTCTCGTTGTTGACAATTTTTGCTTACTTGTTTCTAATTGACTTTTCACAACTTTAATTTCTTGTTGCTCTTCTCTAAATCTTTTTTTATCGCTTTGAATTGCAATAAATTTTCCTCTCATTGTTATCATTTGTTTCTTTATTGTAGTCAGCTGACTTTGCAGTTCAGTAACTCGTTGTTGTTCTTCTCTTAATCGTTCTTCTTGTCTTTGATTGTCGTCAGTCAATTGCTCTCTCATTGTTGTCATTTCTTGCTTCTTTCTTTCTAACAGACTTTGCAGTTCAGTAGCTCGTTGTCGTTCCTCCGTTAGTAGTTCTCTTTGGCCTTGATATTCGTTTATTTGCTCTCTCATTGTTGTCAACTCTTGTTCCTTTGTTTCTAACTGACTTTGCAGTTCAGTAACTCGTTGTCGTTCTTCCGTCACTAGTTCTTCATGGCCTTGATATTCATTCATTTGCTCTCTCATTGTTGTCATTTCTTGCTGGTTTGTTTCTAGCTGACGTTGCAGTTCAGTAACTCGTTGTCGTTCCTCCGTTAGTAGTTCTCTTTGGCCTTGATATTCATTCATTTGCTCTCTCATTATTGTCATTTCTTGCTGGTTTGTTTCTAGCTGACTTTGTAGTTCAGTAACCCGTTGTCGTTCCTCCGCTAGTAATTCTTCTTGGCCTTGATATTCATTCATTTGCTCTCTCATTGTTGTCATCTCTTGCTCCTTTGTTTCTAACTGACTTTGCAGTTCAGTAACTCGTTGTCTTTTCTCCGTTAGTAGTTCTCCTTGTCCTTGATATTCATTCATTTGCTCTCTCATTGTTGTCATTTCTTCCTGGTCTGTTTCTAACTGACTTTGCAGTTCAGTAACTTGTTGTCGTTCCACCGTGAGTAATTCTTCTTGGCCTTGATATTCATTCATTTGCTCTCTCATTATTGTCATCTCTTGCTGTTTTGTGTCTAGCTGACTTTGGAGTTCAGTAACTCGTTGTTGTTCCTCCGCTAGTAGTTCTTCTTGGCCTTGATATTCATTCATTTGCTCTCTCATTGTTGTCAACTCTTGCTCCTTTGTTTCTAACTGACTTTTCAGGTTAATAACTTGTTGTCGTTCTTCCGCCACTAGTTCTTCATGGCCTTGATATTCATTCATTTGCTCTCTCATTATTGTCATTTCTTGCTGGTTTGTTTCTAGCTGACGTTGCAGTTCAGTAACTCGTTGTCGTTCCTCCGTTAGTAGTTCTCTTTGGCCTTGATATTCATTCATTTGCTCTCTCATTATTGTCATTTCTTGCTGGTTTGTTTCTAGCTGACTTTGTAGTTCAGTAACCCGTTGTCGTTCCTCCGCTAGTAATTCTTCTTGGCCTTGATATTCATTCATTTGCTCTCTCATTGTTGTCATCTCTTGCTCCTTTGTTTCTAACTGACTTTGCAGTTCAGTACCTCGTTGTCTTTCCTCCGTTAGTAGTTCTCCTTGTCCTTGATATTCATTCATTTGCTCTCTCATTGTTGTCATTTCTTCCTGGTTTGTTTCTAACTGACTTTGCAGTTCAGTAACTTGTTGTCGTTCCACCGTGAGTAATTCTTCTTGGCCTTGATATTCATTCATTTGCTCTCTCATTATTGTCATCTCTTGCTGTTTTGTGTCTAGCTGACTTTGGAGTTCAGTAACTCGTTGTCGTTCCTCCGCTAGTAGTTCTTCTTGGCCTTGATATTCATTCATTTGCTCTCTCATTGTTGTCAACTCTTGCTCCTTTGTTTCTAACTGACTTTTCAGGTTAATAACTTGTTGTCGTTCTTCCGCCACTAGTTCTTCATGGCCTTGATATTCATTCATTTGCTCTCTCATTATTGTCATTTCTTGCTGGTTTGTTTCTAGCTGAATTTGCAGTTCAATTACTCGCTGTCGTTCCTCTGTTAGTAGTTCTCTTTGGTCTTGATATTCATTCATTTGCTCTCTCATTATTGTCATCTCTTGCTGGTTTGTTTCTAGCTGACTTTGTAGTTCAGTAACCCGTTGTCGTTCTTCCGCTAGTAGTTCTTCTTGGCCTTGATATTCATTCATTTGCTCTCCCATTGTTGTCATTTCTTCCTGGTTTGTTTCTAACTGACTTTGCAGTTCAGTAACTTGTTGTCGTTCCACCGTGAGTAATTCTTCTTGGCCTTGAATTTCATGATTCATTTGCTCTATCATTGTTGTCAGTTGACTTTGCAGTTCAGCAACTTGTTCTTGTTCTTCTCTTAATCGTTCAACTTGTCTTTCATTTTCGTCAGTCAATTCCTCTCTCATTGCTGTCAATTCTTGCTCATTTGTTTTCAACTGACTTTGCAGTTTAGCAACTCGTTGTTCTTCTCTTAGTCGTTCACCTTGTCTTCGATTTTCGTCAGTCAATTCCTCTTTCACCGTTGCCAGTTCTTGCTCATTTGTTTTCAACTGACTTTGCAGATCAGCAATTTGTTGTTGTTCTTCCCTTAATGGTCCTTCTTGGCCATGAAATTCATTTAACTGTTTTCTCATTGCTGCTAATTCTTGCTCTATTGTTTCTAACTGACTTTGTAGTTCAGTAACTTGTTGTTGTTCCTCTCTTAATTGTTCTGTTTCGCCTTGAATTTCTTTTAGTTGTTCTCCCGTTATGGTAATTTTTGGCTTATTTGTTTCTAACTGATTTTGTAGTTCAGTAACTCTTCGTTGTCCTTTTCCTAATAGTTTTTCCTGTCCTAGAGGTTCAACCAATTGTTCTTCCAATGTCTTCATCATTTGCAGATTTGTTTTCAACTGACTGCTTTGCAGTTCCGTAACTCGCTGTTGTTTCTCTCTAAATAGTTCACCTTGTCTTTGAAATGTATTCCTTTCTTTTCTTGTTGTTGCCAATTCGTGCTCTTTTGTTTCTAACTGACTTTGCATTTCATTGGCCCGTTGCTTTTGCTCTCTAAATCGTCTTTGAAATTTATACAATTGCTCTCCCATTGTTGACATTTTTTGCTTGTTTGTTTCTAACTGACGCTGCAATTCAGCAATTCTTCGTTGTTCCATTCTAAATAGTTCTACTTGTCTTTGAAATTCAATAATTTCTTCTGTGTTTGTTGTCTTTTCTCGCTCATTTACTTGTAACTGTTTTTGCTCTTCAGTTATTCGCAGTTGTTTTTCCATTAATCGTTCACCCTGGTTTTGAAATTCTTTCAGTTGTTCTCTTCGTGTGGTCATTTCTTGCTTGTCAGTTTTTAACTGACTTTGCAGTCCAGTAACTCGTTGTTGTTCCTGTCTTAATAGGTCAGCTTGTCTTTGAAATTCACTCAACTGTTGTGTCATTGTGTTAAATTCTTGCTGTTTTGTTATTAACCGGCAATCCAGTTCAGTGAATCTTTGTTGGTCCTCTCTTGATTGTTTACCTAGTATTTTATATTCATCCAGTTCTTCTCTCATTGTTGTCATTTCGTTTTTGTTTGTTTCTAACCTACTTTCAGTTTGCATTTCATTGACACGTTGCTGTTCCTCTGTTAATACCTCTTTGAATTCTGTTGATTGAAGTTTTTCCTCATTAGTTTGCACATATTGGGTCAAATACTGTCCCATTGTTCTTAGTTTGTTGCTCGTTTGTTATTAACTTTGCAATAAAATCGTTGTCGATGTTGTCGTTTTGCCTTCCAAAGCCTCTTCTTGTGAGGTTGCCGTTTGTTTCTGTTTGCTTTTCTTGTATTAACCTGAAAAAGAAATATTTATACCAGTAACTGGGAAGAAAATATATCGTGCAATCGTGCATCTGTTGTTGTTTAAATAAAACAGACAGCCAAAAGCTAGCCTGCACGCAGACGTCTCCTGATTTTCTTTGCTTCATGCGGGAAAAGGACGTCTGCGTAACGCCGTTTCGAATCGTGTTTACGTATCCTGCTGTTTCTCTGGGATCAGGGGACCGTGCGCGTGCTCTGACTGGACGCTTGACAGTAGACATTGTTATAAACAACTTTGATTGCCTATCACCGCGAAATGCGTGAAGCAAAGGAAATAGGTGGCTATCAAAAGCGGGATCGAGAATCTCTGAAGCTTCTGTGAACTGTTTAGGTACAACCGAAGTGAACTACCATGCATACCATGCAGAAGCGAATCTTCCATGGACAAAATGCGGAGTGGTGTACTGTTCCTCAGCCCTAAGATAATGGCTTTTTGCACGGTACGAAAACAAGTGGCATTAAACCGACAGACTACACAAAGGTCTTTTTTCGATCGAAGATAACAATTAACCGCCGATAAAACAGCAGTTTAAACGCTGTCGCATTTTTCAAGCTTATAGACGCCTCAAGAGCCTGATTCTAAGACGGTTCGAGGCCGCTCGCACTCACTCCCTCCCGGCTCCCCGTCTAATGTCCTTTGTTTGAAGGTTTTTTCTTGACGTCATCTGACCGTTGAATATTTCCACTAATCGGGAGTGGTTATTAGTCATGTTTTTCTTCATCAGGAATTTAAAACAGGAAAAGAAAATGCACCCGGCGCTTACATTGGGTTTCACATAACCTTTAAAGCACAGGTTGCGAAGTTCGTTGGGAAATTCTGAACTACGCCAGGAACTTCACTGTTTCGTTGTCAATTACCAAATCAAATTGCGAACTTCGAAACGTAGTTCGCAAGTTTGGCGCGAACTTAGTTTGACTTACTTTGAAGCTGAGATACAGCGCGGCAAAGTTCAGTCTTGCGCTCAAAACAATATCCTAGCTAGTTGGTCGGAAGGGACTATGTCTAAATTAAACACAACATTATAAAATAATGGGTGCGTTACACACACCACGGTAAATGGCATTTCCCATTCGCCACTTTAGAAACGAGAAGGAAACTGGGCCGAGTGAACGTTCGCAACGACTTCTGGGACTGTTACTGGGGACAGCGACAAAAGACGCATCCCCTGTAACGATCCCAGAAGTCGTTGCGAAAGTTCACTCGGCCCAGTTTCCTTCTCGTTTCTGAAGTGGCGAATGGTAGATCATCCCGCGGTGCATTACACTTGGGTTTGTGTAGTATACACCGTATTAACCAGCGGTTACACGATATTTGTGATTTGCCAAGGTAAAAAAATGTCACGCAATTCAGTGAATCACTTTTCCTTTGCGGTTACGTGTTGGTGTCAAACGGAATATTGTGATTGGCTCTTGTACCTTGAGCATCAAAACACCATTGCGACTTACCACGTTTTAAAATGTCAAGGGCGCTTCGTGTGATCTTTTTTTATGTATCCATGGATACTTACCACGGGAAATTTACCACGGGAAATGTCGGTCGCACTCACTAAATGCAGTTTCCCGTGGTGAAAGGGTCATTTGCCACGGTAAAAGTGTCCCGTGTAACCGCACCTAATGTGACAATATCTTCTAAGGCACGCTTTTGGTTTGCCTATTGTTTAGCCAATTGTTTTCTGAAGACAAAGAATTATATGCGCGTTAAATATTAGACCGCAAAACAGTCTGTTTTTCCCCCTTTCAACTCTTTGATACGAAGCGCCAATCCTCGCGCGCCAGGCTCGCCGAGCGTCACGCTCAGTATTCACAGTCGCCCCTGTCATTTGTTTTGCAGTGTACATAGGGAACCCACGCGTTTATTTAGAATGATCATAGAATAAAGTTACAAATGGACTTTAATACGTGATATTGTGGTTCAATCCAAATGTGCTGTTACTTTTGTGCCGTTGAATGACCGGTGTCAATTGCCGGTGTTGAATAACTGAAATCAGCTTATGCCGGGATTTATAGCAGCCAGAGCGGTCCGATCAAATCCGTTGAAACCGGGGTTGATACGATTTCGAAGCGATCGTGTCTGTTATTAACCGGTGAAAACGCGCATGCGTAATGAACGGGTTATCGGTAACGGCGATAGATATGCAAATAAGTCACTCACTCGCTCACTCCTTCCATCAGCTGTAAACTTAGTGACGTAATGCTTTGTTACGAATGCGTTTTGTAACAAGAACAGCGTGAATCCAGCGATAACAATAACTAAATTGTTGTAAACGAATACAAACAACAATAAGCTTAAAGATTTTACGCATTTGGAGTCTTTAATGCAACGTTAAAATCGATCTAAAAGGAATTTTCAACCGAGACACGCGTTTTGATGCTTATCTATCTTGAAGTAATAAAATTCATCCCGTTTCAAGTTAGTGATCACGGTGGCCAAGTGGTGTAAAGGGCGGACTAGCGGCCGAATACTAGCAGGTTCGAACCTCTCTCGTTCCGTTCATTTTTTTTTTCTTTCTTTCTTCTTCGGACTGAACAATATGAAAGTAATGAACTGTATTTTTCTTTTTGCGTTTGTCAAAAATCCTTACGTTTAATCGCGTTCGAAAAACGCAATCCTAATTTCGTGTTGGTTTTCCTGTGGTTTATGTGCAGCAAAATTTGAGATTTTTTGGGTGGACGTCTTCCAAATGGCCGCCCCCATTGTTTTTTTCAGGGGCTCATTTCCGCCGGAAACTGTTATGTATTTCTAGCCTCGTTTTCGTGAAAGACTCGTGTTTACTCCATGAATGTCTCGTGTTCAAATGTACAGTTTTTGTACTTCTTCATCTTTGCAAGTGGATTTCGTGAAGTTTGCAGATAAGTGTCATTGAATATTATTTGCAATAGCACGTTATGGTATTTAAAAGTCTTTTAGGTTGCATTTATCGAAGTCTGAGGGAAGTGTGTACGACTCATCTTGCATATAGAAAGCTGCAGCCCGGCGATTTGCCTTCAAAGAAGTATTTCCACGTCGACGTGCGGAATCAGTCATTTAATACATGCAGCGGCCATTGAGCCATATAATCATGATTTGTGGTCACAAATTATTTATCCCACCGAGTTGTGCACCTCGGCAGTAGCAAATGACCATGATTTGTGGTCAACAAACAACCTTACCGAGTTGTGCAACTCGGCGCTATCGGCCAATGTGGTACGTGATTATCTCTTGTGGATTTGTGGTCACAACACAACGCAACCCACGACTTACGACGACGATACTTGGAGATGCAGTTATGTTTTTAAGACATTTAAACGTAAGCATGATGTTAGCATCAATGTATCATTTCGAAAGACCATTGTTTTTGTAACATATTACTTTTTTTTGGAGCTAACCTTTCAGCCATATTGATTTGGCTAAGAAAATAACTTAAATCAACTTTTACTTCCTCTGGATTATCCTAAGTGAACCATTCTAAAATCAAGTATTTGATCCTGTTCTCTTACCTGGCCTTTGAACCACATTGTATAATGTTTATCCCAGTAAATAAGTTAACTCAAGATAACATTTCGTTCCTGTTCTTCAAGTTGGCTATTGATTATTCTATGTAAACTATTGTAATCAAGTTGTAGTTTCTACCTGCAGTTCTACATTCAAAAAAAGATTACAGTTCCAGTTTGTTCCAAACTAAACATTGCTGTTATTTCCAAAACGACACGAGTTTGTTTGCTTCTCTGTGTTTCTTTGTTTGTTTGTGTATGTGACAACGGAACGGGAGGGGGAGGGGTTGGAGAGAACGCTCTTGTCAAGTACACTCAACCGCAAATGTACCCTTGATCACCTATAATTTTGGGCGACAATTTCATTTGACATCTGTTTCCCATCACAAGTATCCAGTAACACATTTTGCCCTAATTCCAAATCTTCTGATTGTTTCCATAGAAACAACACCTAACATGAAATCACAGTGATCTCTCCCCACCCCCTTCCCCACACAAAAAAATATCCGAACGCGTCTCCATAATCTCTGATTACTACTAGTTTTAAAAATATTGAACCGTGTCAGTGTGAAACATAAGCTTACCGCAAGATTGCGTTACGCGTTAGCATTTCTTATTCACGGGTTGGCTCTTAGGAGCCTTTGAATAAAGCGTTCATGTATGCTACATAACACGTCCCATGTGAACCGCGTTGTCTTAACCGCGAACACATTGAAGGTTAAAAATGAACTTTGTTTATTCTGGACGGTAATGTACTTGCCCGAAATGACTTTCAAAAAATGTAAACGACTGTATTATTGATGAAAATGTGTTTCCAAAGGCATAATAGACTTTACAATAAAAGAAAATGACATTCCAATGATGTTATTGAAGGTGCATGAGCATGGTACGTAATTGCGCAAATGAACCAACGGATGATTGAAATGAACATTTCTTCGTGAAAATGTTATTCCTAAGATGTTATTGATTTCCCGTAAAATAAATTGAATTTCTATTTTCCGTTAATGAAGGGCAAAAGGTGTAGTATTAACAAACATATAAATATACGAATTCATTAACTTTATTCATCTACCTACCTATAGCTTCATACACCTTCATACACCTTCATTTATTATATACATACTGAGATTTACACACCAGAAAACTATGAAATAAAAATCGTCCCTTCACGTATGATAAGCCATCCTATTGGTCATACGATTTTCTTCACTAGTGAAGAATATCGTATGACCAATCAGAATCGCGATACGACATTTTTCACTAGTGACAAAAATTGCCGCCATTCAGTGTGCCTTCGCCCTCCTCGGCATTTCTGTCAGTTGAAAAATGGCTTAAAGTCGTTTCGAAGATCTCGCTTTGTCCGTAGAGGAATTTATAGACGAACAAGAAAATGAAAACACAAAGAAAAAGACCAAACAAAACGAAAACAACCGACTGCTACACAAAAAAAGTTGAGAGTTCTCTAACTCAGCTTCATGAAAACAAACAAGCGGGCCAGCAACCACTGTCATTATTCACGGGTGCCGTTATCAGCAGAGACAAATAACTGTTTCAGTGAACACTTTGAATCAATCTCCAACTTTAACAGTTCGAGAAAGCTCCTCTACAAAAATATACAAACGAATTAGACCATTGGATTCCGATTCAGAGTAAGTAAGTGAGCTTACATGGATTTCGTAAACTATAAATTGTTTACTTTTAGCAGGGCCTGCTTTTAGACGACTCATTGTTCAATCATGTTAGAATTTTCAGTCATGTATTTTTGAAGTTGTGACTCTTTTTTTATAGTCTTGTTATAGTTTTGGAAAAAATTATTGTCGTAGTTATTTTTGTTATAGATGTGTGATGTTTTTCCACTTGAAGTTGAGTCTGACAATAAACCAAGAACCCTTCTACTAAAGCGTTGATAATTTAATCGTTTCGTCTTGTTTTTCTGTTGTGTAAATCTCAGTATGCATATAATAAACAAATTACTTCACGTTGCTCACTCGCTCGCAAAGCCTCGCTCATTCGTTTGTGATTCTTCCCAACTCGTGAATAAAAATCGCACACGCTCACCAACCGTGAAGTAACCTTTATATATCCTCATCTACCTACATATGCCTTGATATTCCTTCATATATCGTTATTAACCTTAATATACTTACATATACCTTTATCTACCGTCATATCCCTTCATTTACCTTCATCTACATTCATATCCCTTCATCTAACTTCATCTACCTCCATCTACCTTCATCTACCTACATATACCTTCATCTACATTCATATAGCTTCATATGCCTTCATATACCTTCATCTACATTCATATAGCTTCATATGCCTTCATTTACCTACATATACCTTCATCTACATTCATATAGCTTCATATGCCTTCATTTACCTTCATCTACATTCATATCCCTTCATCTAACTTCATCTACCTACATATACCTTCATCTACCTTCATATACCTTCATCTACATTCATATAGCTTCATATGCCTTCATTTACCTTCATATCCCTTCCTTTACCTTCATCTACCTACAACTACCTTCATTTACCTTTATATACCTTCATCTACCTACATATACCTTCATCTACCTACATATACCTTCATATACCTTCATCTACATTCATATAGCTTCATATGCCTTCATTTACCTTCATATCCCTTCATTCATCTTCATCTACCTACAACTACCTTCACTTACCTTCACTTACCTACATATACCTTCATCTACCTTCATATCCTTTCATCTACCTTCATCTACCTTCATAAACCTTCATATCGTGTAGGAGTTTAATTTTGCTGGCAGGGCTGGCAGGGGAAATTTTTCTCATGAAAGTATTCGATGCTCTGCAACAAAATGCTTCGCGGCCATTGACCAACTGATCAAAGTAAGTCACGTTACACAAGGAAATAACTGTTCATTTCGCATTTCAAGTAGGGATATACAGGAGTATAAGTGGGGATGCAAGGTTAAGAGTATGCATGGGAAACAATATACACGCTCTAACTCTTGTTTTACACAATTTACAACTCGTGCGTGGTTTATTGATCTCAGCTTTTGAAAAAATAGTAGACGCATGCTTTGAAAGCAAGACGACAAGACGCAGTTAAAACTAAACGCACACGTCCCACCAAATCCCCATGATTAACCACTATTTTGAAAAAGCGAGTGAACTTCAGAGACACGCTTAAAGGGAACCTCCATTGTCAAAACAAATTGACGTAAAATTGTTGGAAATAAAGTCGAAATTTAATTTTTTTTAAAGAACAGGTGCAAATATAATTTTATTGTACAAAAAATGGATATGAATATTGCCTATTTTTGCTTTTAAATTTCCCGCGCGCCGCCATTTTGAATATTTATGACGTGTTACGGTTGCCGCTATTGTTAAGAATCGAAGTAATTCTTTTGTATGCAACAATTGGACAACCGTAACACGTCATAAATATTCAAAATGGCGGCGCGCGGGAAATTTAAAAGCGAAAATAGGCGATATTCATATCCAATTTTTTGTACACTAAAATTATATTTGCACCTGTTATTTTTTTAATTTTAATGTAGACTTTATTGCCAACAATTTAACGTCAATTTGTTATAACAATGGAGGTTCCCTTTAAAAATCAAGAAAGCTATTGAAACTACGGAAAATCAAAAATCAAGTAAATCAGGAAATCAAGTCTTCTAAAAAGGTCTATCATTCATCTATTCAAACATTCGTCGGTATGAAGGTAACAAAGATAGATGAAGGTAAATGAAGGCAGATGAAAGTATATGAAGGTATATAAAGGTATATGAAAGTAGATGAAGGTAGATGAAGGAATGTGAAGGTAGATGAAGCTATATGAAGGTATATGAAGCTATATGAATGTAGATGAATGTAGATGAAGGTAGATGAAGAATATGAAGGTAAATAAAGGTCGATGAAGGTATATGTTGTTAGATGAACGTAAATGAAGGTAAATGAAGGTGTAGGTAGATGAAGGTGTAAGTACAGTAGATGAAGGTAAGGTAGATGAAGTTATAGGTAGATGAAGGTAATGAAGGGATATTAAGGTAGATGTAGGTAGATGAAGTTAGTTGAAGGGATATGAAGGTAGATGAAGGTATATGTAGGTAGATGAAGGTAGATGAAAGTATATTTAAGTATATTAAGGTATATGTAAGTATATTAAGGTAAATAATGATGTATGAAGGAATATTAAGGTATATGTAGGTAGATGAGGATATATGAAGGTGTATGAAGGTATAGGTAGGTAGATGAAGTTAATGAATTCGTATATTTATGTATTTGTCAATACTACTTATGGGACGTGTTATGTAGCGTACATGAACGCTTCACCAGCCTTTGATTTTTGAAATGCTCTCGCATTTCGCCGTCTGTCGTTTCGAAATCGTATCAACGGGAGTTTGATCAGACCGTTGTGGTTGCTATAAATCCCGGCATAAGCTGATTTCAGTGAACACCGGTCATTCAACAGTACAAAAGTAACAGCACGTTTGGATTGCACCACGTACAACACCACGAAAGTCCATTTGTAACTTTATTCTATGATCTTAATCAAAGTGTATTTGGAAATACAGATGGTTAAAAATATTATAAGCGCGACGTTTCGGTGTCGTACTGACACCATTATCAAGCGAAAGCGAAAGATAGAAAAAGGACGCATTTACAAGCGAAAGGAAATCTGCATACTCTATACAAAAAGCTTAGCCCTAAGGGAATCTGACTGTTTGTTTAGGTATGGCTTGTGCTCTCTAATCAGGAGCATTTCATACAATAGGCAGTCAAATTTAGTTTGGCACTTTTTCAAGACACTAAATTTTCTTTGTGTCTTGAAAAAGTGCCAAACTAAATTTGACTGCCTATTGTATGAAATGCTCCTGATTAGAGAGCACAAGCCATCCCTAAACAAACAGTCAGATTCTCTTAGGGCTAAGCTTTTTGTATAGAGTATGCAGATTTCCTTTCGCTTGTAAATGCGTCCTTTTTCTATCTTTCGCTTTCGTTTGATAATGGTGTCAGTACGACACCGAAACATCGCGCTTATAATATTTTTATTCTACGATCATTCTAAATAAACGCGTGGGTTCGCTGTGCAGTAACCTTAACTAAAGACGGGCTTTGAAAATGATAAAACTTCTACATGTGTAGCAATCAAACTACACGAACATCAGCCGGGAACACATGCACAGTAAAAAATTGCTGCTGGTAGGTAGTTAATTGCAAGGAAAAAGCGCTACTTTGAATAATATTTTATGGCTTATGTGCGAGTGGTAGAAGCGAAATACTCCCGGCAACAACCGATGATGATATATGATTCGCTTGCAATAAATCTGTGGTCATTGATTTCATCGATACTTGAGCGGATATGGTCGAGCTGTCCGGCTTTGAATTGCCGGTTGAGTAAAACAAATTCTAAGGTCGCTTCAAGATGGTTTTTATGTTTATCTCTTGGCATACACCAGATACACTATCACTTGTTCGTCCGAGGAACAATCAAAGGTAACCAAAAGCCGCCAACTCAAGCAAAGTGTAACTTAGTGATGTGAAACAAAACGATTCACTAATTCATGACAGGTCATTCGCGTGTCTGGGCTAATCTGTTGATTTATTTGATGAACTGAAAATGTTGTCTGGTTCCCTACAGTACGAATTTCACCTGGTAGCTTTTTGAGCAATGTGAATTTGCATATAAGCAATTCCATAATGAATAAACTCACCTTCGTTTCGCCGGCAATGCCGTTCTTCTTTGCGTTTATAGTGTAGAGTTTATCGTTAAAAAAATAGTTAGTTTTCTCCGAGCAAATTTTGCAGGCTTTATACTGTTAACCGACGTGACAATTAAAACCTTCTTTATGGTCGGTCACCGGGCTACTAATTTGCATTTGGACTTGTTTCGATGATTGGAAAGCGCTGCGCACAAATGACGTCACACACTTTTGACCCCCGTTGTGACTCAGACAAACAAACTCCTCCATTTGTTATCTGCATAAGAATATTGTATGGGAAAGTGGTGTTGGCGAACACTTTGATGCGGCTTTTATCGATATTTGCGTAAGAAAATCGAACACCCGGTCAATGTTGAAGAGAAAACCTAAAAAATATTCTTGGAACATCTCAAACTTTGGCGAAAATGCAAAGAATCTGTGCTTTTTGTAGCTAGGAAGAAAAAGAGGCGTATATGCTAATGAGGCAAAAATGGTAAACAAAGATTCCCCTACTTTGCTCCCACGGATTTTTTCACGCGACGGCAATCAGTAGATGAAGATGGATGAATCTCACAATTCTAAAGCTTCTTAGACAAGCGATACAAGATTTTTTTTTCACATACAAAGACAATTTCCAGTAGTGAAGAATGTAAAGTTTATGGCGTAAGCAAGAATAAAACAAACAACGGAAAAGGAGACTGTTTCCAGGGAATGTCATAGCCAATAAGCACGCCGATTCCACGAATTCTATTAATCTTAAGACTACCCTTTGGCGCCTGTGTTTTTGTTCTCAGTTTACCTACAAAATGTTTTACTTGGTCATCTTTTCAGCAGCATTAAAAATAAAAGCAGACTAAGCCTCTGAAAGGAAACAAAGCTGAGCACTTTCTTGTGCCGATAAAATATTCGATATAAAATGATGTATTTCTTGTATTTTTAAAATACTATTTATCTGTTATCCACTTGAATAGACCAATTTCGATATATTAATATTCATACTTGGCTCCGAGGCTTCGGGGACTAAAACAAAAGAAATAAATTATTCATCCCTGAACCTCGATGTGATTTCTTTTGTTTTAGTCCCCTAAGCCTCGGAGCCAAGTATGAATTTTAATATATCGAAATTGGTCTATTGCAGTACTATTTTTTAATTCCCAGAGTAAAAGCAGCAGTTCGTCCGTCCCCGACCGAATTAAGAAAGGGGATTTGTGCGTTTAGCCTCCCTCGCTCAAATTACTTATTCGAATCCATACTGACTCTTCGAGAAACTCTCCAAAAACGTCTTACTAAATTTTATATCGCTTGGCTTTCTTGAGAAGTGGAGAACATCTGGAACACTTTCAGTTTCCACGAATTTCATGCACTCTGTAACCCTTGCTTCTGGATTACGTTTTACAGACATTCAGTGTCATTTCGACTCGAATTCGGTAACGTCATGCATCTCGGTTAAAGACTGGGGCTTTGCTATTTTCCCCCGGGGACTCCCATATAAAATTTACGCGGGTGATCGTCGAAAATTTTGAAAGGAACCCCTAACCCCTCCTAACAACAACAACAACAACGTCGTTAAAACTCGTTTTGTGGGTGTGGCTCAAATTCATTTTGTACCCCTAAGAGGTACCGAAAAAGTTGTTTTTGTCAGCATATGTTTCTGGCTACTACAGTGGAACCTCGATTTAACGAACCTCTACACAGTGTCTGTATAATGAAGTCCTCGGTATGTATAACGAACGATATTGTTCAGCCTGGCAAAATTTCAAGTAAAATGTATGGAAGAGAGCCTCGATATAATGAACTTCGGTATAACGAATTCCTTGTCATAACGAATGCAATCCGGCGGCCCAAACGTAAAATCTCTGAAATCTACCCCGATATACTGAACGAGCAAATGTAAACGCGCGACAAAAGATGAATGCGGAACAGACCAACAGTGTGTCCCATAGGGCAAAGGTGTAACCTGTACAGTTAAGGAACGTAAAGTTTCGCTTCGAAAAACACAATATTAATTAGCAAAAACACAATAACAATTACTCTGCATATTATGCTAACAACTGCTTACCTTCTTCTAACCTATGTGATGTTTGTGTTTAAAGCTACAACCAGTTGCAAAAAGACTTGAGACATTGTACCTAATTTGGACGTCAAGGGTACTTATAAGGTCGTAGTGTTTCAGACCCCTCGCTCTCCCTTCTCAAAGTTGGTCACAATAGCAGATCATGCTGAAATTTTTGAGGAACAACATTGAAAATAGGGGAGGGAGGGGGGAGTTGTTTAACCTTTGAGATGTGTGATTTTATGGGATGTTCACTAAGAAAGAGTGTTTTCCTGGTCAAGTGTCTCAACATTTTCGCAACTGGTTGTAGCGGTTCGTTTTCCCCGACAGAAAGGTGATTGTGTTGTGCGTTTAGTCTTCCACGCTCAAATTACTAATTCCATAATTCTTGCCGGAAACTTCACTGACGTTTGACTGAATCTTGTATCCCTTAGCCTCTTTGAGAAGTCAGGTAGAAAAGTAAAATTATTTTAGAGTTCCTTGTAGTATTTTTCTGGCCCTGATAACAGCGCAAGAAAGAAACGCACGAAGCGCAGCAATAATAAAAGCCGGAACACTTTCAGTTTCCGCGAAATTCATGCACTAGTGAACCTTGTATTGTAGCCACCTTCACAGACCTTCTTATGGCCCATCGCGCACTCGTCTTCAACGAGGGGTGCGTGACGAGCCAAAACAAAGTCTGCGTTGGAGGGTATGACCCTTGCGTCTGGATTACGTTTCACAAACATTTATTGTCATTTCGACACCAGTTCGGCAACGTCGTTTCAGTGAGAGGCTGGGGATGCGCAGAATGTCTTTCCAATTTTCTCCCTGGTGGGACTACCATATAAAGTTGATGGGGGTGATTGTACCAGAAACCCGTTTTGTGGGTGTGGCTCAAATTCATTTCTACCCCTAAGACTGGTACCTAAACATAGGCACGCATTGCGTGCATGAGCTATTTTGAAAATTACCTAAATGATATGAAATGGTGAAAGTAACAAAACAGCGGAAGTTAACTCGCACAAATAACCGCTTGCAGATATACGTTTTTAAAATCCTCCGGCCCACCCACTACCAAAAAAAATACCGAGATAACCAACTGGGTCCCGTTTCTCGTTTCTCGGCTAGCTTTTTTTCACGGGATTTCCAGAGTTATTTTTTGACGAAACTACGGTCCCAGTGAAATGAGCAACTTGTTTCAGTAATGAGTGTATTAAATTAAATGTCAACCAGAAAAGTCCTGCACATAAATTTGATGCATCCAAATTGAAGGCTTATTATTTCCTGGAAATTTGTATCTAGTCTTTTTTTTAAAGGTTTCTTTTATTATTCACAAAAGACACGTGGAAAAGGTTCCTTTGGCCTGGAAGAAGCAAACTAATTAAATTAAATTGTTTTCAACTCCAAACCACAAGCTAATTAAATTAGTGACACGAAAATTCTTTGAACCACCTGTTTCTGTAATGTCAACCAGAAAAGTCTTTCACAGAAACTAAACGCATGAAAAATGAATATAAGTAGTCTCCTAGTAAATTGGAACTAATATTATTTAAACAACTGTTTTTATTCTCCACAAAAAAGTCGTGCAAATAGAAACAGAACTAATTAGATTAAATTGTTTTCGACTCAAAACCTCAAGCTAATTGAATTACTTACACGAACATTGTTGAGGTTAACATTTGGAACCAAACACCTTTTCCTGTAATGTCGACCAGCAGAAACTTAGCGCATCCAAAATGAATTTTGCTTGTTTCCTAGTAAATTGCAACTAATATTTTTTAAACAGGCGTTTTTTAACGCACCATATAAATTAATTACATTACGTTTTCTCGAAAACATGTTGAATTTCATCACGTACCAGTTTCTATAAGGACAAAGTTCAATATTTGCACGTGCACACAACGTGACTGCTCATACAAAATACAGTCGCTTCTCGCTTATAGTAATCGCTTGAGGCATACAATTAATAACCTACACATCAGCTCACATTAATTCAAAGAAAGATAAACGTTTTACATACTGTAAATTGTAGATTAATTGCATTACATTTTCTCTGTTGAACTCCATGCATCACGGACAAGTTTCTATGAGGACAAAGTTCAACATTTTCACGTGCAGACAGCGTGTCTGACAAAAAAAATCCAATTTTAAATAGTAATCTCTTGAAACCCAGGCTTGAAACATGCAATTCATGTTCCGCATCATATTATTTGAAATCGGCTTGCCGTTTTTGCAATAAAACTATACTCATACTTCAGTATAAGCTCACCTATGAACGTAACCGCAGTCCACATTTTTTGGACGTCTCATCCCCCGCAGACCATTCTACCATTCATGCATAGGGCACATTATAGGCAGTATTTCCAAATAAATGTCCTTGATATTGCCAGGTTAGCAAGCCAGTCGGGATTAGAGAACAGTTCCCCAGCAACAAATTTTCAAAACTTTACACTTTTAGTGTTTGCGGCAACAATCGCGGAGATTCAAGATGGCTGATTTTCAATTCATGTCAAGTGCCCTTCTTTGACCTTCAGTAATACCATTTTAGAAGCGAAAATTTGATTGGCTGACATAGTACACGGTGTACATACTAGAGGCAATCTGATTGGTGTGACATAACCCAAGACATACATACAAACAAACAAACAAACAAACTAACAAACATACTAACATCACAAACCAACCTTTGCGCCTGCTAATGAGCTATTTTTTTCAAAATAGCTCAAAAAAGTTGTTCCTGGCAGCATATTTTTCTGGCTAAACGCACAAAAAGGTATCAGAATAACTCTGAAAGTGGTCATTTTCGATTCAAATACCCTTAGTGGTACCAAACCACGAATTGTAACCCCCTAATACGACGATCACCCCTGTCACTTTTATATGCGAGTCACTCCCCACCCCCTCAGGCCCTATCACTGCAAGCACTAGTTACTACACAATTCAGTTCCTCATCAGTATCTCAGTCCGCTTTAACTCAATCTCAGCTTCCGCCATACATGCTATGCTATACATGCTACATCTAAGAGCACTACAAGAAGAATCTGAACGATTTCCTTAAGTCTCTCGGCCGCTCTCACGTTCTGTTATTACTAGTTTTTCAAACTAACAACAATCAAAACGATTTTAGTTATTTTAAAGTCCAACCTGACTGCAAAAGACTTTTAAAGTATTCCTTCTATCCAAGGACAATTTTACAATGGAATCAACTCCCAAAAGAGACAGCATTGTCTGCCTCACTGGCTGTATTTAAAAACGCAATTTCAAACATTTATTAAGTAATAGATCAACAACGAGTGCGAGGGTTTGATCGGGGCATCCAAACACCGAGAAGCAATGAAAGCACGAGGCCGCTTCGGCGAGTGCTTTTATTGTTTCAAGGTGTTTGGATGCCCGATCAAACCCGAAGCACGAGTTTTTGATCTGGCTTCTCAAATGAAACAATACAGAATTATTCAGTGTTAGTTTTTTTGGCTTTGTCCTTTTCAAATGCCGTCACATGCATAATTTTATTGAGCTTGTTGTGTTTCGCCATTTGGTATGAGACCATGTGCGAAACAGAAGCGTCTCGGTTTAGGGAGGCTAAAACGGTTGTCGAAGAAGAAAATCTAAAGCTATTCCCCCGTCAACGAAATTTAAAAACAAATGGGCAACATCCATTTTCTACGAATGGCAAACTTCTCGGACAGTTGAAGTTCCCGTTCTCTGAGATTCGAGAGGAATGTTTAAGGACTATGATTTACACAAGATTATGTCCCTTTCCGCTCGTATAGAAGAAACGGACGCATTGAGTTTGAATTATTGGCTTAGCAAATTTGTCATGGACGTGGCCAAAAAGTCGGGAGAGAGATATCCACCGAAGACTGTTTGTGGCATAATATGCGGTATCCGACGCTTTCTAGAAGAGAAAAAAAGTGCTGAAGCATTAAATCCTCTTGATAATGGCGACCGAAGGTGAGAAAAATGGTCCATCTTGTTTTTAAATTAAAATGTCGATGTCATGTTGAAGTTCCAGTTATAATACTCAGATTATTGTTTTGAAGGTTTACTCTGTTTCACCGAGCATTGGACGCGGAATCGAAAGATGGCACACGAGAGGGCTTACATTTGAAGACCAAGAAAGGAATGTAAGGTTCCGAATGTAATTATATAATTGAGTGGAATAACATGTATTGTTGCAAAACTCATTAATATGCAAGTGTTTGATTTGAGATCAAACACGGTTTTGAACTGAAATCAAAACCCTTAAGATCTTGATCTGGTGTTTCATTGGGTATCAAGACTCATCCACCTGACCCAAATGGACGTCATTTATTGGCTGGTCACTTTATGAATTATTAATAAGTTTGAAAACATTTATTACTTTGCGCTTTTAAGCGCCATTTCAAACTTGTATTTTCCACTTTGCTACCTTTTATTAATATTCTATTTCCTTTAGAGCGATCTAAAATGCTCAACATTGAGCGATAGACCAATGCAGTAAACCTCCCCGCGTGAATATCTCACGTAAGACAGCTGTCAAGTTGAAACCTCGCAAAGCCGGGCTATCAAGACCCCTTACAACGATAGCATTGATAGCTCTTTCTGTTTTATAGAGTTTTTAATTACCTCAGTCTGTTAGGCAAGTATTGGAACATATTTTCATCGGACACTTCAAATGTGATGAAGAACAACGTTACCCAGATCAGTCACAAACATTTTGACAATCAAATGGAATAAATTTCTTTGAACCTGAGATCAGTCCGACCGTCATTAGTATTTCTTGTTGTTTGCTGCAGGTTAGACAACATCATAGCTAAATGGCGAAATTTGTTTCATTTTATATATTTCATAAGATATACCCTGCCGGTCTACTCCTCAAGATCCTTGGTGGTGGTGTGCGGCTCGCCTCTTGAAGCCCCCACCCCCTCTTTTTCAAACCAAAATGAAGCCCTATGCCTCACGAGAGGCAAATAGGATCAAGTAAAGTTCAAAACAAAATGGCACAAGTCTATAGCCACCCATTTTCAGATGAGAAGGCAAAACATACTCAGTTACATAGCAAAATTGTTCAGTTCTATGCACCATTTTCAGACCAAAACGGCCAAAAAAAACCCACACCCTTTGAGGCCGTACACATTTACATATCATTTTTTTAATGCTTTGAGCACTATTAGCTTTATGTTACCGCATCCTGCGTTGATAGATACTCTGTACAGTAATCCACTTCAGGTTTATATGACTCAGTATTTAGACTCCATGCGCGCTGACCTAACTCTTGAAAGCAACTACTTCCTTTAATTCTCCTATTTTTTGTAACTTGGGAAACCCAATTCCGCAAAGACTATCGTGGGAAAGTAATGATCTCCCCTCAAAATTACCATAGCCTTCCCCTCTATAGATAAATTCAAACAAATATACATTTTACTGTAGCTTCTCTAAAAATGTTTTTCAGCCACAAATTATAAAAAATAAGTATCAGAAGATTAAAAAATTTACAAATAAATCAGTTTGCAGAAATTATGAAAAAAATGGCGTAAAATGAAATGTTAAAAAGGTTTTAAAGCTAGTTTACAAGAATTATTAAAAATTGCGTAAAAATGGCATAAAATTATAGTTCTTTCATTAATAGGCCACTTCGAAAAATACCATAATACCCTTTAAATTGTAGGTTTGGGTGGTGCTTGATGTGAGCCTGATTTTTCCAATTTCTTTTGTTTTCAGCACGAACTGCACGTGCTATGCTTCAACTTCTTGGCAATTTGCATTCGGTGCACATTTGAAAACGAACACACAATGCTACGTCCTAGCGTTCCTACATGTTATCTGAATTCCATTGTGCCATTCTAACAAAGGGGACTTGAATAATTACACCCCGGTGAGGCTGAGCCTGCACATAAAAGATTATTATGGTATTTTTCGAAATGGTGTAAAAGTCAGAGATGCTTTCAAAGTTTTTGACAAGATCCTGGAAAAGGAGCATACGGCAAGGGATATAGCCTAGCCGGAGGTCATGCCCTCTCCCTATTATCCCTAATGTCTCTTACGGGAAGAGGGCATGATGCATTTCTTTGTCATATCACATGTAAAAAAGCCAGAATCTGGACTTTTTTCTGATTGGTCGTAAAACAAAAGAATCGATGAGCTGCATTATGATTGGTTACCTGGGTTAGAATTGTGACTTCCGGTCTGAAGCATGCATGTGCCCAAAACACCAGTTTATCATTGCGGCCGTCACGTTGAATGTTGAAAGTGAATTATCATCGGCTTCGAACTTGTCCCTTCGAGATTTTATTCACAAGTCCTTGAAAGGACAAGCAGAAAGAATGTATTAGACGAATTATTTGTTTGCGAGAAGACGCTCTCGCTCTGACCAGCCTGTAGAACTTAAACTAGCAGTAATCAAAGATTAATAAGTGCGTTCGAAGTTCAATGAATTTAGCTAAAATTGAGGAAAAAGATAGGAGCAAATTAGTCGAGACATTAATTGAGAAACACGAAGTACTGATTTAAACAGCAACATGAACAACAGTAATTTTAATAGTGAAACCAAAAAATGTAACAAAACATGTCTATCTACTTAGTTACAATGTAGTTCATATACTGATTGTGCGAGACTAATTTTGTAACAGTAACATGAATGATAGTAACTTGAATAGTTGCAAGGGAAAATGTAACAAAACATGTAAATTTGGCGCAATGGCCACCAAGTACATATACAATGACTCGGTTTGTTTGGTTTGTATTTTTGACCGCTATGGGTCAAAGCACAATGGCTTGGTTGATTTGCTTTGAAACAACTTTGGGTCAGAGTAATCGGTTGATTTGCTTTGTTGTTCGGCAAACTCAACTGAGGACATTAATTCAAAGCAGGAAAGCAGCGAAGGTCTTCAGTTTGTTTTGGGACGCCGACGTCAGGCTTTCCACATGCTCTTAGAGTACTAAAAACTTTCCTGGTAAGGCTTTGACAAGTTGAAGCGATGAACTTTTTAAGAAACATCGCATGAAGTTTGAGAAAAATGATTGTACTTACCTAATAATCCAAAGATATCCACGCTACGGACGCACGAGGTATTTTTCAGCTGAAAAGGTGGAGCCGCAATTTTTTTGGCCAGTTTTTGGGCTTAAAATTGGTGCGCGCGCATAATAATTATTCAAAATGGCGCAGATTTTGAACATCGCCCGTCCATCGAACCAAAAAATCTCGATTCTTCACGCCTGGCATGCACAGGTATCCCATCGACCACAGGATAGCCAAATCCCGTTGAAATTAGGATGGCGTTCTCCAACGTCGAACGCAATAATTCAAAAATGTTCAAAGAGTGTTTTCTTTTGCCTAAAATATTCTGTTTCTTATGAACTTGGAGTCTATCTGCTTGGCGAATTATTATGGAGCCGTTTTGTTGTAATGTCAGTTGCTTATCCATGCGAGCTTAAACAGTCTTCAGTTCGACGAAGAAATTCTCTGACAATTTCGTGAGCTTGCTGCTGTAGAATCAGGTAGAATGAATGTTAATGTTTTATATTATTCCGCCGATCTTGATCAAATTTGATGACATAATTCTTTTAGCTGTTCCACAGCTCTTTCCACAGTGCACCTTCGGTTAAAATGGTTTTGCAAAAGTAGCTGTGCTTGTCCAATGATTTCGTTAGCGACATCTCAACTTGCCACTTTTTACTGATCGGTAAACCAAACATTTTCACAAGCACCGAGAAATTATGCGAAGTCGGCAAGTCGCAAAGCCTGCCAAGCGCCAACTGTAAACAACAAGCGACGTGATATCCAGTTAAATCTGATTGGCTACATTTCGACAGTTGACAGATTTCTTAATTTGGGGGCAGCAGGCGGGTCGCGATCGTTAAATAAATGTATCACGCGTTTTTTTTTTTCTCCCCTCTTTTCTTCCCTCCCCGCTCTCCGCCGAGTTTCCCTCCGAAAAAAAAGAGCGCCTGATCGCAGGTTAGATATAGCCGGATCATGAACATGACGAAGCTGGCTTCTCCAGTTCTTTAATAACCGATTCCATATTTGGTCTCTCCCAAGGCTCTGTAGTTATACAGCGTCTCACAAGATTTTCAAACTTGGGGTTTCTCATCCGGGCTATTTGATTTTCACGCCGCTGGGGGTCTGGCTGTTGTCTGATGCACATTTCACATAGGAGAACACCAAAACTGTACACACCAACCTAATTAAAAAACCAATATTTAAGTGACAAGTCATGTAAATCCCATTTTAGTTTTAGCCAGTCAAGACACAAAAATAACAACACCCCATGAAGGAACTACCGCGTCAAGTGTATAAATGTAATTAAGTCAAAAGTGTAATAAGGTTTGGTCACACATAGGCACAAACGTGAATGACACCTGCCATTCAAAGTTGATGACGTGAATGATACCTGCGCTATCAGTCACCTGCGCTATCAGTCACCATCGCCAACTATAGTTTTGCTAAATTACACATTATATAACGAGTAGCTTGCCTGCTGTCGTGTTGTCTTTAGACAAGAAACTATGCTCTATACTGTCTGTCTTCACCCAGGTGTACAAATGGGTACCGGCGACATAATGCTGGGGGGGATAACGTAATTAACCTTGTGATGGACTAGCATACCACCCAGTTCCGGCCGTTTTGAGCCACTAGGCCCGAGAACACTTTATCTAACTTTGACTAAATGCATATTAATTTAAGCTGTGACACAAGTCAGACACTGCTATCCACTGGTAACGTCATCAGGCATATACAAATGAAATTTTGATTCGCTTTAATTTCTTTGTAATTTAAACTTAAAATTCAACTTAAGCAACACAAAATACAGCCATGATGTTATTGGCTGTAGAGACTCAAGTCAGTAATTGGTGCGTTTCGATCCGTGAATTGTTAGTGTAATTTCTGTCGTTGTATTGTTAGTCAAATTTGTCGGTGAGTTCAGTCTATTGTTGGTCTGTTCTGTTGACAAGTCGTTTGCAGGTCGCAGGCAGCTGTTGGCATCTGTTTCAGTGGTGTCTGTTCTAAGTTAGTAAACCAACTTTCTCGAGTAAGTCGTTTGTAGTAGTTCGTATTACAAATAACGCATTCGGCAGAGTCCCAGTCAACGACGGAAATTACACCAACAATACACGGATCGAAACTCACCAATCACTGACTTGAGTTTCTACAGCCAATAATATCATGGCTAAACTGACCAATGACAGCAATAACCAGACTTATATACCATCAATTGACTATTCACAATTCACATGACTCTGAAGATGACTTCCGCTCAGGTTGTCGAAACGTCAGTCGATGTCAACAACAACAGTTCTTTTCAGAACTACACTCACCCGGACAGGGCAGGGCAGGTCCCGGATGAAAATTACTTTGTGTAATTCTGGTTTCTTTCACCCTGTCTCAATAAAGTCTGTTGTTGTTTGACGATCACAAACGACAGACTACTGATACACCTGGGTTCAAACCATTTACAATGTTAGCGAGCATAATGTTTTGACATAATCACCACCCTTGAACTCAGGTGCTTCGAAAAAGCGTCATCTTCTTGTTGAAGGACGCATTGCTTATTCGAGGGCGGCGCTTATTTTAATTTTTCCTGTCATGTACCGGACTTATCCGGGACGGCACTTATTCGAGTAAATATGATAATGTGTGTCGAGACCTCTGAGACACTAACCTTGCAGCTAATTGGTTGATCCGGGTCTTCATTAAGGGACTCTGGTGCACAATAAATTGCAGCGCCTGCGTAGTTTACCTTGCTCTGACGAACAAAATTAGCAGTGCCATAATCCGCTACTTTGGCTCTCCATTGGTTACCCTGTCGCCACAGCAACACATTACCACTGCTGACGTCGTGATGAATAATAGGTTCGCGTTTCTGGTGCAGATAATTGAGCGCTTTAGCTACATCGACAGAAACAACACAAACTTCTGCTGAAGAGAGAGGTGGCTCGTCTTCATTATACAGCCTTGTTCTTAAACTGCAATCCAGGATCTCCGTTATTAGCAATGGCCTTTCGCCATCAGTAGTTGCTCCAATAAACTGCAACAGGCAAGGATGGCGGCATTTGGAAGCAATTTCTACTTCTCGCTCAAACAAACGCCGGTTGTAATCAGACAAAATCTTTTTGTGCATTTGTTTTACAGCAACATCACAACCATGAAATTTTCCCTGGAAAACTTTTCCCCACGCCCCTCGCCCGAGCTTTTGTTTTTTGTGAATTTCATGCCGATAAATAACCCAGTCACGTGTATTGCTGATTTGACCCGTTCTGTTGTGTTCAATCGCACGCTGCTGTGTTTCACTTAACTGTTCACTCATTGTTGTCATTTCTCGCCGGTTTGTTTCTAATTGACTCAGAAGTTCAGTAACTCGTTGTCGTTCCTCCGTTAGTAGTTCTCCTTGTCCTTGATATTCATTCATTTGCTCTCTCATTGTTGTCATTTCTTGCTCCTTTGTTTCTAACTGCCTTTGCAGTTCAGTAACGCGTTGTCGTTCCTCTGTTAGTAGTTCTTGATGTTCATTCATTTGCTCTCTTATCGTTGTCATTTCTTGTTCGTTTGTTTCTAATTGCACCTCAGTGACTAGTTGTTGTTCCTCTCTTAATACTACTTCATGTTCCACAAATTCACTCATTTCTCTCATTGCTGCCAACTCTTGCTCCTTTGTTTCTAACTTAGTTTGCAGTTCAGTAAGTCGTTGTCGTTCCTCCCTTAGTAGTTCTTGATGTTCATTCATTTGCTCTCTCATTGTTGCCATCTCTTGCTCCTTTGTTTGTAACTGACTTTGCAGTTCAGTAAGTCGTTGTCGTTCCTCCCTTAGTTGTTCTTGATATTCATTCATTTGTTCTCTCATTGCTGCCAACTCTTGCTCCTTTGTTTCTAACTGACTTTGCAGTTCAGTAACTCGTTGTCGTTCCTCCCTTAGTAGTTCTCCTTGTCCTTGATATTCATTCATTTGCTCTCTCATTGTTGCCATCTCTTGCTCCTTTGTTTCTAACTGACTTTGCAGTTCAGTAACTCGTTGTCGTTCCTCCCTTAGTAGTTCTCCTTGTTCTTGATATTCATTCATTTGCTCTCTCATTGTTGTCATTTCTTGCTTCTTTGTTGCTAACTGACTTTGCAGTTCAGTAACTCGTTGTCGTTCCTCCGTTAGTAGTTCTCCTTGACCTTGATATTCATTCAGTTGCTCTCTCATCGTTGTAATTTGTTGTTTGGTTGCTTCTAACTGAATTTGTAGTTCATTGACTTGTTTTTGTTTTTTTAATGCTTCATTCAGTTGTTCTCTTTGAAATGTATTCCTTTCTTCTCCCATAGTTTTCAATTCCTGTTCCTTTGTTCCTAACCGACTTTGCAGTTCAAAAACTCGTTGATCACCTTTTCTTTTAAAATCATTCATTTCCTTTCTCGTTGTTGTCAATTCTTGTTCCTTTGTTTCTAACTGTCTTTGCAGTTCAGCGGTTTGTTGTTGTTTCTGTCTAAATCGTGTTTGGAATTCACATAATTGCTCTCTCGTTGTTGACATTTTTTGCTTACTTGTTTCTAACTGACTTTTCACTACTTTAATTTCTTGTTGTTCTTCTCTAAACCTTACGTTTTCGCTTTGAATTGCTATAAATTCTTCTCTCATTGTTATTTTTTTCTTTATTGTAGTCAACTGACTTTTCAGTTTAGTAACTCGCTGTTGTTCTTCTCTTAATCGTTCTTCTTGTCTTTGAAATTTACTCAGTTGCTCTCTCATTATTGCCATTTTTTGTTCATTTGTTCTCAACTGACTTTGCAGTTTAGTAACTCGTTCTTGTTGCTCTCCTAATCGTTCTCTTTCGCCTTGAAATTCATTCAGTTGTTCTCTCATTGTTATCCTTCTCTGCTCATTCATCCTTAACAGACTTAACAGTTTAGTAACTCGTTGTTGTTCTTCTCTTAATTGTTCTCCTTGTTTTTGAAATTCACTCAATTGTTCTCTCATTGTTATCCTTTTTCGCTCGTTTACTCTCAACTGACTTTGCAGTTTAGTAACTCGTAGTTGTTCATCTTCTAATCGTTCTCTTTGGCCTTGGAATTTATTCAGATGTTGTCTCAATATTATCATTTTTTGCTCATTTGTTTCTAACTGACCTTGCAGTTCACTAACTCGTTGTTGTTCCTCTCTTAAAAGTGTATGTTGTCTTTGATATTCATTCATTCCCTCTCTCATTGTGGTCATTGCTTGTTCAGTTGTTTCTTCAAACTGACTCTGCAGTTCAGTAACTCGTTGTTTTTCTCTTAATCGTTCACTTTGTCTCTTATATTCGTTTAATTGTTTTCTCGTTGTTCTCATTTCGTGCTGATTTGTTTTCAATTGACTTTGCAGTTCAGCAACTCGTTGTTGTTCTTCTCTTAATCGTTCAACTTGTCTTTGGTTTTCGTCAGTCAATTCCTCTCTCATTGTTGTCAATTCGTGCTCATTTATTTTCAACTGACTTTGCAGTTTAGCCACTTGTTGTTGTTCTTCTCTTAATCGTTCACCTTGTCTTCGATTTTCGTCGGTCAATTTCTCTCTCATTGTTGTCAATTCTTGCTCATTTGTTTCCAACTGACTTTGCAGTTCGGCAACTCGTTGTTGTTCTTCTCTTAATCGTTCACCTCGTCT
This sequence comes from Dendrophyllia cribrosa, assembly GCA_024195265.1. Lineage (NCBI taxonomy): Eukaryota > Metazoa > Cnidaria > Anthozoa > Scleractinia > Dendrophylliidae > Dendrophyllia > Dendrophyllia cribrosa. The sequence goes on along the minus strand of JAJLRJ010000008.1, from coordinate 24,719,332 downwards.
TCGATTTTCGTCAGTCAATTCTTCACTCATAGTTGTCAATTCTTGCTGATTTGTTTCCAACTGACTTTGCAGTTCAGCAACTCGTTGTTTTTCTTCTTTTAATCGTTCACCTTGTCTTTGATTTTCGTCAGTCAATTCGTCTCTCACTTTTGTCAGTTCTTGCTCATTTGTTTCCAACTGACTTTGCAGATCAGCAACTCGTTGTTGTTCCGCCCTTAATGGTCCTTCTTGGCTATGAAATTCATTCAACTGTTTTCTCATTGTTGCCAATTCTTGCTCTTTTTTTTCTAACTGACTTTGTAGTTCAGTAACTCGTTGTTGTTCCTCTCTTAATTGTTCTTTTTCGCCTTAAATTTCTTTCAGTTGTTCTCTCGTTATTGTCATTTTTTGCTTATTTGTTTCTAACTGATTTTGCTGTTCAGTAACTCGTAATTTTTCCTGTCCTAGAAGTTCAACCAGTTGTTCTCCCAATGTCTTCATCATTTGGACATTTGTTTTCAACTGACTTTGCAGTTCCGTAACTCGCGGTTGTTTCTCTCTTTCACGTCTTTGAAATGTATTCCTTTCTTTTCTCATTGTTGCCAATTCTTGCTCTTTTGTTTCCAACTGACTTTGCAGTTCAGTGGCTCGTTGCTGTTCCTCTCTAAATCGTCTTTGAAATTCATACAATTGCTCTCCCATTGTTGACATTTTTTGTTTGTTTGTTTCTAACTGACGTTGCAATTCAGCAACTCTTCGTTTTTCCATTCTAAATAGTTCTCCTTGTCTTTGAAATTCATTAATTTCTTCTGTGTTTGTTGTCTTTTCTTGCTCATTTACTTGTAACTGTTTTTGCTCTTCAGTCATTCTCTATTGTTTTGCCATTAATCGTTCATCCTGTTTTTGAAATTCTTTCAGTTGTTCTCTTCGTGTGGTCATTTCTTGCTTGTTAGTTTTTAACTGACTTTGCAGTCCAGTAACTCGTTGTTGTTCCTGTCTTAATAGGTCAGCTTGTCTTTGAAATTCACTTAATTGTTCTCTCATTGGGTTAAATTCATTCTGTTTTGTTTCTAACCTGCATTTCAGTTCAGTGAATCTTTGTTGGTCCTCTCTTGATTGTTTACCTTGTATTTGATATTCATCCAGTTCTTCTCTCGTTGTTGTCATTTCGTTTTTGTTTCTTTCTAACCTACTTTCAGTTTGCACTTCATTGACACGTTGCTGTTCTTCTGTTAATACTTCTTTGAATTCTGTTGATTGAAGTTTTTCCTCATTAGTTTGCACGTTTTGGGTCAAATACTGTCCCATTGTTCTTAGTTTGTTGCTCGTTTGTTATTAACTTTGCAATGAAATCGCTGTCGCTGTTGTCGTTTTGCCTTCCAAAGGCCTCTTCTTGTGAGGTTGCCGTTTGTTTTTGTTTGCTTTTCTTGTATTAACCTGAAAAAGAAATATTTATACCAGTATACTGGGAAGAAAATATATTGTGCAATCGTGCATCTGTTGTTGTTTAAGTAAAACAGACAGCCAAAAGCTAGCCTGCACGCAGACGTCTCCTTATTTTCTTTGCTTCACGCGGGAAAAGGACGTCTGCGTAACGCCGTTTCGAATCGTGTTTACGTATCCTGCTGTTTATCTGGGTCAGGGGACCGTGCGCGTGCTCTGATTGGACACTTGACAGTAGACATTGTTACAAACAAATGAATGGGGTTAGTTTCTAGAGAAACTGTGGTGCTGCGTCGGTGGGGGGATGAAACACGAGAATTTAGTTTTATCGACTGAGTCGATAAGGTAAATTGACCACCGTAAAAAGATTCAAATAGCTGACGTTTCGAGCGCTAGCCCTTCGTCGGAGCGAATCAAGGAATTGTGGGTAGTGTGTGGTTTTATATAGTAAGCGGTGGAGCTACGCTATTGGTAGAAATTTGGTGACGTGAAAAACAAATGTAGATTAGTTGAATGAAAAGCGTTCGTTGATTCCGTGGGGTTTGAGAGTGCCGATTTGAAAGATGATTTTTTGTTCTAGGTTTTTACGGCTTTCTGTGTTACCCTGGTGTAGGGAAAGGCCGCAGATTGTCATGTGTTGTTTAGAATGGTTAGTAAGATTAAAATGGCGCGCGACTGGTTTGGATGCGTCTTTGTCATTTTTTTCAACGTCTCGGAGATGTTCACGAAAACGGTCGCCCAGTCTTCTCCCTGTTTCGCCAATGTATATCTTTTTGCAAAAAGTACATGTTATGCAGTAGATAACATTTACGGAGGTGCATGTAAAACGATCAGTGATTTTAATAGATCGTTTGGGTCCTGTTATTTTGTCCGCGTTGTGAATGAAAGGACAAGTGTTACATCGTGTGCGTGTGCATTTGAAAGTTCCCGGTACATCGTCAGATTTCAGTGCGCTCGTAACTAGAAAGTTGCCAATGTTTTTGTCACGTTTGAATGAAATTAGTGGGGGTTGTGAAAAAATTCTGCCAGTTTCGGGGTCGTTTTGGAGTAATTTGAAATTTTTTAAAATGATGCTTTTGACTGTGTTGTTGTGTGGGTGGAAAGTGAGGGTGAATGGAATTCTCTCGTTCTCTTCCTTCTGTGGCGTTTGTAGTGCTGATTGTCTGTCGATCTGTTGTGCACGTTGTTGGCCCGTATTAACAACAGAGTCAGGGTACCCACGTTTCTTGAAAAACTGGCACATTTCTTCTGATTTGTTGGAAAAATCAGAGTCATCACTACATAGGCGTCGAAGTCTGAGAAATTGAGAATACGGAATGGCGTTTTTAACGTGCGATGGATGTGAGGATGAATGTAACAGATAACTGTGGGAATCTGTAGGTTTGTAGTGCACACTTGTGGATAAACTGTTACCGTTGATTGAAATATTAATGTCAAGAAAAGCGACTGAGGTTTCGGAAATTTCCCAGGTATATTTTAGAGCGGGATGAAAAGTATTGACAGAAGTTATGAATTGATTAAGTTCCTCTTTACTAGAAGAGGTAGCGCCAATGCAATCATCGATGTAGCGGCCGTAGAGTTCGGGTTTGGTTCCGTGGTACTGATTAAAAAATTTGTCTTCGATGTGGCCTACAAAAAGGTTAGCGTAGCTTGGTCCCATTTTGGTGCCCATGGCGACTCCATTTACTTGTTTGTAGTAGTTTTGGGAAAATGAAAAACAGTTAAGTGTCAAAACTAATTCGGCTAAGCGGAGCAGTGTTTCTGAGCTTGGGTTTTGAATGGAGCGCTGGTCGAAAAAATATTTTAGTGCTTGCTACATTTGTTTTTCACGTCACCAAATTTCTACCAATAGCGTAGCTCCACCGCTTACTATATAAAACCACACACTACCCACAATTCCTTGATTCGCTCCGACGAAGGGCTAGCGCTCGAAACGTCAGCTATTTGAATCTTTTTACGGTGGTCAATTTACCTTATCGACTCAGTCGATAAAACTAAATTCTATTGTTACAAACAACTGCGCGCAGGTTACCAAAAGCGGGATCGAAAATCTCTGAAGATTCTGTGAACCGTTTAGGCACAACCGATGTGAAGTAAAAAATACCATGCAGAGAATCTTCCATCGACAAAACGCGGAGTAGTGAACTGTTCCTCGGCTAAGATTATGGCTTTTATCCGGGGTACGAAAACGAGTGGTAAAAAACCGACAGACTATACATCGGTCATCTCAATCGAATCGCCGATAAAACAGGAGTTTAAACGCCGTCGCATTTTTCAAGCTTATAGACGCATCAAGAGCCTGATTCTAAGACGGTTCGAGGCCGCTCGCACTTACTCCCTCCTTCCCTTGTCCGATGTCCTTTGTTTGAAGGCTTTTTCTTGACGTTATCTGACCGTTAAATATTTCCACTAATCGGGAGTGGTTGTTCGTCATCTTTTTCTTCATCAGGAATTTCAAGAGAATGGGACTAAACTTAGTTAGTGCCCAGTCTCTCCATAGTTAAATTGAGTCCATTCCCTTGTCACGTGACCATTTTTATTTGTAACCTTAAAATCGCTAAAACAACTTTTTTCGACGCGAGAAAAGGGGTGAGGCTAATTTGAGGGAAACGTAATGCTTGCTCCTGTCCCCCTCCCCCTCGCCCTAGAACATTAAAATAGGAAAAGAAAATGCACCCGGCGCTTACATTGGGTTTCACATAACCCTAAAGGACAGGCTGCGAAGTTTATTGAGAAATTCTGAACTACGCAACGAACTTCACTATTGCGTTGTCAATAACCAAATCAAATTGCGAACTTCGAAACATAGTTCGCAAGTGTTAAAAAATATTAGACCGCAAAACAGTCTCCAATCCTCGCGCGCGAGGCTCGCCGAGCGTCACGCTCAGTATTTACAGTCGCCACTGACATTTGTGTTTACTTTGTTTTGGGTGGATTCGGTATATAATTCATGGTGACAGAACCCCTTCCTCAAAGGTGCGGGATTTCAGAAAATTAATTCATTGGTCCCTTTAAATTATATTCACTTATTTGCATCTCATAGAATAAATATAGAATATATTGTTTCATGCATCGTATCTTTAAAGAACTAAAAAGCAATGAACTAATTTTCCGAAATCCCACACCGACCTCAGTCACCCCTTCGCTTCTACCAGTATATCAAATTATCAAAAGCCGAATATACGAGTACAGTCAACTCTCTCTTAACGGACACCACTATAAGACGGACACCTATAAGACGGACATCTGGTGTTGGTCCCTGCCGTTTTTCAGTCATTTAACTGTAACTAAACTCTCTATAAGACGGACACCTCTCTAAGACGGACAACGGAAACTTGAGAAATGCTTTGTTTAGTGAAAAATACTTCAAAACGGAAATGTAAGTACTGAATATGAACAAACGAGTCCACTTTTCTAATGTTATTTTTGTTCCAGTTTGTAGGTTTTGCTTAAGTAAACGACTTTAAACAGACTTAAAACAAACGTGTATTCATTGTGCATAGGTTCAGCTTTATTGTCTCAGAATTACTGGTGTCGCGTTACCTCGACTCTCTATAAGCCGGACACCTCTCTAAGACGGACAGCTGGGGCCGGTCCCGACGGTGTCCGTCTTAGAGAGAGTTGACTGTATGTTGATGCTACCAATACCCTAGGTCTTGGTGGAAGCAGCTATGTAGGCTGCTAGCTGTACCCTTTTAGTCAGTCGAGAGGGCGAGCTAATCCGAACGAAATAAAACAAACTAGGCGACTGCTGGAGCGAGCGAACGAGCCGAGTAGAAACTGGGGAGCAGTCTAAGATCGTCTAGCTCAGTGATCATGATGTATTAGTTATTATATAAAGCCTAATTTGTGGTATTGTCAAGCGAAACACAGCTACTACAAGTGTAGAAATAAATCGAATCAAACCAGCCAGAAACTCATGCACGGATATTGTCGCCAGTATACAGTAAGTTGTGAAGCGTTCGTGTATGTCGCTAGCCTACATGGCCTATGTGTCAATAAAAAGCGAAATACTTCCGGCAACAACCGATGCAAACAATTAAATAGTTGATAATAACTGCTTCCACTAAATACTGTTGATTATTAGCTTTGACGATTGCTTGAGTAGATAGGTCAGGTTTACTGTATTACATGCTTTACCAGATGTTTTTAGCCTGCACGAAAACTTGATTAAACAAAAATTAAAGTGATCTATGATCAAGACCACGAGGGCGCATTAATCGCCCTAAATAGTTAGTGTTCTTTCTGGTATAAATAGAAATTCGTTTCCGAGGATACAATGAAAAGTCTAAATCAGCTTACCTTCTTTTTCCTGCGACGAGGCTCGCAAGCGAATCGATTTCAGGAGTCCTCTGTGAATTTTTTTTTTTTAAACCAGCGGTTTGTCTTCTCCGACCGAATTAAGAGTTATTCTGCGTTTAGCTTCTCTCGCTCAAATTACTCATTCCAAACCATAACTCTTGCCACATCGAAGCTCCGAAAACGTCTAACTGAATTTTATATCGCTTGGCCTCCTTCAGAAGTAGAAACTATTTCAGAGTACCCCGTAGTGATTGCCTGGCCCTGATAACTGCACAAGAAAGAAACGAATGAAGCGCAGCAATGAAAGCCGGAAGTCACTTTCAGTTTCACTCCTTGACCATTGAGTCGGGATTACATTTTACAGATATCCAATGTCATTTCGACTCGAATTCGGTAACGCTATCTCAGTGAAAGGCTCGGGATATGCAGAAAGCCTTCGCCTGCAAAGCAGGCGCCTATATGTTTAAAAGGCAAAATTTTGAGGACGCGCGCGCGAGAGGAACACGCGTAGGGGAAAGGTGGCCACCTTTCGCTTTTAGGGCCGATTTACACGGTACAACTTTGTTGCATGCGACACGCTTACGACATGCTTACGACATGACTTGAGTTGATTTAAACGGAGTAATTCGTGTTGTAAGCATCTCGTAAGCATGTTTTAAACGTGTCGCATGCGACAAAGTTGTGCCGTGTAAATCGGCCCTACGCGTTTCCCTTGCACGCGCATCCTCGAAATTTTGCCCTATAGAGAACCAGTTTTATGTGCGTGGTTTAAATTATTTTTTCCCCTAAGAGGCACCTGAAAAGTTGTTCCTGTCAGAATATTTATTTGGATTAACACACTAAAAGCTAAAAGGATACTTCAAATTTTATGTCCATTTTCAGACCAAAAGGGGCTCAAAAACCATCCCATATCCTTTGAAGCCGTACGTATCCACATTCCATATCTAAAGAAGATTCCCCCTAGGATATTCCACTGTAAGACCTGCTTATCGCATGATGGAATGTTTTTAATTAAACGCTCTCAGAAAGATATAATGCAACATCCTGCGTTGATAGATACTTTGTACAGTGACTGCAGTTTCATATAACTCAATATTTAGACTTTCTGTGTGCTGACCTACGGATTTTCTGAATTACGAAATTTTTCAATATTGCGAATTTCAACTCCTTTTATATATTATCATATGACCCGTACGGCCCTGCGAGCCTTTCCTTTGCAAAACCATTGATGAAAGTCCCGTATGAGGGCCGTACGCATTTGCGCAAGCGGGGCCTGAAAAAGCCGTACGGCCCTACTACAAAAGCGTCCGGTCTCGCGCGTTAAAATTTCAAGCAATTTTTTCCCCAAATTGGTCATATGATAAAATACTTATTGACTAAGTTAGGTCGGGCCGGATGGGAAATATTTGGCTCTCGGTTATGGCGCACACCTCGAGCCAAATATGTTCCCATCCGTAATAAGTACATATTATTACATCGAATATCACCTTGTAAATTTTAGTAACATCTTATACCTGAAAAAGGCTGGTCTGGCCAGCTGAAATATTGTACTAAACAAAATATACGCAATTTTCAGCTTTGCTTTAAAGTATACTTTTATATCGTCATTTCAGTTGTTTGGCTGAAGCAGATTCTCGCCGATCTAGAGTACAAGCAGCAGGATTCTCGTAAACTGTTTCTTGCTATATATCCAGTTCTTTATATATATGTACCTCTCCTCCCGCCCAACACACGCTCTCAACGTCTATGAAAAAGCAAGGTCCTAAGTGCAATTGCATGAAACAGTCGTAAGATAAGTGGAGGTTTATGCATCCGATCCCTCCATGCCATAAGATTTTCATCTGGCGTGCTCTCTTAGCGTATATTACACTTGTTTGTTAATACTCAATACTTGCTTTGATAAAATCTCCACTTATCGTACGGTTGTTTTATGCAACCAGTCCCTGGAGTGGAGCCGATGGAGCATATATACGGCACAGGGCGGGAGTAAAACGTAAAAGACGAGAACCGGACTGGAAATCAGCTTATTTAGGGCTCGAGCGTTCTCTTGATGCAACAATGAAACATTTCCATCCTAGCTTGAAAAGAGTTGGAATGTTATTATTTTTGTTAACATGTCACACTTTACTAGCTACAGGGCTACTCCATGCCGTAAGACCTTCTTGTCACTGCACTACTCCCATGCAGGCCTTGCTCGGGTCACTCCAGTTGCATGCCGATGAAATCGGGCCGCTGCAGTTTCTTGAACTTCGAGCCGTTCCAGTTCTTTAATAACTGATTCCATATTTGGCCTGTCCCAAGGCTCTTCCGCTACACAGCGTCTCACGAGATTTTGAAACCTTTCGGGATCTCCATCAGGGCTATTTGTCTTTGACGCTCTTCAGGGTTTGGTTGTTGTCTGATGCACATTTCACAAAGGAGAACACCAAAACTGTACACATCAACCTAAGTTAGAAAACCAATACCTAATGAGCATTTATTTTGTGTGGGAGTTCCACACTCCGGCACTGACTGAATTTCCGAAATTTTAGGTAAATCGGAAACAACTTGTTATAAATAGCATGGATCCTTTTCTTTGTGGACACTAAGAAAAGGATCTTCCCGCCGTTGTTGTTGAGGCGTGTACAACTTCGGCTCCTGTATCCGGGCATCGACGTTGAAGTGCCTGAGCGGCATCTTAAGTCCGAGCGGACTTTTGGGTTTTACCTTGACGCCTTGAGTGATGTCGTCGCAGTAACGATATCATGACGAATATAGTTCTTTATTAATTAAACTTTATTGAAATATATAGAGGTTATTCAGCGTGAAGTTGTGAAATACGGCTAGGTATTTTTACGAGCCAGTTTTTGTCGTATTTATTTTTTAGTGAAGAGTAAAGATATGAATATCTTGGAATAGCTACCATGTTTGCCTTTGTTTAATGTCAAACAAGCTAAAAAGGTGTTGAACAACAATCGAAACATCTTTGGATCTTCCTCGGAAATCTTCGGACATCTTCGGCAGTCGTCGGATATTTTCGGGATCTGATCGGAAACGTTCGTAGAACCTTCGAATAGTATAACTTTGAATATTGCTTAAAACATCCTATATCTAGAATCGTTTATATAATAAACAAAATAATATATATGGGCGCTTGGAGATATGACATTTCTCTTCTCAAGTTCAATTCCATGTATTATCCCATATCCCCCTAACAGAGATGCCAACCTCTGGAGATTAAAAATAGGGAGTTTTTTTCTGGACTTCCTAGACTGTTCACAGTCCCCTAATTTTCCGTGTGATCAGTCGAGATTGATCGCAAGTTCGAGTCCGCCGCCATTTTTGTTTTTCATGGCGAGTGAAAGCTGGGGAGAGTGCAAAAATCCCGCGGGGACGGGCGCTGGGGGTTGGAGCGTGGGGGGTGGAGGAGCGGAAAAAAGGGATTTTCTTCCTCCCTCCCCCGCCCCCCGCCCACTGAGTAGTTTTTGCACTTTCCCCAGTTTTTATCGCGCCGTGACATTCAAGATAGTTGCTAAATGAAGGATCGAACTCGAAATAGGGGACTGTAAACAGTCTATTGACTTCCGGTTTTCAGGAATGACGTAAACAGTAACGCCTCCAAAACAACGTCATGGAAGCGTCACACCATCACGTCGCCAAGCTTATTGTCAGTTTATTCCCCGTTTTACTGCCGATTCTTTACAATGCCTGTGTCGGAGCAGTCATTGCTGCCTATGGTGAGTAATTTCAAGACTTTTTAAAGAAAGAACAATAGAAACACACGGGAAAGCGGCGTCGTTACTGCAGCCCATCGGATTGAAATAAAATTAGGACTTCGGGACTGCTTCTGTGGATTATGGACTGTGGAATGCATGTCATATTAATGTCGATTTTTTATGACTTCATTGCTTTTAAAAGTAGTCACGGTTTGGGAAGTAATAGACGAGTGTGGATTTGATCGGAAATCAATACATTAAATATTTAAAGCGAGTACAGAAAAATTGGTAGCTTCAATCGACCCGTCTTAGCGTCTCACGCGCATGGGTATAGGCTACTTGTAGCCTCTTGTTGTAGTTAAATTGCTTTAATTTTTATCATCCACGTTTTCAAAAATTCAGCTATATATATATGGTCTTTCCAAACTACAACTATGTAGAGACACGAGAACGCTGATGTACTCACCTTGCAGCTAATTGATCGGCGGGGGTCTTCATTAAGGGACTCAGGTGCACAGTAGATCGCAGCTCCTGCGTAGTTTATATTGCTCTGACGTACAAAATTAGCAGTGCCATAATCCCCCACTTTAGCTCTCCATTGGTTACTCTGTCGCCATAGCAACACATTAGCACTGCTGACGTCGTGGTGGATGATAGGGTCCGGCCGTTTCTGGTGCAGATAATTAAGCGCTTTGGTTACATCTAGAGAAATAACAGTTATTTCTCGTTGGGACAGATGGTTTCCATTGTAAAGTCCTTCCCTCAGACTGCGTTCCATGATTTCTGTTACTAAAACAGGCCTTTCATCTATCGTTGCTCCAATAAATTGCAACAAGCAAGGATGGCGGCATCTTGAAGCCATGTCCACTTCTCGTTCAAACAAATGCCTGTTACGATCAGACATAATGTTTGCGTGCATTTCCTTTACGGCGACATCACAGCCATGAAATTTCCCACGGTAAACAATTCCCCACGCTCCTTCTCCGAGCTGCTGGTTTCTCGTGAATTGAATTTCATTACGATTAATGACCCAATCTCTTAATCGAGCTCTCATGGTTCTCATTTCTCGTTCGTTTGATGTCAACATCTGTCCTAACTGTTCCCTTGTTTTTCTTTCTTCCTCGTTATGTTGGTCAGCAACGCGAATTCCTCTCGAGCAAGTGGTCAAATTCTGTCCCATGTTCTACTCGTTTGACTTTAGACGTCCTTTGAGTCTATACATATGTCGTTTGCTCGCAAATGACCTTAAAAATACATGAGAAAGACAGAAAGAAAGGAAAATTAATTTAAAATCTACACGAAACTTAGGGGTCACCGAGCTCGTATTAAATGTTATAAGCACTTAACGCTAAAATTAAGGGTGTTTTAACAGGTTATACTATTGCCATGGTGACCTGTTACGTCATAACAATAACAAAACTTGTTCAACTATGACTGGGTATTTGTTTAATATCATTATTGAAGCATCATCTGATAAAGAATTGTAGTGTTGATCCATCAAAGTATAACTGAGTGATGGAAAATGCTGGTTATAACTATTGAGAGCCACCTTAGTGAGACATTTTTTTGTATAATTTATATTTTTTCTGACAATAATCAGTTATCATCATGCTTGCATCTGGGACAGATGTGATAAATTAGTCAATGTCGAAAGGTAGTATGTTATGGAACAGTCTATTATAAAGAAAAAGGGACTGAGGTTTATGGACGAATTAAAATATATTAGTATGAATAACGAAATGCAAATCAAATGTTATTTATCACAGTGTGGTAAAACTAGAACCAAAGTTATTGCTGGGCCCGGTTGTTCGAAAGCCGGTTAAATCCTAACCTCGGGTTAAATCGCTCTAATCTGAGGTTAACTTTTAACCGCAGGTTAATTCTGTTGTTCAAAGACAGGTTAAGGCTAACCTCGTGTTTAACAGCGGGTTAAATTTAACCCTCCTAGCTAGGTGGGTTAAAAAACTAACCTCGGGTTAAATCTGACAAATATTCTATGATTTACGGCAGCGAAACGTTTTTGAAAAACAACAATAAATTCATGGAAGATGAAAAACGTCCTCACTATAGCTGGGTGACAACCTTTTTTTTCTTTGTACGACAGGTTGTGAAAGAGCGTTATAATTGCGAAATCGGCTCCAACGAACGCTGAACTCGTCACTAATCAAAAACAATGTGGTGGAAAAATGACAAGCGAGCGGTGCAGTCAACAAATTGAAACTCCGACAGTTTTCCCTGGCATAGTTTCTACCTTTTACGCGATAAATAGAGTTCTTAAAAATCCATGAAGAGCTTTTTTTACTTTTCAAACAATAGAGCAACGGTAGCAATTATTTTGACCTCTTCGGATCAGCAGAAAGTTTGCCGTTACTTCAGTATTTGGGCTCCCTCTGTCTCCCCTAAAATTACAACCAAACTTCTAGAAGCCTTCTAAACCGGCATAAAAATCTAAGAAAAGGCCGGCAAGCTGTTCAGTATTCAGTATGAAGTTTTGTGTTTTATCGGAAAATATTTCTTCAGAGGCCATTTATTTTGCGAAATTACTCCCTGAGAAGCGGGAAAATAACAACTCGAAATGGCGCCGGCCGCTCCGAAACTATTATTTTTTCGCCCTATGTACCAGCGTGCGAAACTGAAAGTAATTTTATTGTAAACACATTTTCGCAAAAAAAATTTATATTGGCTTTATTCTCTATTTTACGCCACTGCACTGATCCCATCGTGTCAGCACTGTAATATTAAACCACAAAAGAACTGTCCTTTTATTCCAATTTTCTATGAAATAACGAAGTAAAAATATACTTCAGTAAAAAAGCATGTTTTATTAATCCGCCTTTCCTTGAAATGATACAAGTCTACATGTACCTCATTTTTCCAAAGTTTTCGGATAATGTCCGATAAGTCAAATAAACAGACAAGCGGCTTCTTGAAATGATAAACTCAAGATCAAACTAATTCCAGTAATTTTCCACTTACTTTTTTATTTTTGACTCCAATTAAATAACCTTCAAGATGTCAGTCTGGAGTCAGTTTTCACGCAGATGACCTCCACAACACTAGTTAATATTTTCAAGTTGTTTGAAAATAGAAAGATGCACAAAAAGTTCAGCTTCTTGTAGCCGTGAGAATACAAATCCGTGAATGTGAGCCATTTTTCCTTCTTGCCTGTGATGCTTGACCTTGAAATCCTCGAAAAATTCTTCTCAGAAGAGCTACTATTCGGCTACAGATAGAGTTAACTTTAAATTCTACAATATTTCACTATTTTATACTCAAAACATTTTGAATGGATCGGGCGAAGCGGCTTCAAACTTTTTCAAAACAACTTCCAAAGAGTATTATGGGATACTAACCGTGGGTTAGTCGCGGTTAACCCGAGGTTAACTAACCGGTCCTCTAACCGGGCTTTGAACAACGCAATTTCAACCACGGGTTAACAAACCCGCGGTTAAGAAATTTAACCTCCGGTTAGGCCTAACCGGAGGTTAGTTTAACCCTGCTTTCGAACAACCGGGCCCTGGCCAATGACAACAGAAGCAGACAATCCAATGAACCAATCAGAACACGAATGAAATATTTCTAGCGGGTGCCAAGCGCGGCAAAACGTATGCGAGTCAGTCGCAATGGAGTACTCAAGTGACGTCACAAAAACTAAATTTGTGAAACTTTGAGATTCTGGTATGATGCGTTAGGAGCCACACAAGTCCTAATTCACCGATGTACTGCTAGTAAATCAGCATAGTAAAACATAGTTGCAAAAGTAAAAGTCTTGTTACTCAGCTTGTGGTCTGATTGGCTTAAAATATCAGGATACGTGAGTTTATTGCCGGTAAGGTCAATTTCACTGAGTACAGATTTTCGATTTCAAGTGTTTGTTATTTTCTGCCCAGAGGTCCGTTTCGAAAGTATATTTTCAAATCCAAATCTATAGAATCATAGAATGGTGACCAGTGTAGATTTTAGCCTTCAATCCAGTCCGACTAACGACTTGTCAACTTAGAACTTTATTGCTTGGCTCTCAAAACTAACAAAATTTGAATCTTTAATGAAAACATTGCGCACGATAAGTTATCGCGACTTTTTAGCCTCAGGAAAAAGCTAGCCGCGGCCTTATGTTTCGGAAGACTGCCTCATGAGGACGGAAGGTTGGCGAAAGAAGTATTCCAATATGCCTTTGAAACCTTCCAGTAACAAAAACGTCATACAATTTATAAGTTCGATTATGAAGGATATTTGAGAAGAGTGTGCAGGAATGTCATTCAGGCATCTAGTTCAGGAGATACAATGAAGTTCTACCCAAATAAATGTCAAGCACCTAGAGCAATGTTTGTGGTTTTGTTTTAGTTGCTAAGCGACAATGAAGATATACTTCCGGGTTCCTCTCTGGTCTACGGGATACAACTAACTCAAAACGCTTTCAAAAATAATTAATGCAGATAATACACATACTTTGTTTGTTGACTTTATCAGTTCCTTGAGCGAAGATCGATGGGTGTCTTTTGGTTAGATTTTTGAAGCACAAACTCAATCAAAGTGTAACTCAGTGATGTATAACAAGACGATTCACTTTCTAAACATGAAAGCCGTCGTGTCTGGGCAAGTCTGCCGCTTTATTTGATGAACTAAAAATGTTGTCTGGTTCCCTATAGTACGAATTTCACCCGAAAGCTTTTTGCATAAACATGGCCGAGCGACCTACCTAATTAGCAATGTGAATGTGAACATAACAATTCCATTATTAATGAACTCACCTTCGTTTCGCCGTCAGTCCCGTTCTTCTAAGCGTATATGGTAAAGAATTCAAAATTCAAAAATGGTCTTCTTCAAGCAACGTTTGTTGCAGGCTTAATGTGATCACTGAACTAATTCATCCGCATTCGGACTTGCATTGTTTGTTTGTCTTCAGTGACATTTCAGGCTGCTTAGCTCCTATATTTGATCCACGCGAAGCAATGATGCAATGAATGGAGATGGAGATGAAGGTCACAATTCTAAAGCTTCTTAGAGAAGTGTTTCAGTTGAAGAAAGTAACGATCATAGCGTAAGCTGAGCATTCAACAAATCAATTTTTTATGCGACTGTCCTCTTGCCGGTCATAAATTGAATTGCGTCATAACACTGTCTTGTGTCCACGAGCCGAACAGACAATAAAAAAATAGCCAATAAGCTCGCGAGGAAATTGACAGTTGATAAAAAAAAATGCTCGCCGATTCCACGAATTCTATGAACCTTGTGACCCGTTTGGCGCCAGTGTTTATGTTTTCAGTTGTTTTTTCTTTTCAGCATGAAACAAGCACGCTTAGCCTCTCAAAGCAAACAAAGCTGAGCACTTTCGTTGGCCTTAAGATTATTTTCATTATTCCCTACAGATCGATGTCTACAACTATTCCTACTCCCAACAACACTTCTACCTGATCTTATTACTTGCTATTTAAGAAAATGACAAACACGATATTTTCTTTGTTTGTAAACTAACAACTTTCAATTTTTGATAGTTTTTTCGATCCAAACCAAACATACTCGTTTTGCAGAATCTAAGCAATGACAATAAATATAAGATATATAGAGCAGTTTTCAATTGAGTGTCGAAAGTAATTACACAATTGCTTTGGTTTTGCATTGCTACGCTTTGTGATTGGCTAAAAAAACTCGCGCCACTTTCTCGACCAATCAGAAGTAAAACCAAAACCAATCGTGACTTGCTCGCACGCGTTTTCCCGCCCTTGGCGCCGCCGACATGTAATTGCTTCGAGCTCTGATTGGTTCATTGGATTGTTTATGACTGCTGTGATTGGTCAGAGTAATTACTTTGGTTTTGGTTTTACCACACTCAATTGAAAACTGCTCTATTTCTATTAAAGCAGTTTTCAATTGACTGTGGTAAAACCAAAACAGCAAAGTAATTACTCTGACCAATCACAGCAGTCGTAAACAATCCAATGAACCAATCAGAGCTCGAAGCAATTACATGTCGACGGCGCCAAGCGCGGGAAAACGCGTGCGAGCAAGTCACGATTGGTTTTGGTTTTACTTCTGATTGATCGAGAAAATGGCGCGAGATTTTTTAGCCAATCACAAAGCGTAGCAATGAAAAACCAAAGCAATTGTGTAATTACTTTTCACACTCAATTGAAAACTGCTCTGATTCTATTTAACTGTTCTTCACTTGAATGTAATACTATTTTGGCAGCCTTGCAGACGGTTTCTACGCCCTGGCCGCCATCTTGAAAGCGGAGAAACCCCTGGGGCCGAGGTTTACTTGTTTTCTCAGGTATATTCCCCCGACAGCATTCCGCAGTAAATCGATATCATTTTTCTTGCCTTATGCATGTTTACGTCTCGTTAAATTTCTTCTCCTCGCTTTCGAAGTGTAAACCTGTGACAATCTCATCATTGTATTCTCAAAGGAGCAAAGTTGAAAAGAATACCCATGCCACTAAAAGCAACGTGAACTTGTCAAAGGATTGCTAGGAATTTCGTACAAACGAGGCTTGGTGGTCAATTCTGAACTGGTGGTGACATCATGCAAGGGTCAAAAAGTGCAAGAATTTTGCGGAAAACTCTTGATGCGCCATTGTTACGACATTCTCTGGGAAATTTCCCTTGTACACAGACGGTTCACAAACGGTGTTTTTTGTTTACAAGGGAAAATTCCCACAGGAAGTCATGACAATTGCGAAAGGCATTGACTGCGCAATCTCAAAGTACTTTATTCTAAAGGAATGTTTCAGTCGGACTCCAGCCAGAACGTTTAAATTTTTAGCTTTGTACACCAGTAACAGAATAACAATTGCAGTGCAGGAGCATCCTGAAAGTTAACTTGTGCGATCATGTCGTCATTATAATAATCGAAGATCGTTTTAAAATTAATGAAAGTTGTCGAATGTCGTTGTGAATCGGCAAAAATAATCAACTAACATAATTTTCGCCTTCCGAAGAGAATATCACTTCGATTCAGCTGTCACTTCACCTTGACGCCTTTGAAGAGCGACACCGCAGAGAAAAGGTGAGGGTATCAGTAACTGAATTTGATTTTGGTTGATGATAGTTTCCACCAGATGAGTTCCTGGAGATTACATAGCATTACATCGTCATTGTTCCGAAAGGTTTCCACGCGAAAGCAAAAAGTTTCCAATTCCGGCGGTTCGTAAATGTGTGAACTGTGAACAGCACCCGCAACAGCTTCACCAAAATTTCGTTAATTGTATTCGCAAACCGAACCCTATATTAGAGTATAGCGTGAATGTTTTTCCTTATCACTGTGTTATACCGGATAGATTTTATGGCCGGAACCATACTTTAGACTTTGTATAGTCTGAAAAGCTAACTATCGACAAAATCGGTTTTACACAACAGACAGCCCCCGGAGATTACATATCATATCGTCACTGTTCAGCATTGCGTAGATGTGTCATGTTTTACACAATAGACAACCATATCCTCATTCGCTTGGACTTAATATCGAAGGAATCAACTTTTTCAATAATTTCTTCTAGTGTACCGTTTTTGTTTTCAGTTGCTTTTATGACCTTTTATCGTAAAAGAGGAAACGGAAGTCTTTCGCTTTCAATCTCTTCAATCTTGACAATGAGAAGCGAAGCTGTACACCGCAGCTCATGGATCTGTCCAAATTTTTTTTTTTTTGTAGTACTGAGCGGTAGACCGCAGTAGTGAAATTTTATTGTATGGATAAAACACTAAATATACTAAACAAGTTAACTACAAGCAGACCGTCCATCCATTTGTTCGGGCAAATTATGTTTGCTATTGACTGATTAAATATTCAAAAGTCAGACTGTGGAAAGCACTGGAGGACGGCACTTAATTAATACATGCTTTGTTCATTTGTACCGTTATAATAAAAGCTCGTGATTGACAATATGAGTTTATGTACAATGGGCTTTGATCCAGGGTTTCAAAGCCATCAGTTATGTTGTCAAGTACAAGGTAGTGAGAACCAGTAGTTCGCGTTCGAAATGTTGTACAGTCAAACTTGTATTAAGCGGAAATCCGATATAAAGTGGATACCCTTTAGCCAATTCAAAGTCGCCAAAGTCCCAAATTTTGTTCCTATTTAAACTGAAAGAATAGCTGTAGCCTGAGGGGGAGGGGAGGGGGGGGGTGTATGTGGCAAAAAGTGTCCGCGCTGACTTTCAACATTCATAACGTTTTTAATATTAAAGCAAACGCCACCAACTTTCATGAATTTTCTTAAAGTTTATCTGGCAACAACTTAGTATGACATTTCCTTGTTCACGTGACTTGATGTTTCCATGGCAACGAGATTTTGACAGCCATGGTTTTTTTAACTGTTTTACTTTTTTATGGAAACATTGAAGTTTGTCGTCGTAAATTATTTTACGCCATGTTAGCGTTTCTTCATTCGTTTTGATTTCTTCTTAGTCAATTTGGACGGTGTTCTGAGGTTTTAGAGAAATCCCGATATCTAGATGGTGGCTGTGCAGAACTAATGATATCATGACGTCATGTGACGTCATCGTCCCACTTTGCGGAACGTAAAGAAAACAGTTTAAAACTGTGGAAGTTCCGAATTGTGGCACAATTTGCCATCCCCCCTTCCAGGCTCGGGAACTCAAAAAAATCAAAGGCTCCTAAGAGCCAACCCGTGAATAAGAAATGCTAACGCGTAACGCAATATTGCGGTAAGCTTATGGGCCTTTATCACGCCCCGCCATTTTGTATAAAAACAAAAGCTTTACCCCCCAAGCCTCGCAGTGAAAAAGTTGAGAACGAGGTTAAGCAGGGGAAAACAAAGCATTTTATTCTCCTGGGAATCAACATGGCCGCCGTGTGATAAAGGCCCATTGCCACACTGACACGGTTCAATATTTTTTAAAAAATTAAACGTAAGTATTTTTTGTCTTATTGGCTTATTTGTCTTATTGTCTTTGGCTTATTGTCACACTGACACGGTTCAATATATATTTTTTAAATTAAACGTAAGGATTTTTGACAAACGCAAAAAGAAAAATACGGTACATCACTTTCGTAATGTTCAGTCTGAAGAAGAAAGAAAAAAAAGGACGGCAGGAGCGAGACTCAAACCTGGGACCTTTCGGCTAACAGTCCGCGCTTTACACCATTCGGCCACCATGATCACTGGCTTGGAACGGGATAAATTTAATTACTTCAAGGTAGATATGTATCAAAACACGTGTCTCGGTTGAAAAATCCTTTTAGATCGATTTTATCGTTGCATTAAAGACTCCAAATGCGAAACATCTTTAAGCTTATTGTTATTTATATTCGTTTACAACAATAGACCAATTCCGATATATTAAAATTCATACTTGGCAACGAGGCTTAGGGGAATAAAACAAAAGAAATGAATTATTCATACCTGAACCTCGATGTGATTTCTTTTGTTTTATTCCCCTAAGCCTCGGAGCCAAGTATGAATTTTAATATATCGGAATTGGTCTATTTAGTTATTGTTATCGCTGGATTCACGTTATTCTTGTTACAAAACGCATTCGTAACAAACATTACGTCACAAAGTTTACAGCTGATGGAAGGAGTGAGCGAGTGAGTGACTCATTTGCATATCTGTCTCCGTTACCGATAGCCCGTTCATTACGCATGCGCGTATTCACGGGTTAAAAACCAGGATAGGGGGATTAATAACCCTTTCACGCCCACAGTCGATTTTGGAGACATGTAGTGTAGTTCCAACGTGGACAAAATCCTGTAGTGTGGCCATTCAAATGAAACCTCTTCAGCAGTGCTTTTGCATAGTACCGTTTGTTTTTCAATATTTTACAAAATGAAATTTGGGATTTTTCTTGATTTTGAGTTTTGGCACTCTTGGGGGCTTAAAGGGTTAAACGGACCTTAACACATCGACAGCTGAACAGAGGCGGACACCTGATCGAAAAACCAGAAATAATACGTGTTAAGCCCGGCGTGCCCGGTTGCTCCTCGTTGTTCACCATATCACCTTGCGGTCACCTTGCGTTAGCTTGAAGGTTTGATCCGTCAACGATGATGAATTGAAATAGCTGTATGTTATTAGCCTTTTGCTACTTTTAAAGGGTCTCGTTTTAATTACACTTTGTAATAAAGTTACCCGGTTTAAATAAAGATTTTTTCCTGTATTTAGTACAATTCAAAATACAATGGAACAGCAAAGACAAGAAGAACGATTATTAACTGAGGAGAAAACAAATGGGCAAGAAGAAATCACGACAATGAGAGAACACTTGATGGATTTGCACAGACAGGTAGAAGAAAAAAACACAGCTATAACAACTTTACAGCGGCAAACTACTGAATTAGAAGAAACTTTGGGTACAAGTAAGCAAGAAATCAAGACCATGAGAGGGCAACTAAATAACTTGCACGAACAATTACAAGAAAAGGATAGAACCATAAAAGACCTTGCTGAATTGCAAGGAATGGTTAGTACAACTGATGAGGAAGAAATCAACTCGATGACAGAACAATTGACTGACTTATGCATACAATTACAAGGAAAGGACACAATACAAGAGCTCACGGCTGAATTTCAAGGAACGATGGATTCAAATGAAGAAGAAAATAAACGAGTTACTGAGCTGAAAAGTCAGCTGAGAGCAAACAAGCAAGAAATAGAAGAAAAAAACACAGCTATAACAACCTTACAGCGGCAAGTTACAGAATTGAAAGAAACTTTGGGTACAAGTGAACAAGAAATCATAACCATGAGAGGGCAACTAACTGACTTGCACGAACAATTACAAGAAAAGGATAGAACCATAAAAGAGCTGACTGAATTGCAAGGAATGGTTAGTACAACTGATGAGGAAGAAATCAACTCGCTGACAGAACAACTGACTGACTTGCGCATACAATTACAAGGAAGGGACACAACAATACAAGAGCTCACGGCAAATGAAGAAGAAAATAAACGAGTTACTG
Source organism: Dendrophyllia cribrosa (assembly GCA_024195265.1). Classification (NCBI taxonomy): domain Eukaryota; kingdom Metazoa; phylum Cnidaria; class Anthozoa; order Scleractinia; family Dendrophylliidae; genus Dendrophyllia; species Dendrophyllia cribrosa. The sequence goes on along the minus strand of JAJLRJ010000008.1, from coordinate 24,698,996 downwards.
AGCTGAAAAGTCAGCTGACAGCAAACAAGCAAGAAATGGTCAGATTGGAGGAACAATTACGACAATTTATACAAGAACACAGAGAACAATTTCAAGGAAAGGACGCAACAATACAAGAGCTCACTGAATTGCAAGGAACATTGGATACAAATGAGGAAGAAAATGAAGAGCACGAGGAACAATTGACTGAAATGCACGGTCAAAGAAAACCGTCAAGACAGAGAGATGAACGAGTTACTGAGCTGAAAAGTCAGCTGAGATCAAATGAGCAAGAAATGATCACATTGGAGGAACTATTACAAGAACACAGAGAACAATTACAAGAAAAAGACGCGAACTTGCGTGAACACGATAAACGATCAAGAATGTATCAAGAACAAGTTTCTGAACTACAAAGTCAGTTAGAAACAAACGAGCAAGAAATGACAAGAATGAGAGAACACATGAATGAATTTCAAGAACAAGAAGACCAACAACTAGTCACTGAACTACAAAGGCAGTTGAGAGAAATCCAGAACAAAATGACAATGATGAGAGAAGAATTGTGTCAAACACAAGAGCGCGAGAGTGGACTAAATCAAATTATTGCTACCTACCTAAGCAACAATTCACGTGACTGGGTGATTCATCGACATGAAATTCAACTCACGAATCGGGAGCTGGGGCGAGGGGCCTGGGGAAGAGTTTTGCGGGGAACATTCCATGGCTGTGATGTCGCTGTAAAACAAATGCACGAAGACATTGTGTCTGACTACAGCAGGCATTTATTTGAGCGAGAAGTGGAAATTGCTTCAAGATGTCGCCATCCTTGCCTTTTGCAGTTTATTGGAGCAACATGTGACGAAAGGCCATTGCTGGTAACTGAGATCATGGAATGCAGTTTAAGGGTAAGGCTGTATAATGAAGGCGAGCTACCTCTCTATGCAGCGGAAGTGTCTGTAATCTCCCTGGATGTAGCTCGAGCGCTTAATTATCTGCACCAGAAACCCAACCCCATCATACATCGCGACATCAGTAGTGGTAATGTGTTGCTATGGCGACAGGGCGACCAATGGAGAGCCAAAGTATCGGATTATGGTACTGCTAATCTCGTACGACAAAGCACGAGAAATGAACCAGGGACTGCGATGTACAGTGCTCCCGAGTGCCTAACCGAAAATCCAGATCGACCAATAAGCTGCAAGGTTAGTACGTGTAGTACGTCAATGTTAGGATAGGAAAGCTTCCAGTCAAAAGATCGCCATTGAATTAATTTGCACAATTGGAAGTGAGAGCTCCTGTCCTTTCGGCATGCATCAGCAACATTTGTCTTGACGGAAAAAAGCTCTCATGTGAATGTCACAGTTTGTTTTCTGTGGAGTATAGACTACTCCAATGCCTTTTATTTTCTTGGGGTTTGGAATTCGCGAAAAAAAAATGATGCAAAATTGGCCGGCTAAAGTTTGGCGGGTAATTTTGTCACGATATTCCATGAGTCGAGTACAAAGCTAAGAAAACTACAGTGCTTCCAGTCTCTAAAGATATAGTGTTAAAATGTAACAACTGACTCAAATCAGCATGATTGTATAGCTTTAGTCAATACAATGAAGAAAACTTCTGAATGCTCGTCGCTCTCTAAACATTTTTACTTCTTCTTTGCCGGTTCACCTTTGTCAGTTTCCGATATTCTTAGTGAAATGAGTGAAGGAAGAGCAAAAGAAATAACCGATACAAGGTTACCGCCCTTCCTGTTTTAGGGCAAGCAAGTAGCACCTTAATCCTCTCTTTACTGTATATTAGTTACGCAAGTGAAACTTTGACGTTGCGCAAAAGAAAAAAATTAAAACCTGCGCGAAAATTAAAGGCATTAAGGTATTCGAATATATGTTGATCGCAAGTTGTACATCACTGAATGCAAGTGTTTATTCTTTTGCATAAAAAACGGAAATTTTGGAATATTTAGATTATATATTATAATTACTGTTCTTAGGTTGATGTTTACAGCTTTGGTGTTTTGCTCTGTGAAATGAACATCAGACAACAACCAGACCCCAAGTGGCGTCAAACACAAATAGCCGAGATGACGAACTGTGCGTTTCGAAGCCTCGTGAGGCGCTGTACACTGAAAGAGCCTAGGTCAAGACCAAATATGAAATCCCTTATTGAAGAACTTCGGTAGTTTATAGCCTTTCAGTCTGTCAACTGTGAAGTAAAGTGGGAACGCACTGTTTTTCCTACATTGTGAAATAACTTATAAATAGTTATGTATAATTTGGCTTGGCTTTTTTCTAGGTTGGGATCACCAGTCCATAGAGTTAGGGTCGGCTTTGAGATTTTTTACGAGCGCAATATATTTATAGAAGTATATGTGGACCTCCGATTGAAACCTATGGTTAGGTATTAGTTAGTGGTGTGGGGGAGTGCAATATATATACTCATATATACTCATATACTCATAAATCAATGCCTGTTGTAGCTTTGTTCGGCCTAGGCAAAAACACTGTTTCGTTAGAGTTGGCTTTCAGATTAGAGTGCCGGGGAGGGAAACCTTGTAGGGGTATAGGTTGAGATTAGTTTAAGGAGACTAAATGCTTCCCCGATCGGTCAGCTTTCTTGAGGGGTTGGGAGCATGGCTTTGCCTAGCGTTAGGTTACTTTAGAAAGGGGAACAACACTGCCCTAGATAGCGTGTTTGGAGGGATTGGGAGTACAGCCGTGTGAGAGACGATTTAGCCTAGCCACGAGGGCAAAGATTGGCCCGTGAGATGATCTTAGTTTTTGGGTAGGACGAACCGTACCCAGGGTGCTATATTACACGCCTCGTATGTCTCTTATATTTTCCCTGCTCCTGCCTTCAGCCGGTCGCGGGGTCAGTCTTCAGCCGGTCGCGGGGTCAGTCTTCAACCGATCACGCCGGCCTTCTGCCGGCCCCGACGTCCCACGAAAGCTTGTTGCGAGAGAATCTCTGGTACCCAGGGTTGGCAAACCGTGATTCGAGTGTGTAATAGGGTACCGTACGGCGTTAACTTTTTGTGGGAGTTTAATTTCTCGAATTGGTGATTTCTAGTGTTTTGCAGGAACTAATTTTTGCGATTCTGAAAAAAAAGACGTAAAAAATAGAACTCCCTATAAACTTAGGTAGGCTACGGTATCATAAATCTATTCTAAACAGAGGCATACCAAATGTAACAAAAAAAAAATTAAATAAAAATCATTAGAAAGTTACAGGTAAAGAAAGAAAGAGAATTAGAACAAAAAAGTTTCAGTTAGCAACAACTTTAACTTTTTGGTCGTCCCTTATAAAACTCTTTTCGCAGGAAAATGGAAAAAGGCAAGAAGCCTTGAGTAACGACCCAATTAACGTGTGCGTATGATACAAGCCATGCCGTTTGAGTTGCTTGGCAGTTGCAGACTCTTGCCGCTTGCAAGAAAGTTGCACGTGCAATCTTAAAGTGGATATAACTCCCGAAACTTTTTGCTTAAAAAAATCTTACTATTTTTCTGAACAAAATGCTGCAAAAAGTTTCGATTTTCCTCAAAACCTCGAATTTTTATGGCCCGCCAAAGTTATGAAAAATTTCCTTAATTTATTGCATTACCGAGTACGAGGTCTGGGTCGAGTAACGTCACGGAAGGAGATGGATTTTTATCATCTCAAGGATTTCCAGTAACTTGTTGCTGCGAAAATATAATAGCTCTGCGAAAATGCAAACGACTTGTGTTGCCTACGACTGCAAAAATATTTCGAACCCAAAATATACGCCATTTTTGATCTCGTTCCCAGAGCCGCTTGGCCCTCTTAACCTCCGGAGCTTGAGTACGAGGAGTCCAGGACCGAGTTTAGGCTTCTGGAACCCTATCAGGTGTACCCAGGGGAGGGTTTCAGGGGTTCCGGGACCCCTCTTTTCGAGTATGATTAATAAGATTTGAGAACTGAATCAGAATTGAGAACAGAATCCTTTCAAAAAAAAAAATCGAGGAAGGAGCAGACTACATTTCAATTGCTATTTTATGTAGTTGACACTGCACTTCAAGAAATTTTTCCTTCCTGAATGTGACATGCACATGTGTTTGAATGCCTGTGTAACTTGACTGTCTTGAGTGACTGATTTGGGACGAGATAGACCCCCCCTCCCCCATTGCAAAAAGGCTGGCTACGCCTCTGCAACTTAACACTTTCGGCAACAATAACATCAATCTTTTACCATGGACAAACTCCGACAACCACGAGTAATTTCAGATTAACCTTTTATTGAAAACTTTTGTTATTAATACCTAAACAAATCCTCTAGATTTTTCATCTACCAGCTACGAATATATATATATATATATATATATATATATATATATATATATATATATATAAGATATAAGATATAAGATATAAGATATAATATTGTAGCTCTATGCATCTATTCTCCATTTATGATGAAATCCTAATTTCTGATCATTTAAATGAAAGCTACTGAGCCGTTATCCTGTGGTACTGTTTATTATGCTGTACAAGGTGGTTCTAACTGTCGAGTCCGATGATAAAATCCTAAAGTGTGACCATTTAAATGAACGGAAACTGGTGAAAACGAAGTCACTATTTTTTCATGGTTTTAATTAACTTGCTGTTACAAAGCCTTACTGATACTGATTACTCAATACTGAGTTTTGTTATGAATTATAACACAATGCAATGATTCCAGTTTTTGCTGTAGATATTATCTGATAATTTACATCTTATTTCTGTTATATAATTTTACGTATACGTTAGTGTTTCTATTGAGACTTGTAGAAATATTCTAGATAACGTTGTCTTTATTCAAAATATTTTCCAATCTATTTTTCTGTTATTTTTCTGTTATCACAGGCAGCCCAACCGTGGTGTGCGAGTCACATCAAATTACAGATTCGAAGCCGGTACACAGTAATGAAATATAGGTAATAATACGATTTGTCACGGAATTGGGCTCATCCTCGGTGTAAGAGCCTGTGAAACTCACCAGTGACGTAAAACAAAGAAGACAAAAGGCATAAAACAATAGAGTCAACTGGGAATACAATACTACAAAGCTAAAAAACAAAGGAAAAAGTCACAGGTTCTTACACCGAGGTAAACCCCGGAATTGAGAAGCGATAGAAAAATCGAAAATATTACACAATAAAGACTTCTTACCTTTACTTTATTGTCCCTTGATGTGTCCTGACCGGTTTAAATGCATTTTTACCACTTTTGTCACTCGCCCCGTGGATAGTGGGGCGAGTGACAAAAGTGGTAAAAATGAATTTAAACCGGTCAGGACACATCAAGGGACAATAAAGTAAAGGTAAGAAGTCTTTATTGTGTAATATTTTCGATTTTTCTATCGCTTCTCAATTCCGTGACAAATCGTATTATTACTTATATTTCATTACTGTGTACCGGCTTCGAGTGACTCACACACCACGGTTGGGCTGCCTGTGCTGTTATCGACTTACTGTTTCAAACCCTACATATTTTAATTAAGAAGAAAAGTATAACAATGAAAGTAACATGAATCAATCACGATTGCAAAATAATTGACTTGAATTGTAAATTCACAATTTTACATTTTCTAATTCAGTTCAAGAACTTCAGATTCCTGTTTATAAGGTTACATATAAACTCTGACCTTGCTCCATTAATACCAGAGTTTAAACATATTTAAAAGTTGTTTAGTTAGACAAGGTTAGAAATTATTACATGTACAGCTATTTCAATTAACGTTGTCGGATGAAAGCTCAAAGCTACAAGCCAAGATAGTTGGGAGCGACGCAAAATAAACGTTTTCCCCGCTCGTCGCATCGCTCATTCGCGCCGTTTCTTTTCGTTTCACCGCTTCCAACTACCTGCATGCCTGGAACAGGCGCTCGGTTTACTCGTTCGGTCTTGACTTGTAGGCTTTGAGCTTTAAGCTTTCACCCGACAACGTTAATTGAAATAGCTGTATATGTAGATGTTCATAAACGTTTCTTCCTTATATACCTATAAATAACTATAATGCAAGCACAGGTGTGTCCTGTGCAAATTCAACTACTGTTTTCTCATTGACTTTAAACGTGCAAAACTGCCAAATTTCAACAAGACGTTTTGGTTAAAAATGGGAATGAGCTGGTTATTCTCACCCCAGATTGTCAAACAACTACTTCTAGCACAGAAAACAGAATGGTTAGTTGATAAGACGTTCAGAAAACGTTTAAAATTGCAATCACACCCGAACAGCGCGAAGCAAAGGACTGATGCCATTTCTTTTACAGCAACACTTGTTGAAAGTACCTAAACATGTTTAAATCTCGAGTGGGGTAAAGAAGCTAGAACTGCATGCAGTCTCTCATTTTGTCTTCGAAGGTAAAGGACCAGGTATCACATGAGAATGATGTGATCAACATGCGGTAAAGCTGCGAACCTCGAGTAACAGTGCAGCCTAAGGACAAACATCTATCATCTTTGAAGAAAAATGAAAGACTGCTCAAAGTCAATTGATTAGCATGCGAAAAGAATGCACCTAGCGGCCAGAAGCGATAAGAGGTGCATGGCTGTATTTGCAGCCTACCGATTAAGAGGCATTATTCGATTTAAGTGAAGTGTTGTTTCCGTCACTGCTCAGTGTGTTTGTGTACTGTCGGCATGTTGGCTAGTGTGTTCTTGAACGCTGTCTTCGCTATTTATAGGTGAATAATTTTTGCTGTTACGGTCTATGCTACCAGCACTATTTAGGCCACGGGGTCTTGGTTTCTGTTGTCAAAAAAAGATAAAGTGGTTAATTTTTCCACAAAACTGACAGAATATTTTTTACTTGCGGCAATGGTGGGAAAACTGGTTTCAGATCCCTTTTCTTCTGGGTTCCGTTCACCCTACTCCCACATTTTGTAAAAGAGTAAAAGCATTTCACAAAAGACAGGAAGAAATGCTGTCCCATGTAAGGTCATCCAAGAGATTCCACATTGTAAACTAGTAATATATAGATAGGCTGAGCCTATAACAGCGTCGCTCTCTGAACAGAAAACCGATAATAAACTTAACTAAGGTGAAAGGTCGGGAACACAAGAATTAAGGTTGAAGACCGGGCTATTTTTCAATTTTAGCAATTCTCAAAAACAGACTTACGCGACCGTCTGCACAGTATATTTAGACCGTACAAAAGTTCACAAAAACAACTTTTTCTCCGTCTAGATACTAGTAAGACTAATTTCCAAACAAAATACATCTGTTGCTTATCAAAAATTGTCCGAGAAACTGATTTGGAAATCAAAATTGCAAAAAATACACAAACATATTTGCATAAGGCCACGCAAGTGAAGTTTAGAACTATAAAATCCAACTCTTGTTTTGTTTTCATAAAATCGCTTTTCAACCTATGTAATGAATGAACAAAGACATAAAAATGGACAACACAATCTTCTTTCGAAAAATGTTATTCAAATCTCCATAAGTTTATGTTTAAAAGCAAAACGCGAACCATTCATAGCTCATCAAGGCCGAAGACCGGGCTATTTTTCAATTTTAGCAATTCTCAAAAACAGACTTACGCGACCGTCTGCGCAGTACATTTAGACCGTACAAAAGTTCACAAAAACAACTTTTTCTCCGTCTAGATACCAGTAAGACTAATTTCCAATCAAAATACGTATGTTGCTTATCAAAAATTGTCCGAGAAACTGGTTTGGAAATCAAAATTGCAAAAAATACACAAACATATTTGCATAAGACCACGCGAGTGAAGTTTAGAACTATAAAATTCAACTCTTGTTTTGTTTACATAAAATCGCTTGTCAACCAATGTAATGAATGAACAAAGACATAAAAATGGACAACACAATCTTCTTTCGAAAAATTTTATTCAAATCTCCATAAGTTTATGTTTAAATGCAAAACGCGAACCATTCATAGCTCATCAACGCCGAGCTGTCTTCGATGAAAGAAATCAAAACGACTGAATTTAAGCACGTTTATAAACAATTCTCCAAAACTAGCGAGAAGACAAAGAAAAAGTCAATCACAGATTGATATCAACATAAATTCCCATCGAAAATGTAATCTGTTTTACCTTTAAGTCCCTCGCTTGCTTGGGAATTCTTTAAATCTCCGCTTTTAATTCTTTGGTTGTGAAATCCGTTATGAAAACAAACATCTCGGATGTTGTGGCAAGATGTTGTGTGGCGTCATACGCGCATGTTTTGCGACGTAATACGCGCCCGCGAACTAACCCTGTCCAACACGGGCGCACGGCGGCGGGCGGCGACACACGCGCGCCAGCGAAACATTCCGCTAGCCATGTCCATGAAAAATGACGGGCATAGGTTCTATGAGTATGGGGCTACGCTCGGGCCTTCGGCCCGCAGAGCTCCGCTGGTAATGTGCGTTCGACAAAAGTGCACGTGGGGACACTGGTAAGGATAAATCATTCGACCCTGAAAAATCTTTGGAGGAAGGGCTAAATTGGTGTCTGTAAAATGTAATGTAATGTAAAACCTTCATTTAAGCATGATAGTTCATTTCATAGTTCGTGTATAACTGAACTATGAAAGTATAACAAAATGATAAATATGTAAATATGTGTTAAAATTTATACCTAGCTATAAAATATTAAAATTGCTTAAAAATTAAAATTAAATACAATGTAGTAAAGAAAGTTAAGAAAATTTGACTGATATTCATATAGCCTATGAGTAATTTTTATAATAGCATTGATTAAGTATTGTTAGAAGTATACACAGTCATTATCGTGCTTAGGTTTGCACTGGTTTGTGCCGGTAGTGTTGAATTTAAAGCTAAAGAATTCAGCCGATTTTAAGAGATGGTTATTGAAACTTCTTAAACTGGTTGATAATTTATAAATGTTTGAAATACTGTTCCACAAAACAGATGCTCTGTGATGGGTGAAATTCTCTACAAACATGGCCCAAAATTGTCAAATCAATTCCGCTAGGGTGAGAGGTGTTGAAATTAGGATGCGTCTCCTTTGTCGAACGCAATAAAAGATGGCAATTAGAATAATCTCAGCCAAAAAGGCAATGGATAATAACACCATAAAATTGACCTATTTACAAAAAATGGCTGTCTATGAAATCAGCCACAGCAATGATTAGCAAATTATCCACTGTAATCGAACTGTAATGAACTTATTATATTATATTAATCAAACCAGTTATTAAAATAACACAGGCCTAACACATAGCGACATTAAAGCAGTTACCTTGGTTAAAATTAAGCACGCTTTTAAAGTTAAAGTTTAATGCCTAGATGAAACAGTTTTGTCTGGCTACAGGCGATAATTAGACCTCCGAATTGCAGCTAACAACAGCATTGCTTATTGCAACGAGTACCTTTCCATGAATGTATATTTTATGCTTCGTCCTTGTTAGTTTCCATCAGTGTGTTCTTGTTCTACAAGTTGCTGTTGTAGTCACATATACAATAATAAAAAAGGCCGTTGTTGGTAAAAAGAGCTTCAAATCTTTATAATTATATTATTTTTTTTACTATTATTAATAGTGTTTAGAGTTCATCTTCAACAAAACTGCTGCAGAAGACTTGAAATAATCACTCCACAGTTTTACGGTCACCAAGCTATTATGGCTATTTCTTTTTAGCCTAAACAAAAGCTCCTGCAGTCATTTTGTTACAAGGACAAATAACAGAAAACCTGTTAACCTTTGGTTTTTGGTAAAGTTTGGCGACAACCGGTTGCTATGGTAACAAGACATGACATCATAAGTACATGTAGCATGAGGTCAAGCCATTTTTGAATGAAAATGTATTTTTCGCCTTTTGGGGGGAAAAACATATAAAGTGCTACCATTAAAGCAGCAAAATGTTTAATTGTATCATATTTTGCAACTCAACCAGAGCGTAAACTGGTTTCCGTAACAAGAAGCAACTAGGAGTATACACCTGGGTTGAGAGAGACAATGCGGAGTATAAAGTTTCTTGTCTTAGGAAACAACACGATGGCCAGCAGAGATTAGGCTTTGAACCACTGACTATTGGATCTGAAATCTAACATGCTAATCACTCAGCAAAGCCGCAGCTCCACTGACCTGTCAGTGGTCATATAAAATAGTGTTTCACTGTACATAGAAACATTGCATTTAAAATGGTGATAGATAGTTGATTTGAAGTCCGATTTTATGATTATGGTCCTTACTAAGCAAGAAATTAATGTTATTCCATGCTTTCAGATATGTTTAAGCTCACATTAAGAACAAAACAACAACAACAAAAAACAAACAAACAAAGAATTCATTCTTCTTCTTTGCAGCCTCCTTTGGGTTGAATGACCTATTGCCAATTGGATGGCGAGGCTGTGAGTTAATGGTCAGGGATGCCAGATTACCTCAAAGCATTATTTGAAATCAAGATTTAATTAAAACGCAAGACAAAACAACTTCAAATTTACCTGATAACCATCAGATTCATTGTCGGAATCATCAACAAACAGATACTTTTTCTCTCTGTAAAAATATTTTTTCTGAAGCACATAAAGAACCACAACATCACAAAGAACTGTGGCCTGAAAAGAAAAGGAAAAAAAAAAAGAGTTGACAATCAACATGAAAGGAAGGAAACAGATTGCCACTGAAGGTGAATTTTCCACTGAACATTGCAGAATAATTTATTGTTTTGTGCATTTTACATACATAATGAGTCACAACACAAGATCTCTATGAAAATAAATTATTATATAAATTAAAATAATACATTAACACAACACTTACAATGCCAAGCAGGGCGAGACCAGATCCCAGGTTAAGAAACAGTGGAATGGCACTAAATTTCCCTCCCTAAACAGACAGATGAAAACATTGTCAAAACAATTGTGCAGACATTCAATTATTGCAACTGTTATAAGCATTAAATATTATCTTGTCAGTTTGATGTCCAAGATTTTCACTATTAATGTCTTTTTCAAATTTAATTTGGAGCCCATGTAAGCAGCCATTTGCTGCTAGGAGTTTCTGATATGTGATCTTAAAAGCAAACATCTGAAAATCTACTAATGTTTAGCTCGATTTATGCACAGTTTAAGGTTTCAAAAACTGGCCATGTTTGAAAATTTATATTTCATTTGCAGTCCACATTAAGATGATTGTCTTCAAAGTCTTTTTGTCACAAGCGATTATAAAAATATTTTTTTGTTGTTGTAGAAGACATGGCAAAAAAAAAACCTTTCTATAATTACATAAAAATTCAAAGACAATGATAAAATGATTTACTGTAATATTGTTAAATTGATTTAATTTACCTCTCCATATACAAGGATCATAAAGCGAATACCATAGGCCTTAATCAGAGTCCTGTGAAGAACATTGTCTTGAACAAAGTAATTAGCGTATCTGAAACAAAGATCAAGAAAATTCACCCTTTCACTCACAGAGTCAATTATGGAGACATGTAGCAGAGGCTGTCAATCAAATCCTATGGTGTGACTATTCAAATGAAACCTCTTAGACTGTCAGTACTTTTGCATGGTATCACTTTGATTTTCCATATTTTACTTAAAATGAAATTTGGGATTTTTCTTGAGTTTCAATTTTTGGCACTCTAGGGAGTTAACAGGCTAGTTTTGATGGGTTGGAATGGGTACTAAATTACAAGGGGAAGTAAAAATGTTCTGATACTTTACTAGATTCTCAAAATATGAAAAAATGCTTAGAAATGTACAGTGTACTAGAGAATACAATGTCATACCTGAAGTTATACCCAGGTGCAATCAAAGCTTTGGAGTCATCCAATCTAAGGGGAAAAAAAGGAATTTTAGGAGAGACTAGTAATTTTAGATAAGTTACTCATTAATAAAAAACTTTATTGCCTTAGTTATTGTTTATTAATATAATCAATGTAATTTATTATTAAGTTGTGTTTAAAATAATCTTACCAGTCACGTTTCGTCCCTCTACCTATCCCTATTATTTCATTGTCATAAATATCTTTTGCTTGGCAAAAGTAACAACATTTTCACAGGCCTATTTTCTACTGTCCCCCACAACTGCTGGTTTCTGTAGCACAAATTTTTGGGATGCTAGATGTCTCCCCCCCCCCCCCCCCCCCCCCCACCCACCCCCCCTCAACGAAGCAGATTAAAATCCAAGGACCAGGCATGGGTATCGCGAGAGTTTCACTAACGTTTTTATCACCTTCTAAATGAGTACTTGGGTTTACAAGAATATGCCAGTGAATCAAAGTTACAGTTCCATGTTATAACAATAGCCATGACTCCGCCCTAAAATAATGCAAAAAAGGAAGATAGAAAAAAAAACATTAATCACTTAGTTATATGGCCATGGTTATGATATCAATGGTATTGGTACTGTACCATAATGTCAATGAACAAAAAGCAACATTTCAAAATTTCATTTGATCTAAATATAGAGGACTTATACATATAAAAACTATCTGACCTGCAGATGGTAAGGCTTTCTTCTTTAAATATCATGAATTGACAGTACCACTTACCTGATAAGCTATCTCTTCAAAACTGACATTTGCTAGCTTTATAACCTTTCCAAACTTGAACACAGGACACAGAGGGTCGGTGTCTGGGTCATAATTACACGAAGTCAAGTATGTTTTGTTATTGGACTGGATGTTCCTCCTGTTTAAATAAAAATGTTTAGATACAGAAACAGTCAGTTACTAGGCAATCCTACTGCAGCTGTTAAAACTCCAAATTAATTACAAGAAAAAAATCCAAAAATCTCAAGGATGTCCTTGAAGTAGCTGATACACTGTGCAGGATGGTTAACCACAATTCAGGGCAATGTTAATGAAACTTACATGTTTGTAAGTCTGGTAACCCATTAGGTACTTTATGAAATGTTATGGAAATTTGTGCTTGTGTATGTTGTAGGTTGAAATGAAATTCAGGTTAAAATGATTAATTTTTCAACCTAGCTTGATTTTGAATTACCCTTGTTTCTGATGCTGTGGCTTAAAATTTTTATTTGGTTTGAAGTTTAATTTTTATTTTCCTTTGTCTCAGATTCGTTATCATAATATGAGACAAAGGAAAACAAAAATTAAACTGGTCTAAAAAATTTGAACCACAACAGATACTTACAGTGATTCACCAAACTTGGGAAACTGCACATTATTTTTAATAAGCACAGTGAAATTCTTGGCAGACTCAAGAAGTGGCACATTTTCCCTACAAAAGCAAATACAAAAAGGTGTACATGTAAAGAGATATCATTGCAGATATCATTGAAAGTAAAACTGATTTCAGTCACTCGGAAATTATCGCAAACTCCTACTGAGTGAGATTTGCACCCTTGGTAAACTTATGCTTGCCATGCCAGCTACCAACGCCATCGAGAGCGCACCTTCTCTGCCTTACAGCGTGTCAAGACCTACCTGCATTCAACCACAGGAGAGGCCAGGCTCAATTACATCATGTTTCTGCATGTCCACGAGAAATTGGCAGATGGTTTGGACATGGTGGAGGCAAGGTAAGAACAAATGTTTGAACTCCACTTGTCCAATGGACAAGTGAGGTTCCGGTTTTAATTGTCCAAACTTAAGTCTAGTTGTCCTTGGATGTAGAGTTAAATAATCCAAGTTGTAAAACCTGACTGTATACTGATTTTTCCGTTGAAACATATTAAAAACACACTTTTTTAAATTCTTTCATGAATATCTACTTGTCCAAAGGACAAGTAAGATTGATAACCCACTTGTCCACAAGCCAAAATCACTTGTCTGGGGCAAGTGGACACCATCTTTGGTGCACCCTGTGGAGGCTGTCAATTTGTTTGTGGGGGACAACCAGCAGCGCAAGCAATTTGTTTGGGGCGTTTTCAAAGAACAACCTTCCGACGAAGTCTGTGTTTGCCTCTGAGGCAACTCAGACAGTCTAACTTTCTTTGATGACTCTGACAGGTGAAACAGTTGCTGGTTCAAGATAAAGAGACAGCCGGTCTTTTGTTTTGTAATTGACATTTCAAAGTGTTTTACTTTTTTCAATATTCATTGGTTTGCTGAGACAGTGTAGAAAGTACCAGTACATCTAATGAATTGACTCTGTTCAACTTTTGTGCTTCCCTTGACCAAGACAGTCAACAATTTTTTTTTTGCAACTTGTACACATGTATCATTAGAATTTGATTGGGAATATATTAAGAAAAATCTATGGAAATAGATATTGATGGTTGTGTGATCATGTGTAATTACTTCACTAAGTCATTTGGATCATGGAAATATGCTGTGCTTTGTATACATATAAGTGTCAGTTTAGAAAGAGTTTTCATCTATCAAAAACATGAAATTAAAAAGCCTAAAATGCTGGAAAATGCAGTTTCCGGTGTTTCATTTTCAAACATTTTTGGAGGGTGCATGCCCCCAGACCTCCCTGGTCAAACATTTGTGACCCCCCCCCCCCCCCCCCCCCCCCCCCCAGTTTTTCAAGGCTTGTTACAGAGATCATGACTTAATCATCTTCTGTCAGTATACCATATGCCAATAGATACTGAAGCTGTCTGACTTTCAGCCAACTGTTGCACATTTGTCAGCAGACAGTTACATGTAGATGATGGTCGGTTCACAGTTAACCAGATGTGGTTCCTTTGTTGACCAATAGTTTACCAACAAATTTGGCTGACTGAGTTCTTTAAGAAGGAAGCTGTTCTTCAATTTCACTCACACACCTGGGTGGAGTACCAAATTCATGCCTTTTCTGTTTGGTCCATCTTATTCAAATGTTATTGATTTTTTAATAATGGCAGGTTTGTGTGCAATAACTTTAATTAGTTTTTAAGAAAAAACTGAATTCAAAGTTGATGCTAGTCTTGGATAACCAGTTTAATTCTGCTTTGAATAACTCAGGGCCCTGCAGAACTTTAAAAGCAACATTTCAATACATACGATAAATTGAAGCCTGGCATCGGAAGTTCATCAATCTCTACTGGGCACCAGGAGTAAATTTGACAAACTTTGTGCTTTTTATCCCCTCTATCAGCTTCCACACATTTTCCAGTCTTGAGGCCTAGAAGATGGAATTTAAAAGAAAAGTTGCCAGTTGTTAATATCAATGAATTTGAAAACACTTGGCAGAAGATTTGTTTTTAGAAATCAAGAAATTATTTCAGGTCAGGACACTTCCATAGGAAACAACAATGGTGATCAAGATCTATGTGGGCCGAAAAATGTCAGAAAATGACATCCACTCTTAGGGCGTGTTCTATTAGGGACAACCGTTTTCGGTTGGTTGGGTTGGTTGGATTTGTTTCGTGTTCTATTGGGAAAAAAACATTTTCGGTTGGTAATGGTTGATCAACCATTTCAACCAGCTCTGAACGTGGTTGAAATGGTTGAAATGGTTGAAACCAAAAATAGTTGAAAAGTGTTCTATTGGAACGCCTGAATGAAATCAACCAAAACTGGTTTAGGTTGAAACAGTTGATCCCAATAGAACACGACATTTACTTGTCTAGTAAACAACAAGCAATATGTCACCAACAACAAGCCTTTCCAGGGTTACTGATACTCTTGCACAGACAATTAAAACCTGATGCCTGCTCAGAATAGTAACTACAATGCAAGAACAGTTAATAGAGAAATGTCAGAAGCTAAATGTAACAAGTTCCTTTACTGTGGTTGGCAACATGCCAGACAATTTTGAAATTTGCTGTTAATTGTAATTTAATAATATTATGCCTCCAACCAACCTATAATTTATTAGTCTCAGATCAGCCCAGCACTTGTCACCACTTTACAGATCAGCTTAATTGTCAAAATGCTCAGCAAGTTGGCAGGAGCAATACAGGGGCATACAGCTGTAGCTAGGGGGAGTCCTGGGGTGCCCGTGACCCCCCCCCCCCCCCCTTGTAAGCTAATTTAATTAGTAAAAAACAGTGTGGATGTCGACATGACAATCTGGTAAGTACCCTGAGTGTGACACAGTATGACCCCCCCTTTGAAAAATCCTAGCTATGCCCCTGCAATATATACCAGACAAGAAAGACAGTAACCAGAAAGACCACTTGTCATTTCTGCTTCCATTTTAAGGACAGACATCCAAGGCTCTTGTATTCAAACCTGATTAAGTTCCATCTATTTTATGGTGCGTGGTATGAGCAGGCAACTAATTACACATTCTTCGCCATATCCCTCTCGATTCACCGCTGCATATTCACAACAGTACTCCATCTCATTTATTTGGACATCTCGGTCCAAATACTGGCAATATATTGTTGGTATGTCTTCTTTTATGTCTTGTACTATTGCCATTTTTGGGTTCATTTGGTAAAGGACATGTTGTTGGATTAGATCTTGGCTGGTCTTCTTATGCAATGTCCTACCCATTTTAACTGTCTTTGCTTGACAACTAATGAGAGAACGTCTCCATCTACATCTATGATTTATGATTAATACAACTCCTTAAAAGTGTAATAATTTTAATCTTTTTAAATTTTAAAATTAAATTACATTTTAAATTTAACTTTTTATCATTTAATACATGTATTTGAAGAGTTTTAATTTGCTACAATTAAGTCCACGAGAGCCAACCATTCTTATAAACTTTATGTCAAATCAGCCAGACTGAACTGTTTTAAACATTCATATTTTATTAGCCAAGGATATTTAAGCATTGGAACAGTTTACCAAGGGACATGGACATGGTGTAAGCTGAAAGCTTCCAATTATTTAAATCCAAGCTCAAACTGCACCTGAATTAAGTTTTAATAATTTATAATTTTTATTTTATTATTTATTTATTTATTTTTGTTTTTCAGAAAGTTTTCACATATGGTTAACCTCTTAACTTTCTTTATAAGATGCCTTTTGTAGTTTTTCTTATGTTTTATTAAAGAAATAAAAAACGTGCCGAGTGCATTATTGAGTTATATAAGCACGCGGGGATTTTTAAGAACACGAGAGAAGTGCAGAAAAGCACAAGCCGAAGGCGAGTGCTTTTCGCACTTCTTGAGTGTTCTTAAAAATTCCCAAGTGCTTATATATAACTCAACAATGCACGAGGAACAAGTTTTTTTATTTCTTTTATAAAATGAAAACGGTTTTAATGAATCTTACGTCACTCGCGTGCTTTATCGAGTTATAATAAACTCGGTTTGACCAATCATAGCGCGCGCATTTCCTTGAGCATTTTATAAATGTAGATATAATGTTTGCATCTTGAATAAAGTATGTTAATGTATGTATGTAGGTATGTAATATATGCATGTTAAAACTCACCATGGCCATTTTGGACAGGCTCTAGCCTTGTACAGTCACTGTCTTTCGTGCAGTTTACCCCTGGAAACTTTGGGTCCTCAGGGCATGTGGACTGATTTTGAATTGGTGTGATTATCATGTTTGTCATCACAAATACCGCACTATCCTCCTGTTACCAGTGAATGAGAAAAAGATAAATGTACATCTGGTAAGTAGGTAAGGTAAGTCTTCACAAGCCTAATGGTTCACAACTGACGGAGCTGATGGAACTGATGGTTTCTGTAGCATGAAGCAACTGAGAGTATTACTACTCCCCCCCTGGATGGGATGCTAGTCTATCACAAGGATACCCCCCAGCATTATGTCGCCGGTACCCATTTATACACCTGGGTGGAGAAGACAACATGGAGCAAAGTTTCTTGTCTAAGGAAACAACACGACGGCAGAGACCAGGCTCAAACCACCGACCTTCAGGTTGAAAGTCCAACATGCTAACCACTCGACCACCGTGCCTCTGATAAAGTGCGGCTGTAAATTATTTCCCAGGGCTTGGGGGCTTGACACTAATACTTACCCATTCACCACTGAAAAGTAAAAGTTTTGAGTGGAAAGTAAAAAGAGCAAATGAACCGAAAATACTTGCCCGATCGGGCAACTACTTCTAGACAATGTGGAAAGTATTTTTTTTTAACAACAAAATAATGTGTTTAGTTATTACAAGTGAGCTTCCTTGCTAAACGTCTAAGTTTAATGAGAAGAGTTGTGTTTTTTGCCATCTTGGAATCGTCAGATCAAGAAACCCTGGGTACAAAATTGATGATGCAATCGACCATGCTCACCATTTTGGAACAATTTCGATTTGAAGATGTGTATGAAGAGTGGGCTGGACTGAAAGCATGCATCTCTAATAACTACCTCCATTTTGCTTTCAAAGCTTTGTGGAAGAGAGTGTTTAACAACTACCACGACAGGTTCCCCCTGCAATGCTCTGATGTTAGTTGAGATTCTCATGATCTTTAACCCCTGGCAACGGCACGCTGTGAACGGGGATTTTCAATCATGGGGAAGATACAATCAGACTGGAGATCTTGTTTATCTGACTTGTGGACATATTAGACTGCCTTATGCGAGTTAGCATAGAAGGTCCTTCTGTTGCTGATTTTAACCCACATCCTGCACTGCAAAGTTGGTGGAACAGTGGTCCAAGGGCAAGATGCCCATATTTCAATGATAAATAATGAATCATTATAATGGGGTTGAAAAACAAACATTCTATTTGAGGTTAAGACTCTTGATTTTATTATGTTTCTATTATGGACAGTGGAAAATATGTTTCTTTTATTTTTGGAAAGTAAAATTTTACTATAGAAAGTAAATTTTCATATATCTACTTTCCACAGTGGCTTGCAAGTAAAGTTATGTCAAAAGTTAGTGTCATGCAAGCCCTGTTTCCCCCGCTACTTCAAAAATTAGTGACATCAGCCCTGCAGTGCAGCCATCTCCTTTTCAGCCTTAAGTATCTCAAACGTTTGTAAACAAACTTCATTTATAACTCAACTGACAGATGACGATGATGATGATAGAACTTTAACATTTAATATTTTTATATTACCTCTGGAGGGACCACATAATCAGATGAGTCCCAGACATGAACCCCTCCATACAATGGAAATTCCTGGCCACTGCTTGGCGTTAGGTTTGTGAGTGACACACCCTTCACTTTTGTTGTTACAGAACTGTAAGGCTTCTGAAACTCCTGGTATCCTTTTTTGTAAACAATCACATACCTAAGGAAGTGCAGAACATTAATAATAACTGTTGCATAAGATGCATAAATTTTTTGTGTGCATATGTTGTAGTTTAAAATGATCTTAGGTTAAAATGATTTTAAACTAGTTTGATTTGTACTTTTCCTTGTCTTAGGATTATAGTAATGAATCTGGAACGAACGAAACTAGTTTGAAATCATTTTGACCTAAGATTCATTTTAAACTACAACACATACAAATTATGTATGTTAAAGGTTGTTATGATTTCTATTCAAGTTATTCTGTGCTTAGCCTGCATAATGGTGCTATTGTATGCCCGGGAGGGAGGACTCCCATATAAAAATGACGGGGTGCTCGTCAGAAATTTTCGAAAAAAACACCCTAAAAGGTACCAGAATCTCGTTTGATGGGCGTGGCTCAAAATAATTTTTACCTCTAAGAGGTACCAATTCTAAAACAACACATGTCATATTCTGTCATATTTTTTCGGCTCATACCTAAAAGGTACCGCGATAATTCTAATGGTGGTCATTTTAGATTTTAGTACCCTAAGCAGTACCAATCTCCAAATTTTGACCCCTAAAAGGTACGACGAGCACCCCCGTCATTTTTATATGGGAGTCCCCCCCCCCCGGGTTGTATGCTGGGCAAGCAATAAGTGTCTAGCGCCAGAAGTTATATGCATTCAAATGTTTCAAGGCCTGTTTCTTTTCATTTTGTGGCTTTGAAACTGCAGACTGATTGTTTGAGAGCTTGTTCTTGATGTCATTGAATATTTCCACCAATCAGAGTGGTTGTTAGATGGTTTTTCTCCATCAGGAATTTCAGGAATGTGACTGAATATACCCTGATTGGTGGATTCAGAAATACTGAACAGTCAGATGACGTCAAGAACAAGTCCTCAAACAAAGGACATCTGACGGGAAGAGGAGGAAGTGAGTACAGTCCTTTACTGCGCGTTTGTCTGCTTTTCGAAATTTGTGATTAAGCTCTCATATATAAGCTTAAGCTGAAGTAAGGTTTAAGTTAAATTCGATTTTAAACGCAAATCTTACACGTTGCGTTACACCTTCCGCTTCGCCTGGCACCTTTAGCCTGCGCGCAGACGTATCCGATTTTCTTGCTCCGTTTTCCGCGGGGAGCAAGGAAATCGGATACGTCTGCGCGCAGGTTAGGCACCTTCGGTATAATTTCGAAACTGAAAATTGAAAAGCACTTACCCTATTATGTAAACAATAATCACTAATTGTATGAGCCGATTTATCAGCCCAACCTTCTTGCTTTTAATATGCACTATCTTGGCTGTATCGTATTCAAAGAACGCTGTGAGAATAACATCGCAAATTTGACTGCAAGACACCATTTTCTTGTTGCATTTGTAATAATTGGAAGATCAATTGCAAGTATGAAACAGGAACCTACGTTGTGTATGTCTACTGCAATTATCCAGTCATACGGGAAAGTTGTTTTGTTCGTTCTAAAAGCTCGGTTACCATTGCTTATAAAAATGGCGGCTATTTCACACCTTCACAGCATACTGAACGTTCTTGGCTTCTTCTTGTCATCTCCTGGTCTTTGTGCATCAAGGTAAAGGACATAAAGAGGATTTTATGAAAAAGAAATTGACGTGAGTTGAGACTGTAAGCTTTTTGACATTGGAGCTTACTTATACTGAAAATAATTGATTGAAAACAACTGTATCTGATCATCGAGCATATGTGCGCTAGAAACCAGAAACTGAAATCAAAACTTGATGAACTTTAGATCAAAAACGGTCTTCTAGTGTGAACAAGATCTTTGCAAATATTACTGAAATGCAATGTCCAGGTAAGCTTATGAACAGAACAGCTGAGACCATTAGACTAGGGGAGCTACCATCCGCTCTAAAAGATCTAACAAGTGAAGCAAAATCTTCTGATGGGAACAGCACAGTTTGTAATGTCACTGAACTCCAGCCTTCTCCTGTGAATAAGACAGTTGAGAAAGCCACTTTACCAGATGAAGGGACTTCCACACTGAATGATTCATCAAATGAAACACAGCCTTCTGTTGTAAACAGAGTGGATGATAGTGGCACTGAAATTCAATTTTCTGGTGTGAACGCAACAGCTGAGACCACTGTGTTAGCGGAACTACCATCCCCCTTAAAAGATGTAGCAAATGAAGGACAATCTTCAGGTGGGAACAGGGCAGTTGAGAATGTCACTGAAATACATCCTTCTGGTGTGAACAGGACGGTTGTTAATGCCACTGCATCAGACGAAAGGAATTCCACACAAAAGGATTCGTCAAATAAAATACAGCCTTCTAATGTGAACAGAGTGGATAATAATGGCATTGAAATGCAATCTTCTGGTGTGAACACAACAGCTGTGACCACTATACTGGAAGAACTACATGTACCACCCACTCTAAAGGATCTTGCAAATGATGCACAATCTTCTGATGGGAATGCCAGGGCAGTTGAGAATGTCACTGAAATGCAGTTTTCTGGTGTGAACAAGACAATAAAAATTATTATTGAGGATGTCACTATACCAGATGAAAGGACTTCTATATCAAAAGATTTGTCAAATGAAACACAACCTTTTGGTGTAATTAGAGTGGATGACATCGTTACTGAAATGCAATTTTCTGGTGTAAACACAACAACTGAGACCACTATTTTAGCCGAACTACCATCCACCCCAATGGATCTGGCAAATGAAGCACAATTTTTAAGTGGGAATGCCTGGACAGTTGAGAATGTCACTAAAATGCAGCAATGTGGTCTGAATGAGACAATTAAGAACACCACTGTACCAGATGAAAGAACATCTATACCAAAAGACTCATCAAATGAAACACAGCCTTCTGGTGTGAACATAGTGAATGATAATGGCACTGAATTGCAATTTTGTGGTGTGAACACAACAACTGAAAGCACTGTACTAGGGGTCTTACCGTCCACCCCAATGGATCTATCAAATGAAGGAACATCTTCTGGTGGGAATGTCAGGACAGTTGAGAATGTCACTGAAATGCAATTTTCTGGTGTAAACACAACAACTGAGACCACTATACAAGGCAAACTACCATCCACCTCAATGGATCTGGCAAATGAAGCACAATTTTTAAGTGGGAATGTCGGGACAGTTGAGAATGTCACTAAAATGCAGCAATGTGGTGTGAATGAGACAATTGAGAACACCACTGTACCAGATGAAAGAACATCTATACCAAAAGACTCATCAAATGAAACACAGCCTTCTGGTGTGAACATAGTGAATGATAATGGCACTGAATTGCAATTTTGTGGTGTGAACACAACAGCTGAAAGCACTGTACTAGGGGTCTTACCGTCCACCCCAATGGATCTATCAAATGAAGGAACATCTTCTGGTGGGAATGTCAGGACAGTTGAGAATGTCACTGAAATGCAATTTTCTGGTGTAAACACAACAACTGAGACCACTATACAAGGCGAACTACCATCCACCCCAATGGATCTGGCAAATGAAGCACAATTTTTAAGTGGGAATGTCGGGACAGTTGAGAATGTCACTAAAATGCAGCAATGTGGTGTGAATGAGACAATTGAGAACACCACTGTACCAGATGAAAGAACATCTATACCAAAAGACTCATCAAATGAAACACAGCCTTCTGGTGTGAACATAGTGAATGATAATGGCATTGAATTGCAATTTTGTGGTGTGAACACAACAGCTGACAGCACTGTACTAGGGGTCTTACCGTCCACCCCAATGGATCTATCAATTGAAGGAACATCTTCTGGTGGGAATGTCAGGACAGTTGAGAATGTCATTGAAATGCAGTCTTCTGGTGTGACAATTCAGAATACCACTATACCAGGTGAAAGGACTTCTATACCAAAAGCTTCATCAAATGAAACACAGCCTTCTGGTGTAAACAGGGTAGATGACACTCAAATGCAATGTTTTGGTGAGACCGAGATTAACACATCAGTTTCAAATTTTAATGAGCCGACTGTTTCATGTGTAACTACAAACAGCGGTATTTCAGGGGAAACTGTATTCACACAAAAGGGCATTTCTAGCACACCATTGGCAGATTTTAATGAACCAACTATCTCCTGTATTTCTAACGAGGAAATACAATCCACACTTAAGTGTGTTTCTGATACACCTGTGGCAGATCTTATTAATCCAGCAGCTGTACTCTGTGATATGATAGTTGAAATGGCTTCCTCATGTATAGCCATGGAACACTCTACAGAATCTCTTCAACAGATAGAGGCCTCACTGAAGGACCTTTCTGAATCAGTGAGTAGTCTTACTGCAGACGACAGGTTTAAGGAATTGCCATCAACTCAAGAGGTCAACCAACCATCCAGAAAAAAGATAAAACTCAGTAAGAGTGTAAACATTCCAGTGGAGGATGTGCTCGGAGGAGTGCATACCAGATTGTGTGAATGCGATTGTACATCAAGGCACAGTCCTTTGGTACTAGCAGCTGGTGTTCAAAATGATTGCAAATTGAGAACCTGTCTGGAGAACCATTTGAAGCTATCTATAAAAAATGGCTGGAGATCATCAAAAGGCATTCAAGATCCCTCCTCAAAGCTACGTCAACTTGTTTTTCACCTGGCCATGTTGTTTGGCAAAATTGATTTGTTAGAATTCATGTTAAAAGCACAGCTAGGAAATTCACAATACTTTGCAAATTCTGCCAGAAACTCGCCACTTACAACAATACTAAAAAACATGCATCATTTCATGCCAACTTCTTCCTTTGATGAGAAGCTGTCTGTATTCCAACAGTTATTGCAACTTCTTGTGAAGTACGATAGTAATGTTCTTCTGGTACAGGATGATGTCAGTGAAGATACCATCCTTCATATGTGCGCCAAACATATCAGGGAACTCACAAATGAGATCAAAGCCAAACAATCTGTTGTTTCAGACTTTTCGGAACTTGAAGGATTGCTTGACCAGAGAATGTTATATGAACGATTTTGTGCAGAAATGATTCACATGTTTAAAAGACTTGGTGTTGAGGGACCCTTGCATCAGAGCCAGATCCTTGAATTCTTTGATGTCAGAAATAAAGACGGAGAGACAATGTCTAAGATTCTCCAAGATGAAGAATTGACAAGGAGAAGCTGTTATGTTGGCAGTATTCAGAAATCATCACCTGCTCAAGAAGACAGAAATACTGAATATACAAGGAAACAACTGTCAGTTGACAAAGAGAATTGTGAAAATATAAGAGCTGAAGGGGATACTTTGCAGTCAACCACTGTTGCTGAAACATCATCTTTGTCTCAGACAAATGATCTTCAAAGCAGCTACCCAACAGGGCAGAATGTCAGTGTGTCAACTAATGTTGTAAATCTCTCTGGAAAGGGCACCACCTTGTCACGTTCTCACACTGGCAATACAGGAGCACAGCCTGGACATCACAATGATTTGACAACCTGGCAAGTGATTTCTGAATCATCAACAGGAAGTGAAACTGACTCTGCAGGTACAGACTCTGTATTTGTTATTTTGATTTGTTATTGCCTGTATTAATTGAAGTGTCCGGAGCATTACCAACCTATGTCGAATTTCAGACCTTTTTTTGTCTTTTCGCGCTTATTTTGCCTCATTTTTGGCATGTGACCTACAAATTAACTTCAAAACATCGTCCAGAAATTTGTATGCTGGTTTTCCCATCATTTTAGAGAAAAAAACTTATATAAAAAGTGAAATTAACTAAACTAAACTACCTGAAGAAAGATGAGTTCTGGCCCTCTAGTGAATTGACCGTACATCCGAGCGTAGTTCCTTCCAAAACTGTACGAAACGTGCTCCAAAACGACGCCATTAAAAGCAGATTGGCCGTGAGACTATGCGACCACAATGCTCTTGACCAGTGCCAGCAACCTGAACAAAAATACCGCTATTTACGTGCGCCTGGCTCGCTTATCGATTGCGAGTTCGCTTTGGTTAACACATTGTCCGTAGCGTGTGTATGTTTGAGGCCCGTCCGGTGATGGAAGGACATCATTAAGTCCTAAAATCCGTAAGTCTCTAGCACCTCTCAAAGAAACGAATCGTGTTTTTTGTCCCACCTTGTGTCTAAATCGCCATTTCGCGCTCGAGGTGAAAATAGACATTGGTTGGCAAGATGGAGCCGGCGGGAAAGTTTGGAATCACTTTGGATCAGAAAAGGGGCAGTGTTGTGAGTTGTGGCCCATTTGCCATCCCGTGCCGTAGTCGAAATGCCCGATATCCGAAGTGCTTCGAGACTTCTAATATTTTCCGTATTTTATTTCGGTGGGCATTCTGTGCTCGATGTCGCCATTGGTATCCCGACATGCTTTGCGACACCTTTGCTGACCATCGGCGATAAAAATGAAGCAATTTTGAGGGAATGAACTTTGGGATAAATTTTTCTTGAGCGGGATTTAGCGGCACGGGCCCAAACTTGGCCATCTGAAGTGAAAAAACCTCGGCATAAAATTGAGAAATGCGGGTAAACTTAGGGATTCATTTTCTCGAGCGGGATTCAACGGAAAGACAGGGAGTTTAGTTAATTTTTGTTTTTTGCATACGTTATTTCTCTAAAACGATGGAAACTACAGCATAAAAAAATTTTGAAATTGTAGATTTCTGAAATTGTAGATTACATGCCAAAAATGAGGCAAAATGAGCGCAAAAAAGAAAAAAAGGTCTCAAATTCGACATAGGTTGGACATGCTCCAACGTCTTCAATTACATTATAGAAGTTGTTATACGTGTTAGTGTACCAAAGATTTTAAATTATAACTGTAGAAAGTTCAATCTTTGATTATTAACCCATTCATTCCCAGATTCAATTAAAGACTGAGACATGTACATTGTAATGTAGTTTTAAGATAAACTATGTTCAAACTTTAATGTAATAGATCAAATGCAGGGTATGAGTTACATCTCATTTTTTATTATATTTTAGATGAGGGTAAAACCCCAAGTCAGAGCCCTAATCCAAGTCAGAGCCCTGATCCAAGTTCCTCAGGTAGGACATTCTTTTGCATATTATTCTCCTATAAGCCAAGTGTTTTTCTCTTTTTTTATGTTGTAGAAGTCCTTTGAGAGATTTATCATTCAGGCTCCGGTTGTACAAAAGGTGGATAGTGCTATCCACCAGATAAATCGCTATCCATGAACATGGCAAAATTATCTTTTATGTTTCTTGCCACTGATGAACTCAATGATCAAGGGACTGCTGGCATCATTACTTGGGAGCATTTTTCTATATCCTCTGACTGTCGATTTGCTTCTATTTTTCTGTGAGCACTATGTTAATTTTTTTTATTTGTTTGAAAATTTTACTATGACCACAACTATGTTTACTTCTAAATTATTAACTACATGTAATGCTCCACATACATGTAAGAACTACTGTAAACTTCATTGTTCTGCCACAGTGCCTGTTTCCCACATAGAATATCTTTGATTTCAAGAATAGAGGACGGGCTGACGGTTCATAGTTATATTTCAGTATAAAAATAAAGAAAATCCATTTGCGTCAAATAAATTTTAGGAAATGTTTGTGCTTAACCAATCAGAATAGCAGAAGACAATAGCTAATAATTTTGCTTATTTGATGAAGTTCCCCAAATACAAAATCTTTTAAAAATTCCATGTTGTGTGATTGGGTCTCAAATTACTTGAAACCTTAAAAACATTAGACAGAATGCACCTTGAACCTTAACTTTTTAGCAGTTTTTGAGTCTAGGCCAATGACACAATGAAAAAAGTTGGCATTCCATCGTGCATTGCGTTTCAGCGCTTTCCTTCTTATGCGGATCATTACTTAAATTACATGGACTTAAGCTTGGAGATTTCTTGATCTTGTTAAGCAAATACATTTTAGCTGTTCAAATTTGTTGCTCAAATGACTCTGTTTTCCTTGATTAACCCTTTCACTCCCAAGAGTGCCAAAGATCAAAATTCAAGAAAAATCCTAAATTTCATTTTGCAAAATATTGAAAAACAAATGGTACCATGCAAAAGTACTGCCAAAGGGGTTTCATATGAATGGTAACGATAGGATTTCGTCCACAGACTCAAAAGTTAAAACTAATATTATTGTATGGTATGGTATGGTATGGTATGGTATGGCATTGGTATTGGCATTGGCATTGGCATTGGCATTGGCATTGGCATTGGCATTGGCATTGGCATTGGCATTGGCATTGGCATTGGCATTGGCATTGGCATTGGCATTGGCATCGGCATTGGTATGGCATTGGTATGGCATTGGTATGGCATTGGTATAGCATTGGCATTGACATTGGTATGGTATGGTATTGGTATTGGTATTGGTATTGGTATTGGTATTGGTATTGCATTGTTATTGTATGGTATTGTATTGTATGGTATTATATTGTATAATATTGTATTGTATCTACATTACATGTCTCCATAATTTACTCTGGGAGTGAAAGGGTTAAAACTGATTAATTATTATTTGATTTTGAAGGTGTGGCAGATGCCATGCACCTTTTTAGAATCTCTAATTTAAATCGACCTTGGTATCATGCAGCTCTATTGTTTTCAGGGCACGGGTCCATTGTTCTGTTGTTTGTTCTTTTGTTTTCACAGCCAATCCTGTGAGGCGTTCCATGCGGTTCATGGTGCCTCAGTGGTGTATTAGTTAGTACATGGGAATTCAAATCTGAAGGCCCACTCTCTGCTGTTATGTTGTTTCCTAAGACAAGAAATATAATCACCCCAGGTGTATATGTAGTAGGTTAAAATTATTTTAGGTTAAAATTATTTCAAACTACCGGTAGGTTAATTTTTATTTTCCTTTGTCTGAGGTTATGTTAATGAATCTGGGACAAAGGAAAATGAAAATTAACCCATTGTAGTTTGAAATCATTTTTTAACCTAAAATAATTTTAACCTACAACATATACATATAAATGGGAACCAGGGACATAATGTAATGCTGGGTGTAACCGTGTGATAGACTTGCATCCCATCTGAGGAGGAGTAGCAATACTCCTAGTTGCTTTATGCTACAGAAACTGGGTTAAGCTCTGGCCATGTGCAACGGTACCTTAATTATTATAATTATTATATAATAATTATATAATAATATTTAATATAATCATTATATAATAATTATTATTATTATACAATAATTATATAACAATAATTATTATAATAATTATAATAATTATTACCTTACATGTACCTCTTTGATATAGATACAGGAACACAACTTACATCAGGGCATTATATTGATTTGCCAACCTTGCAAGTGAATACAGCATCACCATTAGCAGAAAGTTACATTATTCCTACAGGTATTTGTTGTACAGTGGAACCTTATTAATTTGGCCACAGAATGATGTGCCTGAAAATGTGGTTGTTTAATGGGGTTGTCATATTAACAGGGTGTGGACAACTTATGCTGTGTTCATACTAAAGCGAAACCTGTTTAATCTGATCATGAGTGAAGCATGTTTCACTCTGAAAAGTGTTCAGGTGGTGCAAGGTGTGAGATGTGATCGTTTACTCTGAGCATGATTAAAACTATCTCACGAGGTAGTTTCGATCTAAGCCAGATGAAACATGTTAGCACAAATGTCATCTCCTTGTTAAACACTGCATCATCCTTCGTTCCTGAAGAGCTTCACAAGTGAGATTAAGTAATAGTAATTGGACTGAGTGGAGTACAATTCAGGGAGTAATTGGGCGAGTAATTTCAAATCGGCCGAGCGCGTAGCGCGAGGACGATTTGAAATTACGAGCACGATAATCCCTGAATTGTACGACACGAAGTTCAATTACTAATTAATCGAATCAATAACAAAATTCGAGATAAAAAAGTCTATGTGGAGTTTTTTGTACTCAAAACATTAAGGTTATTTTCTATCAGTTTGAAAGCAGGAGGAAACAGCGAAAAAAAGAACCCATTTTAGTGCACCTGATTGACGCGCGCGCAACGTAGGTGTCCAATTACAGATATCCAATTACAAAAAGTTGTAATTGGATAGCTGTAATTGGACACCCACGTGACCGCGCGCCAATTATGTATTAAGAAATAGGCACGTGGATGACCAATCACAATCGATAATTTTGTTATTGATACGATTAACCACAAAATCATGCAACAGCAAGTTCAAGCTCTATTTGCTTTGGTTCATGTGTAATTATAAAGATTCTATGCAAGCTTGTGTGCTTCTTAGAACAGAATAAATTATCGAACCAGGCGTGAAAAGTGTTTTGAAATTAACAACTAATGTTTACGGAAAACATGTTTCATTGAAACATGTTTCGGTGCTGAAGAGAACACAGCATAAGTTATTTCATTTAAATGAATAATTGTCCAAAATACTGTAAGTTGAACACTTCTGATGAAAGAGGAAGTTGCTTATTGTGTAATAGTATGAAATGTGAAATTGGCAATCAAATTGTTTCATTTTTGGTCAAGTTTTGTTGTACATATCAAGTGGTCACATTAATATATTGATTTTAAAACCCTTTATACCCAATGTCAAAATGCAACTTCTCCTTTCTTGTTCCTATACATTTATTACAGCAGCAGTGCAGAGAAGTTGTTAATTTATCAAGATAATTTTCATCTTATTCTTGGGTGAGATTGTATCCTTAACAGGATTCAAAATAATATCACAGCTTTAAGCTTGAATTTGTAGGCTTTTTTGTCTAGGCTCATTTTTCCCCGGCTGTCAATAATGAATGAGCACATACCCTCAGCAGTCAACAACATGATTTTTTTTTTCACATTTTGCGATTTGTGTGTAGGCCACTTCTTATAATCTGTTCAAAGCTTTTTTTAGTAGCGCCACCCAGGTGTTATGAGAACCCTGAATTATAATGGTTACAGGATACCATTGCAGCGACTTTGATTTCAGTTGGCTGATCCAAGCATGACATTAATTTTCTCTTTCTTTGGTGAAAAGTCGCCAGCAAGTGTGGTCAAAGTGCCGGCTACCGCCGCCAGCCAGCTGCTATTTTGAACCCTGCTTAATTCTCATTACCTCTCTGATTGATTAAGCATTGATATTGTGAGGAGAAATGATGCTGATAACTATTGGAGCTCAAAGAGATAAGAAGTTGAAGCATTAAAGTGCATATGAACCGAAAATTATTTTGGTGTAGTTATAAAATTTACCCTTTGAAACACACGATTCCAAAGTTTGATAAGTTTAGGGTAAAAATTGTTGCAGTTACAAGTGCTCAAAGTTGTGCGATTTTAAAAATGGTCACAAAATTCAAGGGACTGGGGTCGAGTTGTGACGTAATGTTGGTTGCAAAAGTTTGTTTACGCTCAGTGACTCTCAGTGAGTTCTTGCCGCTATGGAGGATTTAAAAGGGAAAAGATTCAGAAATGGATAGCTTGTCTAAAGTTTCAATCAACCATAAAAAAGTTGAAAGCGACGAAGATGAAGATGTGGAGGTCTACAGCCAAGTTACACTGTATCAGGATGAACTCGCTTAGTTTTCTTACTCTCCACTATACTAGCTGTACCAGATTGATCTGATTTTGCAACCAACATTATGTCACATCACGTGACATTTTGATATTTTGGCCGCGTGATTTGAAGACCATTTTTAGGCCAAAATAGGGTTACTTTGAACGCTGTAACTTCGACAATTTTTACCCTAAACGTCTCAAACTTCGGAATTGTGTGTTTCAAAGGGTGAATTTTATAACTGTGTAAAAAGAATGTTTGGTTCATATGCACTTTAAAGGAACTCTTGATTAATTCTCTCTTGTTTTCAGGGAAACACACATTTGTGTGCCCACCAAACTGTAATGTTCAACATCATGACCTCATCCAGCTTCTTTGTGCTACGCCTGATCATAACAGTATCCTCTTGCCAGCGGAGGAAAATGAAGCATGCTCAAACTATAGGACATATCTGAAAGACAGTTCTTGGGACCTCAATGATGTTGTTCCTGATCCCCTGCCCAATTTGTGTTACTCCATCGTTCATCTTGCTTGCTTGCTTGGAAAGTACAAGGCTTTGGAGGTCTTTTCAGAATTTGGCTTCCATCCTCTCATCCACACAGCCATCACCGAGGAAACCCCATTACACATGGCAGTGCGTTTACTGCGACACCAGTTGGGAGGCCTGTTTTTGTGTGATGCTGTCATTAGCATTGTGAAAACCCTCAATAGATACAGCCATGCAATATCATTGTTCTCAGCAAAGGATTACAGAGGGAACACTGTTCTTCATTCGTTGGCAAAGATGATCTTGCCAAAAAATATAGTTTCTGAAGTAACAGTAATTGTTTACCTGTTCAGAGTATTTGTTCACTTTTTGCTACAGGGACAAAACTCCTCTCCATCTGTACCTTGTCAGATTCTGACAAGTGCTTTGCAGGACTGTAACAAAGCTGGAGAAAGTGTGGAGGCCTTGTTACAAAAGACTATTGTTGGGAAGCAACTGTGGATGTATCTTGCCAGTATTATGGAAGGAAGTGTGGCCGCAGGAGTCAGTTCCAGAGTGCTTGATTCCTCAAATGGTTAGTAATGATGGGCTTGTTTTGAATTACAACAAAGCTCCATTTATAAACCACTCCTAGTTTAATTCTAAGTGGAGGTGCAGTGGTCCAGTGGTTAGGGCATCAGACTTTCGACCCGAAGGTCGGTGGTTCGAGCGTGGTCTCTGTGATCGTGTTGTTTCCTTACATAAGAACCTTTGCTCATTGTTCTCTCTCTCCACCCAGGTGTATAAATGGGTACCAGTGACATAATTCTTGGGGGGTAACCATAGTAGTAGTAGTAGTAGTAATAATACTCTCAGTTGCTTCATGCTACAGAAACAACAACAACAACAATTTTTTTTTTTCAAATAATAAAACAAAATATAGTAGCAACCCACAAATAACTAGAGTTAATTGTGGCGGGTTGCTGTGCACTAAACAGTTACAGAAGCTTGCTATAAAATAAATGAATAACAATAGATAAGAAAGTAAGGAAAGGATAATTTATGATTAGTTACAACAACAAATAAATTAATTTATAATAGAAATAAATAAATTAAAGAGAAGGGTATTTAAATGCAGATTAAAATCAATTAAGTGTTTTAAAATTACGAAGACTGGTACAGAGAAAAAAATCGACATCAACATAGATGTCCTCACTCTCCAAGACCTCCAAGAGTAATCTGTTTAACTTGGACTTAAAGCATGTTTTCCTTTGGTTACGTAAATTTATAGGTATATTATTCCAAATTCTAGTTCCAGTTCTAGAAAAGGAGTGTACATGTAATTGTTGGCTAATTCTAGAATTTTTGACATAAAAGTTGCCAGCGGCTGAGAATCTGGTGTCGTGAGTGTAAATCAATGAATAACAATAGATAAGAAAGTAAGGAAAGGATAATTTATGATTAGTTACAACAACAAATAAATTAATTTATAATAGAAATAAATAAATTAAAGAGAAGGGTATTTAAATGCAGATTAAAGTCAATTAAGTGTTTTAAAATTACGAAGACTGGTACAGAGAAAATCGACATCAACATAGATGTCCTCACTCTCCAAGACCTCCAAGAGTAATCTGTTTAACTTGGACTTAAAGCATGTTTTCCTTTGGTTACGTGAATTTATAGGTATATTATTCCAAATTCTAGTTCCAGTTCTAGAAAAGGAGTGTACATGTAATTGTTGGCTAATTCTAGAATTTTTGACATAAAAGTTGCCAGCGGCTGAGAATCTGGTGTCGTGAGTGTAAATCTGGTCTGAGCAGATAAAAAGGATAGAAATGGGGATAAGCTGTGGCAGTTGTGAGCAATATGAAGGCTTGTGAAGACTTACTGGTACCTTTTTTTAGTTAAATTCTATAAATTTAACAGTCAGGGGGAATTGATTTATTTGGAAGCCTTTTGTTTTCATAAAATGATATGAATTTTGTGGGTATGATTTCTACCCTTGCAGAATCTATCTTGGTTATATTAAAGGCCTGGTGAAATGAATTTGACATGATTCATTCATCACTGATGTTGCATTTAACTTTGTTGTATGACATTGAATGAAGTAGCCAAACAAGTTCAACATTGTTCAACATGGTTCAAGTGGTTGAATACAGTATGTTGAACTCATTGGGCCATCATTGGGCCATGTCATTGAATAATTTTGAATATGGTCTGCTACCTGTGCACAGGT